>VWYE01029453.1:65129-121681 GCA_013398995.1 Alaudala cheleensis
ATATATATCTATATATATATCTTAATATGCAGATGCTGTGGATAAAGAAGTTCTGTTTTCTCCTAGGAACCATTTTGAGGCATTTGTATGAAAAAATAAATCAAACCAAACCAAATTGCATTACTAAAATGCTAGCTTATAAAAATTTTAGACAAATTTCTATTTTCTTTATTAAAAATGCCTTTATAATATATTTCAGTTAATATGCAAGTCAGCATTTATAAGCAAAGAAAAAATGTAGGTGAACAGAGTAGTGAGGTACTTTCTTGTATCATCAACACCCCTGGAGCTTGGGGCTGTGGTGGATAGCTAACACTCACAAACGAGTGACACATCTGAGGTGGCTGATGGAGACTGTCTTCCCTAGAAAACCAGATCAGCTAAGAGACAGATGACTGTGAGAGAATTCAGTGGTGCAAAATTATTTCGAATTGCTGCATTAATCAGGAATGCAACCCAGTTTTCTGACAGTAGTTATACAGTCATGTAACATAAACTGGAGGTGAATTAGTTGGCTCCATAGTCTGGGTTCCAAGTTGTAAACATTTCAAAATTTTGTGATGAGAATCTATGCTCTCAGTCGGAGTTTGTTTGGAAGGTATGCTCTAGTTTGGGAAATACATCCTTGAAAAGACAGAAATGTTACCAGAATCAGAAACGTGTGTTGATTTTAGTCCCAACTTAAGCATGTTTGGGCATGTGTGTGTGTATATTTCAAAGATTGTCACAAGGACATTATAATTAATTTCCTTCTAATATACTTAAAATATTTTCTTGTGCACTGTAAATTTTAATATAAGAACAACAAAGCTTCTAGTGAGATAGCTGCTTGCTCAAACATAAAAGTTTATTTTAAAAAAAAGAAAAAAGCATTTTCTTCCTCTGGAGTCAGAAAGGAAAAACATATGTGATTACTTCATTCTGAAAATATTGCTTAATTCTCATTAGAAGTCAGCTGACATTGGAGTTAAAACATTTATCCCAGAATGCCTCTGCAAAAATGTGCCTGTATCACTGAAAATCAGGCACAAAAAACCAACCCCTTTTCAGTGAGAACAGGTGCAAAAATCATGTTTGGATATTGCAGGGAGAAAAACGCGATGGCTTCTTGTTCTTTTCCTTAAAAATCAGTTTCTTAATTTCCCACTGCTAGAATTTTCAAAGTCTCAGTGTTAAAATTAAAGCTCCAGTGCACAGATTTGTGATGTGATTACTTTATCTATGGGAGAGTTTTCAGGGTGACTGGCCTTGAAAAATGGAAGTTTCTTTTCCTCTGCTGCCAAATGTTTTTCTTTCATTTTCTCTTTTTCTGGGGTGATGTGCAAGTCAGAGATTCTCATATCAACATCGTAATGCTAAGAATGAAGTGAAATATTTCTATTAGAAAAAGAAGAAATAGTTATCTGTTAATTTTAATTGCTTCACGTGAGCAAATGCTAATAAAATATAAACCCATGCAGTAGCTCTTTTGTGGTGAGGGATTAGGTGTTTAATGTGAGTCTTGTGTAAATTTATCTGGTGCTCCTTGGAACTCAGCTGCAGTAACAGAAAGAACATGGCTCCAGTCCCCCCTAAAGCCTTCGTATTTTGAGTGTATGGGGTTTTCTGTCTTTGACAGGGAATTATTTCTTGCCATTTAATTGATAGTTGTTTTAAAAATGCTGACATAATACCTCACACTTCAAGACTTTTCATGAATGACTGGAAATAAATATTGCAACAGTGTTCTGCATAAAATGCTGCTTCTATTTGAAACTTGACTATCTTAATGTCTGACTTTTAACTGAATATTTTAATTATGGATTTTTGCTTGATACTTCTTTGAATTTCAGGTGCCTCCTATAAGTAAAATATACTAGAGATTTATGATAATATACAAATATTCAATAGGAGATGTTGTTACTTGGTTATTGATGAGAAGTGTGGGCAATGAACAGGCTTCTTCAAATGGCCAGGTTAAAAAATCCTAGAGAAAAAAAGTTCTTAGTCATAAATTCCCTTCTATGTTTTTTTTCTAACACCAATTCCTTAAAATTCTCTAATCTGTTCCACAATGCTCCACAGTGCATATTACAGGCATGACTTTTACAAACTCAGGTATTTTTCAGCCATTGGTTATCTTGGTAACTGTGGAATAACAAAGTTCTCTTCTTGGAGTGCTTTTGTCCAAAGCCTGAGAATTGAACACTTTTGAGCTCTTGCTAATGTGTGATACGAGACCTGATAATGGGCAAGCCCCAAAAGAGGCAAAATCAAGAGGTACAGCAGTCAGGCAGGATATGCCAATTTGCACTGCTCACCTGGAGCACTGTTGAAGCCATGTCTGAGTTAGTGGATGCATCCTGTAGTTTCTTCCATGGATAAACAGAGAGCAGCATTGCAGGTAAACTGACAACAGCTGATAAAAATAACACCTGCAGAGAGGGCTTAGCTACAGCCTGCCAAACCCTCTCTGGAACAAGGGTAACCAGATGCTTTCCAGCCTGCTTTAGTCTCAAGCAAAATGTCCCAAGGATAAAACAACAACTTATGTCTATTTAAAAAGGACAAGGAGCCCTGATAAACTTGTTTGAATGGATGAAGAGAGGCTGATTGTTGGTGGCTGGAAAAAAGAGCTTGCTAAATAATTAGCTTACCAACCACTGCATTTCTGCTGAGTTGTACTCTGACACAAATGGAATAATTGATACATTTTATAACAATCCTGTAGCCCACTACAAAAGCAATTTCACTATTGATAAACACCCCTTCCTTGTAGGCTACCTAAAGTCCCCATTTCTTCCTTTGAAGCAGGGTGAGAAGCTTGCTTGCCTGTGGTGGGAGCTGGACTATCAATACTTAGATTTTTTCACAAGACTGCAGACATGCAGTAAGCATAACTATCAATGATATTTGGTGCAAAAATAATTACATTGACATGGATGTTTTTAATGGTCATTTCAGTTCACATTGTTCATCTGGAGCATACATAATGTTGATAGCTAGGTTTAAATAAAGTGTGGCTCACAGAAACAGCTGTATGTTTATTAAGAGTTATGAAGATGAAGCCAAAATTAATGAAAAACAATACTGAGCCCATAGAATCTTTCATAGTGGCACTTTTTAAGGAAAAGAACAAGCCTTAATAAAAGATAGTGGCTTTTGTCTGTTGTTTTAAGGAAACTTGAACTTCAACGTATGAGTTAAACTCTGTAAAGACAAACAAAGTTATATCATCCAGAGAAGCCTTATCATTACATTTATTGTAGGTAGGGGAAGGGAAGGATGTGTTATAGAGTAAACCAGTAAGGATTACTCTCTGATTACACCCATTTACTGCTGGAAGTATGAAGAGGACTGCTGTGATCTCACCGGCGTTGTTACTGACTACTACCCTGACTGATTAATAGAGATGCAACTTTACCACTTCCAGTTTTTCCTTCCCCTTTTTATGGGCAGAAATCTTGATCCCATAAAGTAAAACTTGATGTTAATTTTCCTCGCAGCCAATGAAGGTGTATACTTTACCTGTTTAGTCTCTTGCCGTCGAGTTGTAAAGACAGATTGCTCAGAGACCTGATTTGGTCAGAGCCAAATGGGAGTCAGCCTCAGAATGTCTGTGCATATGAAAATATAAACTCATACTACTATAAGTACAGAGCATATTGCATTTATCTCTATGCATCCTAGGGGTGTGATCAGCAAGCAATACAAATGAACTTCCATTAGTAAGCTTGTAGTCTGCCATAAAAATCTCCCTAAAATTGTCCTGTGTATCAGTAGTCAGGGATCAGTCCCAACAATATGGGTGTTTCAATTTAAAAAAGAAAAAAAATTTGCAGAGGCCCACCATGGACTGTGAAAAAACAAGAAAAGTGTTTCCCTTTTCTAGTTTGTCATATGAGATATATGCATATAGTTTTGGAAGTAGTTGACCATTGATGTGACTGTCCAAAATTCAAGACAAATTTCAAAATATAGCTTAACTCAAAGTTGGTTTGTGAATATCTACATCAATGTGACAAAATTATTTTGAGATCGTTTACCAGTGACCTGAAGTAGACTTCATTATTCTCTACCAAAAGTTTAATAATCTTCAAATTATGAAGTTTAGAATAATTTATGCATATATACATATATTCTAAGATTGTACTCACTGAGCAGAACCCCAGTTAAGTTAATTCCTGTATTTATACTTCCTTGAAGAACCCCAAATGATTCCCCTAAAGAGTGGAAAAAGTGGTTATTGGTGATTAGCTTTGCCTGCTCTATGTAATTTCTCTGTGAAATGCAGGTACCAGCCTGCTCCCAGAGCAAGTTCCCAGGGTCCTCAGTGAGTTTTAATCCTGACATGAGACATCTACTGATGCTGCATAAGATGTGCCTTATTTTCCTGCAATCACATTCTCTTTGATTTTGCTGTGTAGACCTAAATTCCATTTGGGTAGGAAAGCCTGTGGCAGGGAACAAAGTGACTCTTTCTTCCTCCCCAAATGGAGACTTTTTTTCTTGGTTTGAGGACTGTGGCTCATTTGTTTGAAAGACATTGAAAGCACTTGGCTTCTTATCATGCTTCTCAAATATGAGAGTAAGTTGTGACAAGGTAGAATGTAGAATCTATGCAACTTGAAGTTAAAGTTTTCTGACTTTTTGTTAATTATTAATACCATACATCTAGAAAATAGAGATCTCCTAGCCAGTGGCAAAAGAGCTTTTAGAAGACAGTATTCATGTTTGTCTGTGCAGAAAAGTTATTCTGAAGCGGCTGATGGAACTGAGCCATGTGACAAGTGATAGTCAGAAATGGGGGGAGGGATTGTTGGCTCAGGTTGAGCTGTGTCTTTGGAGTGCAATGTACCTGTCACAGGCTGCTCATGGCTAACAGCTTAATAACCTGAAAATGCCTGCTCCAGGACAAGCAGGGCAACACAGCCTTCACTTGCTTTTTATCTTTTACTCTTCCAGGGAAATCACCTGTAAGACAGATTAGTTGTCTTAACAGAGGAATGCAATTCTTCACTAACTTCAGGAAAAGAAGATAGAACAAATTTAAACTAGCTTCAATAGATGACAAAAGCATGGCAATATGATGATATATTGCAAATATGAACTCAATAAAATATTTTGTACGGATGAGGTTTTAAAATAGGCAGTGAAAAAACTTCACAGGGTGGTCTAAGTACTCCCAGCAAACATTAAAATATAATACTAGACAGGAGTCCATTTCCTCTAATCTGTGGGTTTCTAGGGCCAGAGAAGGTCACTGTGATTAAAGAAAAAATAGAATGATGGGTAAATTACAATAAAATTATGTAAAATTGTTGTTACTTACAACCCTGCTCATTCACTTACAGTTGAATTCTACAGTGGTGGCTTCAGTGTAGAGAAACAGCCTTAAGCTTCCACTTTGAATAGAGGGGACAAAAAACTTTCCCAGTGCTCTCTAGTATTTGAGCTACCCCAACATTCCCACCAGTGAACTCAGTGATGGGAGAAGGAGAGGGTTCATCATATATGAAGGCACAGTTGTTTGAAGCATTTGAGCTATAGCAAAAATAAGACAATCTTTTAAAGACAGCACAGCTATTAAACAGTAATGAAGAACTGAAAAGCAACTCTGCATAATCACCATTCAGCTAAATGATGATTTCACAGATGGAAGAACAGATGAAATTCAGCCAAACGATTTTAAGAGCAAATGAATAGGCAATAATGTACTTAGGAAGCATTAGACTCTCTTCATTCTCAGAGACAGTGACCTATTGTTCACAATTAATAAAGCCCTGAGGCACAAAGGGGACAGGGATAGTGGCTGCCTAAGATCTGTTCAGATCCACACAATAAAACAAGCATAGAAAACCATATGTAGCACTGCATCTTAACATGAAACAGAGATTCAAACTATTTTCATGCATGCAGATTAAAATGCAAGCCCTGATAAATTTTGACAAGTTACAACTCTATTCCTTCCTTCACATGAAGAAAGTCACTTTTGCTATAAGTTAAAGGACCATTGGTTAGGGAGCAGCTTGGTTTTCCTTTGCTCACAGGCCTTTCTAGGGCTGGCACAAAGCAGCATGAAAAGGAGTCACCAGCCCTCAAACACCAGCTTGTCCTTGAGAGCTGAAAACTCAGAAATAGTGCACTATCATCTGCTGTAGTAAAGCCAGTTAAAAACCAGGAATGCATTGCGTGGGCAAGTACCTCAGCCAGTGAAAACCAGAATTGGTGGCTTCAAGAGATGAGTAAATCTTTTAATTTTGATAACTGCTATATCAGCAACTTTGGCAAAGGAAAAAAATCCAGCTGCAAACACATATTACCTGTCTGAGGAAAAGCCAATGTTAATAAGTCCATTAGTTAATCTTCATAAATGAGCTTAGAAACATTTGTTGCAACTTTTATTCTCTGGGAAGCCCCAACATAGAATATGGTCATTTGAGGGCTTTTGTTTGGTTTTTTTCCCAGCATAACTATTACTTTTGTATTGGAAAAATAGATCAGTACATGCTCTTCCTTTTGAGGATACTTCCAATATGTGTCATAACCTAGCTTGCATAACACTAAGGCTATCAGGATAGTTGTCTAAAATCTGCTTTTTATTGTGCCCTCTCCCTTGATGCTTTCTACTTCTCAGCATTGTGTGACATATTCTTCTTGGGCTTTTAATCCCATATTTGGATGGTGTTGTCCCCAGTTTTGGGGCATGGCATCTTGCTGGTGACTTTGTGAAGTCATTACAGTCACACAGTATGTGATGGCTGTTTCCTGGGAGGGTTTGGTTTCACCCTTAGAGCCAAGGAGGATGCCAAGCTCTGCATTCACAATGCACTGTAAGCTTGAAAAACATACATTAGACAAGTTTGGACCTAACATCCTGGATGTCTAGGAAGCAACCTTGGAGCATGAGCAAAGAGCCAAAAATTAGTGGTCTGCATATATTACCTGCAAATATTGTGTGACACTGAGTTTCTTTCCAGATGTGAAAAATCTCTACAGAGAAGCAAAGCAATTTATGGGATGGGGATGGTGGCAGGGCATGGAATATAACTTCTGAATTCCCAGCACAGGAGGAAAAATGCAACAAAATGACTTTCATTGCAGCCATTGATCCTGACTTGCCTCTAGCAAAGCTAAAATGTGGAAATACTCTCTGAGTTACTCTGACCTGAAATGCTGGAGAAAGCTCATGCAAGTATTCTGACTTATTAGTAGTAAACATGTTAAGTGGCAAGCCTGTAACTAAGAAAGCTTTGGTGTGCCTACCACAGTGACTTAGATGGATCATGATAGAGCCATTCACCTGAACTCTGGAAGCTTTCCAGAAGTCCTGAAGCACTGAAAGGATTTTGCTGGAGCAGGGAAGAAAATTTTAAGGAAAACTTGTGCAGTAACGACTTAAAACTCCCTAAATACGACATCTGATTAGCTATATTTCACAGGCAAAAATCAGATTTCTGAAATAAATACCCTGAGCTTGCATTGTTGTAGTGACAGTGTGTCATTATGTGGCTAGCAAAGATAGAACAATACCAAGATACTTAATGTATGGATTGCTGGTTTTGAGTGATTTTGACCTTTAAAGAAATGGAGATACAATGTTGGTGGGTGGAGGAAGAGGTATTGATACTTTTGGCTATTAGAAAAAGAGATGTCACTATTGTATGAAGTATCAGCAGAACGGGCATGTATGTGACAAAAAAATTCTTTGCAGAGATAAAGCCTATGAAATGATCAAGACATGTTAGGCATATTGTGGTCTAGTTTGCACTGCACTGTATTAAAAATTGACTAAAAGTATCAGCAAATATTTAAATTTTGTTGAAAATATTGGCCCAGTGTTTTAATGAATGAGAAATATTCAAATTCTATTTTAGTCACACCTGAACTAACTGAAACTTGGATTACATGTTAGTTATGTGGGGTTTTTTTTGTTGGTTTTTTTTTTTTTGTGACTTGAAGACTTTTGAAACTTAATATTTCCAGTATACTTTGAGAGAATATTCCAATATGTCACAGTTTAACCACAAAATAAATATCAGAAAAAACTAGTATTTCCCTTCCCTTAAGGGCATGAAAAACCAGATTATTTTTCCTGTATTCTTGCATCTCTAAAAGTTATAGAAGTACCATATGGTTTGGCTTTTCTGTTACTTAATAAAAGCAAAAAAAAACAAAAAAAAGACTGCTGCTGGTGCAGTGAGAGGAGAAAATTGTATGCTTTAATGCCCAACAAAATGTCACAAAAAATATGACATAATACTGTAAAAGACATTAAACTGGAAGTTTAACATTCATTGCCCTCCCATACCACGGAGCTATGAAATTTAAATGTGACTGTTTGTGTAGGCAAATTCTGGGAAAGGTTAAGAATAGAGCTTTGTGCATGTGAGTAACACAAAAGCGAAACAAATTGAGCGTGTACTAAAGAGCAGGATTGAGGGGAGGGCAAACATTTTAAACTTCAGGATACAAAAGAAGAATTTTTTCAAAGTTAAATTGCCCAATTTTAACTCTCGAAAATGACATACCTGGAGCACTTGAAAGCTGCTAACAGCCCTAAAAGCTATACAGGGGAAAAAAAAGTCATCCTAGATTTTATGACATTAACAAAACTAAAACAAAATCCTTCAGTATAAACATTGTTGGATATGAATAACCACTCCTTTAACATCACTCAGAGGGTGGTAAGAAATCTATGAGCAAAACTAATGAAGAATGACTACTAATGGGAGTAGGTAGCTGACCATCTTTGGGAACATCAATGTCTAGAAGCACTGAAATGGAAGAGATGATGGAATTTATATTGTGGATCTTCCCATGTAAGCACTAGCCCAGGCTTCTGGGAAAGCAGGGCTGCCAGGATCCAGAGGCTAAGGAGCTCAGAGAGCTCTCCCCATTGCTTGTCTTCATGCTTTGAGTGGGAGCACCTTTGTGCAGCTCCAGTATCCTAACTTCAGCTGCAGTCTTCCGTGTCACTTGTTGGCTGTTAGGGCAGAATCCCTGTGCCATGGCTTGGATCCACGTCCCTCCCAGCCTCTCCCCTCTGGCTTGGAGAGCAGCATGGCCTGGAGAGAAACCTGTTTAGAAAACATCCAAAGGATAAGGAGTCAGGATGCCTATGGAATGATCCAGTACCATTCAGGTTTCCAGAATTTCCTGATTATTGTCATTCAGTGCTCAGCATGAAAGCTGTGGGCTACAGCAAAGGAGAAAATGAGACAAGTTCTAAGGTGATATATTAATGTTGCCATTAAAAACTAAAGATCTGCAAAGAGATATAGCCATTTATTTCAAATTGAATACTAAATTCATTGTTCTAGGAAAACTTACATGATTCTGGGGAGCTTGATGTAAAAAAGGAGTAATGGTCAGGTGTCAGACCACCAAACAATGCATATTCCACCATTGTTCTCTGGTTAATTTGAGTATGATTGATCCTCTTGCAAAGTTTAGCACAAGAAGACAGAATAGTACTGCCAGAAATCAGGCTTGATCCTGGCTTAGTAACAGAAAAGTTAATCAATCAAAGAAACTGAAAAACTAGCTGAACAGGTTTTCTGGGGCACACTGTAAACCGAGAAAAGCAACAATAAATAGAAGAGCTGTCCTGGGAGTGGGAAGGACAAAAGAACTGAAAATGAAAACCTCCAGTGTTTATCACACACAGAGACCATGATTTGCAGTAAGATAGTCAGCCCAGAAACTATAATATTTGTGCATAAAGTGCATAGATGTACATGGCATGCCAGGCAGGGAGAAGGAACCTGATAGAGAAGATCAGGGATGTTTTCCTAGAGTGGTGCCCAGGGTTACAAGGGTGAGCCAGAGTTAGAAGGAAGTTCCAACTGCAACCTGTGCCAGGAAGAGTGAGAAAGTGCACCTTTGCTGCTGTGTGGTGATCCATGGCACAGAGAACAGGCATCTCAGTCTCAGTTCTGGTTGTGTGCAAGAATGAACAGGAGTTTATATATCTTGCAGAGACCTCAGCCTGTTGTGACCCCCAGATGAAGGACTTACAGAAAAGGTGGCAGGATGGCCAGATGAGGGTCACTTAGTTCCACCATACAGTGTTTGGAAATTCAGTAAAAATTGAAATGGGTCTGCCAGCAAGGGTAGGACTTCTTTTTTTGTTTCATGCTTTCTGTTGGATGCAAGTGGCTCCATGTTCATCCTTCATATAAAATGCTGAATATATAATGCCATAGATCTATGGAAAACCCACTTCTGCTAAACAGTTCTAACACATACACAGTATGTTTCCTGTCAAGAACAAGGAACTTGTTGCTCAAAGGCAGGCTATTTCCATTAATCAGAGACCACAAAAACACCAGTAGGGAAACTTTGAAAAGGAGGATACAATCACAGCATGATGCTCTAAAATGTGTGGTGTCCTCCTGATAAAATTGTGACAGATCTTCAGTCACAAGATCTGGGACTCACTCATTTGATTTGTGTGCCACACTTCAATAGTTAACTAAGTTCAGAATACTGTTTTGCTTAGCAAGTGTCTACATCATGTGGGTGATGACTATTTGTCTGAGACATATCTGGAACTGATCTTATAATGAGAAACAGTTGTACAACAAACTTTATCACAGTTAGTGGAAACAGGCAAGGTAACTCATGCTGCAGGTTGGGATTAAACAGGAAATTTAAGGGAAAAATGCTTGACAATAACTAAATATTTGATACCAGAGAAATAACTTGTATTAGACTTTTATTAAAAGGAAGAATTCAAAACCATACGCTAACATATGCACTTACATAATTTGATTGACTGAGCAGCACTTGCTTTGACAAGGTGTGAAATTTAATGGATTGACAGAATAAATAGTTCTTTAAAAGCAGCCTCATGATTTATGCTGGTTTGTGAGGTAGTGCATACCTAAAGATACAAGGAAGAAGATGAATTGAAGAGTAGCCTGGCAGTAACCTTCATATAGCCTTAGACTATGGAAAGCTTTAAAGTTTCAGGCAATAGGCCATGCAGACCACAACAGGAGTACAAAGATGTTTTTCCTCTGAATACTTGTCTTAAAAGACTGAAACAATGATCCACATCAGTAGTTTTAAGTTGATTTATTGAGTTCCTATTAACTCTCTAAACAGGACACAAAACAGTTTATTGGTCGGTTTGAAGATGAATTATGGGATTGTCTTTATTCCTCTCAGGAAACATGCAGTCCTTACTAGGAGGATTTGTTTTTTTATAGCACCTTGATGTTGCTGAGTTGCATGGAGGTCTTCACAGGCATCAAAGACCCTTTATGAAGCACTTATTTTGTGACCTGTTGTATGAAAAGAATATAATGCAGAAATCTTTTTTTAGAGAGAACTTCTACCATAAATCTGAGTGTTGTAATCAAAAGAAAAGTCTTAAATTCTTTCAAAAGAAACAGTAACCCCCTCAAATCTTACCAAATAACACACTGGGTATATTTCCAAGCTGGGTAAGAAATTAGGTGGTGAATCTGAATATGTGAAAGGAAGGAGTGAATATGGGTCATTGCAAGCACAGGGCAGTTGTCAGCATGCAAGAAGACAAAGAAATCAAAATTGTGCAGAGCAGACAAAGATAGAAATTGGTAGAAGAGATATTAAATGAGCAATCCTTACTAATGAGAACAAATACATAGTGCTAGAAATTTCAGAGGGAGTTAACTAATTATGTTTTGCAGAGATCTGTCATGGGACCTTTAGTAAATATGTATTTGAATAAGATAAAGTACTAAGAGCATGGTAATAAAATGCACTAAGACAAAGCTTGGGGGCATCTTTCATAGAAACCAGAATATTTTGCAAAAAATTGATATAGTAAAAATGGGAAAAAAATCACAGCGCAAAAGGCAAGGTCTTGTACTTGTGTGATAAGAGATAATGTAAGCTGGTAGTCTCAGTCTATTATGGCATAAAGAGAGAAAACTTGGCTCTAACAAAGCTTATTATAGACAATTATAGAATTTGCCAAAGGTGTTCTTGGTAAAGAATGAAGCAATAATGACACTGTATATTGCAGTTAGGAGACTTCTTCAACCTCATTTAGAGAAACTTATGCGCTGTTGCTTCAAAAGGTTGCTCATTTACACAAGGATAGGGATGACCAACATAATGCCTGGGAGTTTTATTTCATATACTAATGGAACATTGCAGAAATAATAGGATTAGATGTCTCATGTGCACAGGTACATTTAAAAATAGACCACAGAAGAGAATATAAATGAGGAGGGAGAATTGGATGTTTTCTGCACTGTGTCTACGATAGCATATGTTGAATCTGATGCCTGGAGGGTCTTTTTATGATGAACATGGTGTAGAACAATTTTTTTTTCCCATCATTTGCAGGAAACAGGTTGAAAATAATGGTAAAAGACATATCAGTAATGGTGAATTGTGTAATAACCTGGATGTCACTCTGATCAGTAAAGGTGCATTGGTACTGCTTATTCCTTATTTAATTGTAAAAGAAGGGAAAAAAAACCCCAAACATGGTTGGTGTTAAAACTGTGTTATTTGAAACAGGGGAAATTTAGAGGACTTTTGCCCTATGGCAATGTCATGTTTGTGCTCTGTTTTGAAGGCAGGGGGACACATCTAGCAGACTGAAACCTTTAGCCCCTTGCAACAGTCAACTTTGGCTTGTTTAGTTACAAGTACTAGAGATTACTCTGAAAACTAGTAGGTATGGACAAAGCATTCAAGCAGCAGTGAAACAAAATTCTGCTTAGATTTTATTTCAATTTGGTTTCAATTAGGCTGTGGCTAGGGATGAACTATACAGAATATGTTGAAGCAGAGACACATTTTTCAGTCAGCTGTTGGTTCTTTAGCATCCACACCACATGCTTCAAATAATATGATGTTTAAGTTTTCTGACTGAAGTGTTCACTTGATAAAGTACAATAGAAAATTAAATCACAGGCATCAGAAGGCATTTACCTTTATCCATCAAGTGAGAATTAATACAACCCCATAAGATAAAAATAACCACAAACAGAACAAGAGCGCTATTTGTTGAGAGGAAATAATAACTAGAATTGAGTAGCCAGAGCAGGTATGTATTGAATTGTGTCAATAATAACAATAATAACAGCTAGGATGGAAGTATGAAATAACAATCAGGTAAACAGTTGCTTTTAAGGAGGATTGTTCTTTTGTAGATAGATATTTGTAGATATTTGTAGCTGACTATTTAAATGTCGAGTGTCCTGCTGTATTGCCACCCCTCTGCTGAGCATTGCCAGACTGAAAATGAAGCAGGGTGAATTTAGGAAAAAAGGGAGATAAGTTCCTGGAGGGAAAGTGATGATTAGAAATACTCCTCAAGCAAATCTGTTATACTGATGTAGCTCTATGGTGTAAGGTTCACTTGTTCTGATTTCCATGTTCTTGCAGACCCCTATGGTGGAAGGAGCTCTGGGAATGCAGCAGCTTAATGAACAGGAAGATGAAGGAGATAAATATCAGAGCAAGCTCTGTTGGTGTGCTGAGAAGCTAATTACATCTGATGTCTGTAATCCAGAATGGTAAAAATCTCAACTAGAGAATACCAAATAAAATATGTTTGTGATACCAGAGTATACAGAAGAGGAGCCCAAGCCCTGTGCCCAAGGAAGGCACAGGAAAGGGATATGGCTGTGTCCATCTGAGACATGGAAACTGAGGAGCACCAACATCAGAAATGGAAGTATGAAAAGTTTAAGAGACAGTTGAAGAGACAATTGAGAAAGTTAATTGAAATACATGCCATTACAAGTTAAAGACTTTGTGGTTATTTAAATTATTCTAAATTACTGAAAGATTAAGGACCATGCTTAAGCTGAGTACTTCTTTTGTACAAATACATTAACTATAGCCAATTAAATTTGCCTAATCAAGCTTAACAATTGTACACATTGTTGCTCATTAAAAAGTAAGTATTCAAAAAAAAAAAAAGGCTACTTGAAATGAAATGGTAAGGAGATTCTGTAGAGATCTCCAAGGGTGCACCCATCTGACTCACTGGCTTGAAGAGTACATTGATGCCACTGCCTGGCACTTGCCACAGGAAAAATATATCGCTCTTCGTAATTCCTTTCTGCTACTGAAATTCATGAGGAAAATAAAAGTATCTTGAGTTACTACAACACTTTTGTTCATGTTCAGTAGACCAGACCTCCAGCTCCAGCCATCTTAGGGAAGCTATTACTTAAGTCTCAGAAAAAAACTTGGCTTGAAACAAAAGGGCTGGACCAATACTAATGCAAATTAGTGGGAAATTCAGATAAAAACTGACCAAAGGGATTTCTATGCTGAAATGATCATGACTTAATAAAAAAATTACAGTTCTTTTTAAAAGCATGATAATTATTATGATCTTGATTTCACAGTTTGCTACTGCAAACACTTAAGGCTGTAGGATGCTTGTTAAATGGCCTCAGGCATGGCTCTGCGTCCCAAGAACATTTTGAGTGGAAGATAGATTTCTGCTTATTGATGAAATACAACGTGCCAGAAAGACAGGTAGCTTCTCAGGTTCTTTAGGACTTACACCATAAATATGCAATACAAACTGGTGAAGTTGGCAAAAGTGGTGTTACTTACTGCCTGCATGTTGGGAACACATCTCTGTTTCTCCCTGACCCTACTGTATGAAATCACTCTGAGGATCAACTTTATAGTTCTAATGAAGCAGCCTGGTGAGGGGCAGGGACAGATCTGTTAGGAGCAGCCCACCACTCTTTATTTGTGTTCTGCCTATTCAGAGCAGGGAGGAGGAGGAATATCTTTGGATTTTGTCACAGCAGAGGCTGTCTGAAGGTTTCCTGGCATAAGTATTCAATTTCGTGACCAGATTTTTCAATTTGGTGATAAAAACAAGGACGTGTTTCAGGGACCTGGTGAGCTGCTCCCCATGGATCTCTCTTTCCAGGGATCTCTCTATGCTACAAAACCACAGGGGATGATGGAGAGAGAGAGAAGTTGAAGACCCAAAGGAGACCTTGCTGACAGGTATATGAGTAGCACCTATCTGGTGAAGTAAGGTAGGTGCTACTCATATAATGAGGCAAACTGGATTTTAAGAACAGGACAGCTGGTATCCTAATTTGATGTAAGAAGGATATGTGTTTTTCTATCCTGGAGCATCAGATATTTTTTCAGGTAAAGAAACACCAAAACATAAAACCCTTGGCTCTAAATGATGTCCATCTCCATTCACCCCAACACATTGTAAGGTGATGAAGGTATATTTTAGGTTGGACTCTACAGAAGAAATAAGTATGTGGCCCACAAGCTAATAGCTGGAAAACCCTTCCTCACTGTCTCACTAGTTTCAAGCTTCTGTTGAGATGGTGGAAGTTACTTGGGCTCATATACTAAGCTTAACAAAACCATGCTTGAACTAGGAGGGTTTATTAGCATGGAGCTGAAGGGAGGTGTGCCACCAGAAATAGCTTCTGACACTACAAGGTGGAGCCACCAAAGCCAGTCATCCATGAGAACAGTGAGGCTCATAAGAACACATTCCTCCTCAACACATCTGCTCCTCTGCTCCCAGGTTTTGGAAGAAAATCCTGCCTGAAACTACGCTAGCAGACACCCCTTCTGTCCTCCTCATTCAGAAAGAATCCCAAGACTTTAATGAAGAATCAACTAAACAAAAAAGATATGGGATCACACAACTGTCCAGAAAGATCTGAGAGATGGAACCTGAATCCTAAAATGTAACCTTCTTGAATGAGTTTAAAGCATTTGGCTTCATCATATGAGATGCACAAATATGGTCTTGACACCTAAGTGAGGAGAACCTTAAGTGCTTTTAGCCATGCTTCTAACTACACAGCAAGCATGTTCCTGGTTAATTCTAGTGGACAGTACTTTAGGTAATACATAAATGAGGGGCAAAACTTAAAAGTTTTTATTTTAACCAGTAAAAATTATTAGAAGAGCAGGTTAAGTTTTTTATGAAGAATCAGTAGTGCTTACTTTTTGAGATTTTGTCCAAGTGACAAATGAGTACTTGAAGTGAAGATCAGAGTTATTAATGAACTTTTATTTCAGAATTATTCTTGCTTCTTTTTGAAGAGACAGACCAAATTTTGAGATCCTCTAATTTGTTTGGAGTGGCCAGTCTTTTGGGGTTTGCATTTTGCAGTGTTGGAAAAACAGAGAATGCTTACTGCCTGTCAATTTTATTTTAGTCTGTTTCATACA
Organism: Alaudala cheleensis; assembly: GCA_013398995.1. Lineage (NCBI taxonomy): Eukaryota > Metazoa > Chordata > Aves > Passeriformes > Alaudidae > Alaudala > Alaudala cheleensis. The sequence continues at coordinate 81,303 of VWYE01029453.1, forward strand.
TTTACACAAGTTTACAGTGAAAAAACCTCATATTTTTTACTAGCAAAGAGAAAGGATTAGATTCTTGATTACACAGATTGGAAAATATTGTCCTTCTGTTATTTTTAGTAAAATCATCACCTGAGGCTCACCCTTGGGTCTGGTGAGCAAATGAATAATTTTCTGACCTTTTCCCTGATCACTGGCCTGATGGACACTGGTTTTTTCCATGGCTATTTTTCTCTAATACAAAATCTACACAAAACTTTTCCCTGCACTGAATTTCAGTGATGTCACCAGGTTCTCTAGTGACCTCCTGTGATAAATCTTTAAAAGACCTGCTGCCTGCAGACAGAAGTCCCCTCCTCAACCCAATCAGGTCTTCAGATCTCAGCAACACTCTAACCTTTTTGGATAATTATCCTGATTCAGCTCTTCAGAAATCTTCCTTGTGAATGCCCTAGGTTATTTCCCTGGAGCCACTGCTTAAGGACAATCCTGTTGACAGCAGTTGTGAATCAGTGGTAAACTCAAGTGAAACTTGGAAGTAAAGCAAAGTCTGCTAATGTGGCAATAAGTCAAATGAGCCAAGAGCTGTTTATTGGCAATTAAAAGCTTAAAAGCTTAAACTAGGCCTATAATCTGTACTTTTGGTAGAAAGTGCTGCAGGTCATACAAAATGATGCATTTGTTAAACAAAGTGGGGATAGTTAATAGAAGTGAGACTTGGGAAGCTCTAACTGCACTGCAGTCATGGATGCTTGGCCACTTTAGCCTAAGCAGCCTTTCATGGTAATTCAGAGCCTCTCTGGCCTTTCATAAAACTCCCTTTGTCAATTGAAAACAATCTGGATATTGGATGTGTCCAAAATAAACCCCATCTGCTTTCACTTTATGTCCATATTGTTGAATAAAGATAAATAGGTAGCTTTTTCTTAAATAAAGAAGCTTGCAGTCCATCTTGTTGTACAAACAAAGCCATCTAGATTGGATTAAGGAAAGCCTGAATAGCCTTCCTATAAGAAAGCCAAGGGCAAGATCAAGTTCCCTTGTGCTAGTAGTACAGACAGTACCAGCTGCCAGAAACCTTCTGCAGCAAAATGTGTTCATACTGAAGAAGAGCAGAAGAAACCAACACAGAATTTCCTATTAATCTTGATGATTTAGGATATGAACTGCACTTATGCCAGACTTATTGAATAAAATGAGAATTCTTATAATAGACACTTTAATATCTTTCATTTAAAAAATCTGTAACTGTTAAATGTACTCGTAAAGTGCATTATTAAAGTACTGGAAGCAAGAAAATAATGTACATGTGAAAAATTGAAAAAGAATCTTGTTTGTGAAATATAACATGAAAAACTCCAGTTCAAGCAAGCAGGCACAGAACTGTAGTTTAGCAAGGGTTGACAACAGCTTTGTGTATCTTTTTATGGAATAAAAGCAGGTGACTCAAATTTTTAATGAAAGTATTGTTAAAATAATTTTCTTTTTATGCTTGTCAATGTCTGTGCTATTTATAATTTTTATTAACTTCAGTCCCTCTCTCCAGTCTTCTTAATCTGAAGCATTTGCAGTTGGCTAAAGAACAAAGGAGACAGAGTAACTTGGAGAAGAAAAATCAGGGTATTGTCCCACAGTTCTCAATTAAAATATTTTAATTGTCTTAACAATGAAGTTTAAGACATCACATCCATAAAATATTACCAGGTTTTTAAATGAGAGGTTATCTATGTGCAAAATCATGTATGCAAGAAAGGCTATTTTCTGTATATGCCATTTAATGATGAATTGCTTTAAGTATGAGATATATTACTATCATTTATTTAGCTGTAGTGGTGATGAAACTGAAAGCCACATGCTGTTAAAAGTATTTTCCTCTTTAGCAATTCTGTGGTAATATGGCCCAGTCAGACTAAAACCAAAATATGTCTGTTCTCATCCATATTAGAATAAACATTAAGGAGAACAAAGGAGCTGGTAATCACTGTAGGATACAAGTGAATCAAAGGATATCTTGGATCAAAATAGTTTCTATGCCCTTCACCACTAATTTATAATTTCTTTGTAAAAAAGCTGCAGTAGTGAACAAAACCAATTAAAAACACAGACAAGCACAATATAGAGCTGTGTGGAAACACACTTGAACTTTTGACTTCTTTGATGCCTTTTGTTTGTTAATCCATGTGTCAGAAGAGCATCCAGGATTTCTGAGCAGAGTCCTGGGATTTAGGCACACCTGACTGACTTTTGGTCTCTGTGGCCACATGCTTTGCGTGCATGACAAGTCAGTATCCCAATGTTTTATTTAGCACTCCATTCCACTGTGTGCAGTGGTCTTTGGAGGAGCAGTCAGCTAATTTGATATTGGCTATCCTCTTACACATTCCTGGTCATCCTTGTGTGATGGTCCCCAGTGCACTGCAGCATATCTGCACTGAAAATGTAGGCACAGCTATACCTGCCCTGTACTGGATCTTTTTGTTCACATGCCTGGGTCCAGTGGTTGGAGATGCTAAAAATATCCGTTGGGTACAGGCGACTCATGGACTGGTGACCTCTGGAATCGAGAGCATGACACCCAGCTATCCATCAGGGCTTTCTGGGATGGGCACATTTCTGTGGAGAAAATGAAACATAGCCCCTCACTTGAGTAATTTACCTCTGGCATATCAGCAGGAGAGTCTCATGTTAGACTCACATTAGCCTCACTTTTAAGCTATTCCTCTCCTTTTACTCCTAAGACTCCAATGATTGCATCAGGACTTTTAGCAACGTTCTGAATATCAGCCAGTACTACAAAGTGCTAGAGATTTGTAAATGTTAACATAAGTTGGAAAACAGCAAACGGCAGCACAAGGGGATGCTTGCTCTTTTCTAGAGAGGTTGTTCTGCATATGCAGTTGCTGCACCGATGAGTTCCCGCAGTGCTTCAGTCCCTGAAGCCAGGAGAGAAGCCAGCTCTGTGCTGCAGTGCAGCTATAGCAGCCTTGCCATGGCTGGATACTGTCAGGAGCCTGGTTAGAGCCAGGAGTCCCTTCCCATCTGCTGCCTCCTGTGTGATGTACCCACCACCTCTACCACCACCTTTATATGCAGTACTGCTCATTTCTAGCTCATCCTGAGCTGCATGAGAGCTCTTCTCTTTTTTCCTTCTGACACAATACAAGACTATAATTAAAAATGACACCAACAGTGAGAACCATGAAAGATTTTAAAAGCACATAACTTGACACTTGCCCACTACCCAGTGTGTTTTTTCCCATACATGCAGCAGCTCAGGAGACTATTCTGCCAGAGAGATGCAGTCCCTTCTTGACTGTCCCATTACTTTCCTCAAAGGAATCTATCATGTCCAGAACGCTTTCATATTATGTTGTTTCTTCCTTTTTTTTCTTTCTCCTTTAATTGTCCCTGCATTTATGAATTCAGGGAAGAATTTGAAAGAAAGGGGATGTAATAAGTTGAAACTGCTTCTTTTCTACTATTTCAGCAGTCTAATAGCCTCAGGAGCATTTGTACAGGTCTGCAAATCTAGAACATATTTGAGACACATTTGTTACTTAAATGCTGCAAAAGCTTGTCCATCCTAGTTTATTGATATTTCACTGCATTATTATTCTGAAACAAAACATTAGGAGGTATTTCTGGGCATCACCCCACATCATATTGCATTTCTCCAGCTCCACACACCTTTGACATACCCTGTCTTTAATACACAGTGGTTGCATGAGCAGTGGCACATCAAATAACCTGCCTGAGGCTGAGCAAGACTTTGAATAATATTTTCACACTCAAATTTCCTTCTGCAATGGAGAGACAATTAGGAATAGACAGATAAGTAAATATTTGGGCTCTTTACTTTTAGTTGAAGTGGGAGAAACAATTCAGAATTTACTGGTGAGATTGATTTTTGGCTTTGATACTTAGTAGTTTTCATTTAGGGAGCCAGCTAATTTATTAGTTCCCTAGTCCTGTGGAGAGATTTAACAAGAATACTTTCATGAGCCCATGTTAGTGACAGGTATAATCTCTTAGTTTAATTTTCCAGCTAAAGATATTTCAATTGCAGTGGCCCCACTGATCAGGTATCTGATCTTCATTATCAGCATCATTTGAAACAACATCCCGTGGGCTTCTTTTCCCTAAGTTGTAAATAACAAAGAGAGAAACAGGGCTAAGCAGTTATGTGAGCCATGACTCAGCTCTGTTGCCCAAATTAGAAGAGTGTTTGTTCCATTAAATAAACAACCAGTTTGGCCAGTTTTCCTGACCCCTCCCCACAACTGAAAGCATGTGTAAGAGTAAAGGAGTGAGGAGATAAAATGTACTTTGCTTTCTTAGGCAACATATATAACTTCAATCTGATAATCAGAACCTTGCTAGGGAAAGGCTGAACATTCCTCCTATGCCCAGTAACAAGGAGTATTTTTCCATTAGAAAGGAAGTTCTAAATTGAAATATCACATTAGAGAAATTTTATCCTAGAATTCCTACTGGGTTTTGGTTTTTCTTAGATCCATACAAGTACATCCCCTGCAGTAGTCCATCTATATCACCATTGAGGAAAGATTTGCATGATCTCACTGTGCTGACAAATTTGACAGACCTAATGCACTACATTTCTGGAGCTGTCTTCCCACGTGCAAAAACAAATTGGACAAAAAAATTCAAACAATTTCAAAAACATTCTATGCTCCTGTCAAAATCACTGAATGAACTTCATTTATACATTAGATTTTCCTTATATTTTGCTCTCATTTTATAGCATATTTTTTCTTAAAGTGAAATGAATCCGCATTTTCCATTCAAGAAAAATTTAAAATTGCATAGTTCTAAGCAAGGGCCTCTTCAAGGTTTTTGAAAGCAGAACCATCAAAGGAACAAGTTTGAGTAAGATTTCCAAGATGCAAGAGCAAAAAGTGTCTTACATTTCTGATTTTAATAGTTTGCAAATCAGGAAGCTGATATTTAATTTTAGCTGATACTTTAGCTTGTCTTTTGCCTAAATACATAAACACAGTCACTTGAATTAAATTAAGACTGCTTTGCATCGTGCATTTCAGACACTTTTATCATATTCTGTTGCTTAGACACTGGAAGAAAGAATACCTTGTCCCAGTTAGGAAAATTTAATAGATTCAACTAAGCATTTCTTTGCCTTCTTTGCATCTGCTAAGAAATCAAATTCTTTGCTACTTGTTCTGAATAAGCTGCATGCCTGCCTTTTTCACAGACTCAGAGTTACATCGCTCAGCAATACACAGAAGGAGCCGGGGGGCCACTACTTTTCCCTTGCAGTTCTGAATCATTTAGGGACATCATGCAAACCTATTTATCCTGTTTGAAAAGACAGTGTTGAATCTTCACTCCTGCATGTTCTGATTTGGAAGACGGATGCCAAACGGAGGCACTGGAATCAATTTAAGAATGCAGCAAAAAGGTAATTTGAAGAAAGCTGCAAGGAAAATCACATTTCTGGGGCTCTGTCTCTCCTTTAATTGCAATCACCAGTCAAGATCCTAATCAATGCACATAAATTGTCACAGGACTACCAGGGCTGAATTTTTGAAGCTGCAGCTTAGGGTTTACAAGGGCTTCATAAAGGATTAACACTTTTAGTTATTAATTTTTTTTCCTCAACATTTCCATTAGCATTCCACCTCGAGGTTGCCCAATGCATTCATCTTCTCAGAAAATTGAAACATTAGACTGACAAAGTCAGACAGCCTGTGTGCCTATTCAGAATCCTGTATTGCTTTTCTGATTCCTTTCTGAAGAACCCCTGGGTGAACTCACTGACCAGGTCTGTTGGTGTCACAGCTGTGTCAGCTCTCCCTTACTCTTCAATAAGCAAATGTTTGCCAGCTGCTAACCTGGCCTTGAAAATACAGCTATCTTATTCTGCTTTTTTTCTCACTTCCCAATAAGTTTTTGGCTCAATTTCAGAGTAAAAACTGTTTACCCAGCTTTACTCAAGTGGATATCCCTTCAGGTTGTTTCAATTTGCCAAATCTTTACTCTATTAATTTGTCTTTTCCAACTTGAATTCTCAGTGCTATGCACATATAAATACTTATTTTATTGCCACCATCTAACAGTAGATATGTGATTCCTTTGCAATCTGAAGAAAAAAAACCATTTTGGGTTTGCTGCCTTATTACTCCAGCTTTGAAGAAACAACTCGCATCTCCAGAGATCTAGAATTTCACTGGATTATTCTTCTTTTATCTTTCCTTCTGAATGCATTGCCAGATTCTTATTGCATTAATTTTTGCTGTGTTCCCCATAGTCGTGCCTTCTTACAGGAAAGTAGAAATTATAGGTATGTTGATTTCAATGCAAATAGGTAGCTCTTTCTAAATGTATCTTATCTTCTTCATATTAAGGTAAATGCATTGCCTCATTTAGGAGGTAAAGCACATCATTTAGGAAGGTTTAATAGGTGAGGACTGTAAAGTCCATTTGAATTTCATATTTGTGCTTCCCCCTGAACTAGCTTAATTATGCCAACATCTGAAGGCAGTGCCCGCTTACAAAAGCTAGATAATGAAATACTGATATTCAAACTCCTACAGAATAAGCAACAGAAATTTTCTCTCAGAGAAAGTATATAGGAAAATTTTAGTTAAGAATCTTCATATCAGCCCATTTCTGAATAAAAGCCTCCTTTAGTTCAGTGATTCTAGTCTAACCATACTGCTTCAAAAGACCATTCTGTACTTTTCCCTCTTTGGTATTACCTTCAGATTATAGCCTTTGTGTTCAGTACTGCTCATGCTTGAGAGAGTCATGGAATGACTTTAAGAAGGTGACCCTTTAGAAAGCCAGTAAACTTTCAGAAAAACCTTGTAGTATTATGCTAACTTCAGCCTATAATGAAGGATTACAATGGTGCTTTAGCAGCAAGGAGGTGCTATAAGCTAGGATGGAAAAAACATTCCCAAACCCTACTGTCTTCCTACTGTGGCAAATAGCATGGCCCGAAAGGAGGAGAAACTCATTTGGGGACCATGCCAAGTTTTAGACAGTAAAAACCACATGCAAGTTAATGCCTTTTATAAACTGGGCCCAGCTTCTATTTTAGTTCAAAATCTTCAATAGTATTAAGTAATACTGAAAATGTTTGTTGTAGTTAAAAAACTGTTTTACTATTTATTTGTATTTATATACTGCTTCTTACAAGTTGACATTTTTCAGTCAAACAAAATAAATAACCTTCTGCTTTCTAGCTTAAAAATGTAACTGATGTACCTGTTGCTAAATATTACAGAAGTATCAAGATATTAATTCAATTTATGAATATATCAAAATCACCTAAAATAGAGTACCTAGAAACCAAGAGCTACCATAGATATAATCAACTGAAAGAACAGTAAAGCAATCCCAAGCATTCCATTAATAAAACATGACTTCAATTGAATTGCAAAAAATTGACTCATCTTTACTAGTTAGAAGATTTAAACAGAATTCAGGGAGGCTTAACATAATACAGTTGCCCATCAAAAAAGGAGGTTTTCAATCAAAAACTCCTCTTAAATATGATTGCACAGAGTTATAACCAGATTGGAGTTGACCAAGGGTTCAAGGTAGGTCAGCTTAAGCTGTGGACATGTAGGAAGCCGTTGCAAAGCAAGTTAAGCACACTACCTTTGGCCCCTCTTATCTCAGGCACAGGCTAATTGAACACCACTTCCCTAAGCTCTGAGTCTTTATCCCAGGTGGATGAGAAATAAATTAAAGGGGCAAGGTTTCAGAGAGATAATAAGCCATTAGGTGTCAGACAACTGTAACTAAGAAAGAAATGAGAAAAATTACCCAGACCATGAGAACACACAGTTATGAAGTGAAATTTTAAGAGAAATGCAGAGGACCCAAGGCTAAAAAAGAAAATACAAAAATCAGATGAGCTCTATGGTACAAAAATCTTTAAAATTAAGTTTTAGTTATTCATCACTATGCTGGTATGTTTGACTCCTGCGAAAATCAGTAGGCAACGGAACTGAATCTCCTGTAAGATAAGAAATATACCATGCAACTTGCAAATTCTTAATTACAACAGCAATGTTGTAGTGTCACAATGCAGTAGTGTCAGCTGTCTTCCTAAGAGAAGGTAAATGTGGGAAGTTGTAGCAGAATGCCAAGCCTCCCTCTCTCTATGAAAGGGGAATCAGTCTCTGACAATCTTCTAAGAGTATTTCCTTGGCATACTAACACATGCCAAGCAGCATTTGAAAATCTGTTTTGCTTCCATGGCAATGAAAACCTGTGACCCGAGACAAATGGGAGCTATAAAACTGGAGCTGGGGTCCCATGCTAAAAGTAGCCCTCTAAACACAGACTGCAGTTGAGTTGGTCATTTATTTCCATGGCTAAGGGATGTCTCAAATGGAAATAATAGCTGGAGATTAACGTTGGCTGTATATTTAGGTTACCGCTAAGCAAAAAACTACTTTGAGGCACTTTTGTAATGTTTCCAAGTTGTGATCAAGAACTCAGTCCCTTGTGTCCAAGAATAAACACAGCTTGCCTGGCATCCTATTACCTGGGGTAATGTAGCCAGCAGAGTCCACTTCACTGGCATTCACTGTTTCTGGAGAAACTGGAGTTTTGAATAAAATTATTTTGACTGCTTGCTATCTCAGACAATAAGAAAATGACACCCAGCTATGTGAGTGGGTGCATTGAATGCCGGGATCTGGAGCAATATTTCTCCAGGTGAACACTTCCCTGTGCAGTCTGATAAAGGCAACTAGCCAAAAGACCTCCAGGAGACAAGGAAACATCAACTTATCCTGTGAGGACTCGAGTGCCTATATGACTTCAGGTCTCAGTAGTCATGAGTAAAAAGCCGTGGTTTAATTAACCTTTGATAGTTTCTTGATGTAGTTAAGTGAAAAACCCACTATCAGCAACTGAAATTAAATTATAATACTCTCTAGATAATAAAAATGAAGAAGCTATTCAAGTTCTGGTGTTGTCTTTATTTTGTCAAATAAACTATCCATGTGAAGCATTTTAAACAAATCTCTATGCCAGTTAATAAACTGGGTTGCACAGTTGTCTGTACATCTCATAACTAGGTTAGTAATTTTTCTGCTATTTTGCTACAGCTGAACATTATATGTTATGTGATAGATTTTTGTCTTGATTTAGTCTAACAATTTTAATAGCAACATAGAGTTTAATGTATCATACCTCTTGATGAGATATAAATACTGTTTTACAGTAAAGTAGGTCCCAAAAAAGTTGCTAGTGACAGAAGAAAAATACCAATTAAATTCTTCATATTTTTGTCCTATTATACTACTGTGCTTTTTGTGTATGTGTTAATGAGATGCTGGCTGACAGAAAATTCTGATTTTAAAATGCTACTTGGTCAAACAAGCATACTCTTTTCTAATTGATGAATAAAAAGTTATTTTTATCAGCAAAAGATACCACTCTAACAACTGCAGGAAAGGACAATTTTTAGATTAAAGAAATAGGAAATCATTCAGACTAACAGAAAAGAGGTATTGGTGGATTTCCTGGGGAATAATTCATGCATGTTCACCACTATATCTGACATTTTGGCCTGATTGCTTTCAAGTCAGCCTCAGCAACCTGTAATCACACACTCTTTTGTAATACAACAACTACTCTTTTTCCTCTCCACAGCCCTGGATGAGTGTAGTTTCAAAACTCAGCCTAACATTCAGATATTTTAAAATTATGACTATAAATGTGTGCACAGTTTTGCTAAAGAACTCTTGAAATTATTAAAATTACTGCCTTCAAGTTCCAATGACATTAAAACTGGACTAAACACATTAAATTTTATGCACACATATATATGTATATATATATATAGATAAGATTGTTTTTAAAATAAAATAAAAACCATTAAAAAACAATGTCATGAACAAGTATCAGTATAAAATTTTAAGATCAAACATGTGTACAATGCCTAATTTTTGAATGCACTGTGCTTCAATCAGCTGTCCCTATTTTTCATTTACTTTCCTTTGCAAGGGCACAGAAGAAAACAAAATGAGGGGGACAGGTCAGATCTTTTCTTCAAAGGATAATTTTTCAGTGTCTATAGCAAATCTTTGTCATTTGCAACATAATATAATAAAGTTTGAACCAGAGTATTTGAAAGTAATTTTTCAAAATCTACTTTCCTAACAAACACTTGGAAAGGGAACCATATCAGTGGAGGGAAAAATCTAACCTGAAAACTACTTTGGTGAAATTTATGAAGTGCAAGAATTGCTAAGCTTGGTATGCACTAGTTGAATAAGAAAAAATAACCCTATTCAGATAAAATTAAAATTTGCATTCAGGCTAAAGAGTGGAAACCAAACAAAGTGACTTATACAAAGGCTGCTCACTTCTACAATTAGTACCATGAAGTAGATGCTACTGCCATGAGCATGAAATGAATAACTGATGTCTCATTAATTGCGTGCTTCTCAACAAGTAAGTAAGTGAGGAAAGCAGTTCAGCTTAATGAAAACTTTGCACCAGGTGAAAGCCAAATATTCACCTCTTGCAGCACAATCACATGTCTCAGAGACTGTAATCTCCCAGTGAAACAAGTGCAGTGCATAAAATATGTAGCAGACGCAGTTAGTAGCTTTAGGATTATGTAGAAGTATTAGCTTTGGATTATGTAGAAGTTACAGGAACATTCAGAGCAAGGAACTGCTGAAGTAGCTTCCTTCCACCAGTTGCTCACTGATAAGCAAAGCAAATTAAATAATATATAGTTATTATCCTTGTTTTTGCCCTTTTCTCATCCTCCTGTTGTGTTTTTATTAATTTAGTATCCATACGTGATCATGGTTACAGACTGGATGCTGAGCAGGTCCCTTCTCTGAATTACTATTACCATGACTGTGGTCTTATGTCTCTTGACTTATCTCTGTTGACTCAAGTCTAGTAGAATTTGTACAACACTACGTGCAGATTTTAAATCCATGATTAGGCTCATGGAAACTGTGTATTCCTTCAGTTTCACATAAGTCACTGAAAGTTAAAGGTGATGTAGTAAGATAGGTAAAGAGTGTGGGGAAACAAAGGTAATCTTGCCTCTGATGTATTGCAGCTGTGTTAATTATCCTAGAGTGGGAACAGCCTTGCTCTCCCAGCTATGGGTGTGATAAAGAGTGAGCTGGCTGGGAGGGCTTTGGTTGGGGTTGTGGTTCAGTTGTGGTCTGTTGCTGTGCTGTGAAGACCCAGGGACAGGAGGTGGTGCAGGGGATGGATAAGGTAAGGCCTTGTACCAGGAACTGACAAGGACAGGGGCTGAGCCAGGGCCAGGCTGGAGTGAACTGGTGCTGAGAGAAGAAGGAGAACTGACTGACTGGCTGCTGGCATAAATGGACAGACTCTGAGAGCTGCTTGGAGCTGCCTTTGGGAAATAAGATAGAGTCTGTTAAGTAACAAGGTGTTGGTATGTGAAGCCTTCTGATTGATAAGTATGAAAGACTAATAGATAATAAAAGTCCTGATACTTAGAGCCCCTAGAAGTTTTTAAGGAAGTTGTTTGTGTGTTTTGACCGTCTTGACTACCACAGTGACACGCTGGGCTGTAGTGGGGGAGGTGGTGTTGGTGTAGCTGAGAGTGGCCAGTGAAAGCCACAGGGAGGTCCGGACCTGATTTTCTCCTATCAAGACACCTGGAATTAGGTGAGCCACCAACTAGCAATAATGGCAGACTGCTTGTAGTCTCTGACTTGTGTCATGACCGCCTCGACAATGACAAGGTGATGCATTCGATATTTTGTACTGAAGTGAGTGTGTAAAGACTTAGGCATACCTGAATCTGCCTTTATTCTAAATTGTGCCCTGGAGTAGCATTGTTTAGATTTGTATTTCAGTAATNACCTTGACAATGACAAGGTGATGCATTCAATGTTTTGTATTGAAGTGAGAGTGTAAAGACTGTAGGCATTCCTGAATCTGCCTTTATTCTAAATTGTGCCCTGGAGTAGCATTGTTTAGATTTGTATTTCAGTAATTTTTTGGTTCCTGTCAGGAGAAATAACTGAAGACACTTTGTTTGTTTGGGAGACATGAAAGCCAAAATAAATTTCCTGTGGTACATGGCTTTCCTCAGGTACTTTCCAACTAGCATGACCTCTTCAGTGATTCAGATGTGTATGAAACAGCTGTGTAAGGTAATCCCCTTGTAATTATGGCTCCAGGTTTGGGATTTTTTACTGTAATGACTACTGTACAACCTGGTGGTGCATTAAGTGGAAGAATTTTTTTATTTGTAGGCAAGTAGATAGCTATGAGATACTGTCAGTATGCAAACTAATGGGGACAATGATTTATTTTTATCTTGGACAAGCTTGCAGGAGGCAACCCTAGATGCTGAATGAAGAGTTCAGTCTTCTTTTCAGCAGCAAGAAATATGTGCAAAACCTATGGCTTTTCAAAGGTAGAGTTCAAGCCTGAGGTGTACTAGGCTATAGGGAAGCTGGAAGGGCAGTGGAGTTTCTATTCTCTGTCAGGTAACTAGAAAACCACTGGCAGGCCTATCTAAAATTAATTGGAATCTCACATAACGGAGGTTCTTGGTAATGCTGGAGACAGGCAAGGATTGGAGGTCTCTCAGGGCCTCAGATGTGAAGACAGAATTCTTGGCCCCAGCCCTGCTCAGTTATGTACTGCAGACATCACTTCTCATCTTGTTTGGCAGTGGAAAGCCTTTTTTCAGAGCAGCAGGGGCACAGATGCTGCAGCTCTGCCAGCCTGTGAGCATGCACTGCAGGCTCTGCCATGGGGAAAGTCCATTCCACTGCCCACAACTGATTTGCTCAGGAATGGAATCTCAGAAACATTTATCAAAAAGGCATTGTTTCATCAGCTCTGCTGGAGCTCCCAAAGCTGACTTGGGCACAGTTGAACCTGTTGCTCAGTTCTCAAGCTGCTCGGAGCATAATTTTAGCCTGAGGGATGGCAGGAGAACGTATTCCTTGGGCAGCTGCCAGGGTATGTTCTCGGGGAGATGAGTTTTCACAGGGTTAGAGATCCCCTGGCCAGCACCCAGCTGTGAGCACTAGGCTGCTGACACACCTCTTGGCTGGCCCTGGTGGAGGGGTGTCCCAGGACAGCTTGCTAATGCACCAGTCCCATGGGAAGGTGACAGCAATTTTACTGAAAGGCTGTTTTGCACTTCTGGTGCTGGTAACTTGCAGTCCCCCTGCAAGCTGCTGCCACTGGCCTGATGTTCTCAGGCTGTTTGGGCGAATATTTGTTAAGTTACACATCTCATTTTTCTCCCTTTCTCCTCCTTTCTGTGTATATGTACAGGCCCTAGGTTTAAATTATTTATCTTCAGAAATATTTGCCATATGAAGTCTCTCTACTGGCAGGGTCTATCTGGAAACATCTAGACAGAGATAAATCTTTCTCCTGCAAACTCTTAACTTGTAAGTCCCTGAAACAAAATCAAGAAACAGAGGTGGAAACCAATAGCTGGAAAATTTAAGACATGAATTATTTTCCTGCCGTAGGTACTTTCTTGAAGCTTGGAGAGATGGATCTTTTACATGATAGATAACATTTTCTTTTGAGCAATAAAATGAGCAGCAAAAAAATAATTGGTTGTTTCCAAATGAAGTGAGTCTTTCAATGTGAGGTGTTCTTAGCTGACTGCTCAGACATGTTCCCAGTTGATAAGAACACAGATCAAAAATCTAACACAGAAATGAACAATAAAGCCCTTAGGACCAGAGTAAATACTATCTGACTAGAAAATGAGTTCTGATAGGTTGCTATCAACTTTAATTACTTCAAGACTATTATCCATGTAACAAACTTCTCTGGCATTTCTAAGGAACAGGTTTATTTAATAAATGAAGAACTTAGTAAAAATAGTCCTTAATTACACTCATTAGAAATTTTAACTACAAGAAAACCAATAAAGCTTCTGCTGTATCTCACACAGAAAGTAATTAATGAACAGTTATCTTAAGTCTGAATCAGCAAGCAACCTTTGCTTTCTTGAATATGATACCTGAGGCCTCATTTCAGTGAAGGAGGATGTCTCATACAAATTAGGAGTAACTGTCCTCAGTCTGCAATTTGAAAACCATGTTGCCATTAATTAATAATGCACTGGTGTCAGAATTATAACAGATATGGAAATGAACATACTGAAATAGTACATGAACCAAAAGAAAGGCAAAAGACAAGCTACAGAAATGTGCATTTGGTTTATTTTCTTTGAAGAACTCCACAAATTAAATAGTGCATTAAGTCACTTGCTGCCAGACAACTCACCACACCGAAAGGTCTGCAGTAAAAATAAGTTTTTTGTCTGCTTTTGCATACCTCCCTAATAATTTTCTTTCTGGACTGATTTCTGTCAATGCAACTCTAGAGTAGATGACACATGGAAGAAATATTTCTATTGTGTATCAAAGGAGCCAAAAAAGAATTACAATTTCTGTATTTTATTTCTTTACCAAGCTGTACATAAAGTCTCTGCCTCTTTCCTCATAGAAATGGGCAGGCTCCTGTATTGCATCTTATCCCCAACCAAAGCTTAAGGCATGCAGGACTTTAGTGTTAATTAAAAATGTTGTGAAAACTATTCCCTATATGAAACACTGTCCCTAGATAGCAAAATCGATATGATTTGTTAAGAAATGTTAGCTGCATACAGCAAGAAACTCTTCAGTTAATTAGATACCTTATGTTGTAAATGCAAAGATAAAAAAGTTACATTNTACTGATGGAAGAAATATGTGCAAAACTTATGGCTTTTCAAAGGTAGATTTCAAGCCTGAGGTGTAGTAGGCTATAGGGAAGCTGGAAGGGCAGTGGAGTTTCTATTCTCTGTCAGGTAACTAGAAAACCACTGGCAGTCCTATCTAAAATTAATTGGAATCTCACATAATGGAGGTTCTTGGTAATGCTGGAGACAGGCAAGGATTGGAGGTCTCTCAGGGCCTCAGATGTGAAGACAGAATTCTTGGCCCCAGCCCTGCTCAGTTATGTACTGCAGACATCACTTCTCATCTTGTTTGGCAGTGGAAAGCCTTTTTTCAGAGCAGCAGGGGCACAGATGCTGCAGCTCTGCCAGCCTGTGAGCATGCACTGCAGGCTCTGCCATGGGGAAAGTCCATTCCACTGCCCACAAGTACAACTGATTTGCTCAGGAATGGACTCTCAGAAACATTTATCAAAAAGGCATTGTTTCATCAGCTCTGCTGGAGCTCCCAAAGCTGACTTGGGCACAGTTGAACCTGTTGCTCAGTCCTCAAGCTGCTTGGTGCATAATTTTAGCCTGAGGGATGGCAGGAGAACGTATTCCTTGGGCAGCTGCCAGGGTATGTTCTCGGGGAGATGAGTTTTCACAGGGTTAGAGATCCCCTGGCCAGCACCCAGCTGTGAGCACTAGGCTGCTGACACACCTCTTGGCTGGCCCTGGTGGAGGGGTGTCCCAGGACAGCTTGCTAATGCACCAGTCCCATGGGAAGGTGACAGCAATTTTACTGAAATGCTGCTTTGCACTTCTGATGTTGGTAACTTGCAGTTCCCCTGCAAGCTGCTGCCACTGGCCTGATGTTCTCAGGCTGTTTGGGCGAATATTTGTTAAGTTACACATCTCATTTTTCTCCCTTTCTCCTCCTTTCTGTGTATATGTACAGGCCCTAGGTTTAAATTATTTATCTTCAGAAATATTTGCCATATGAAGTCTCTCTACTGGCAGGGTCTATCTGGAAACATCTAGACAGAGATAAATCTTTCTCCTGCAAACTCTTAACTTGTAAGTCCCTGAAACAAAATCAAGAAACAGAGGTGGAAACCAATAGCTGGAAAATTTAAGACATGAATTATTTTCCTGCCGTAGGTACTTTCTTGAAGCTTGGAGAGATGGATCTTTTACATGATAGATAACATTTTCTTTTGAGCAATAAAATGAGCAGCAAAAAAATAATTGGTTCTGTTTCCAAATGAAGCGAGTCTTTCAATGCGAGGTGTTCTTAGCTGACTGCTCAGACATGTTCCCAGTTGATAAGAACACAGATCAAAAATCTAACACAGAAATGAACAATAAAGCCCTTAGGACCAGAGTAAATACTATCTGACTAGAAAATGAGTTCTGATAGGTTGCTATCAACTTTAATTACTTCAAGACTATTATCCATGTAACAAACTTCTCTGGCATTTCTAAGGAACAGGTTTATTTAATAAATGAAGAACTTAGTAAAAATAGTCCTTAATTACACTCATTAGAAATTTTAACTACAAGAAAACCAATAAAGCTTCTGCTGTATCTCACACAGAAAGTAATTAATGAACAGTTATCTTAAGTCTGAATCAGCAAGCAACCTTTGCTTTCTTGAATATGATACCTGAGGCCTCATTTCAGTGAAGGAGGATGTCTCATACAAATTAGGAGTAACTGTCCTCAGTCTGCAATTTGAAAACCATGTTGCCATTAATTAATAATGCACTGGTGTCAGAATTATAACAGATATGGAAATGAACATACTGAAATAGTACATGAACCAAAAGAAAGGCAAAAGACAAGCTACAGAAATGTGCATTTGGTTTATTTTCTTTGAAGAACTCCACAAATTAAATAGTGCATTAAGTCACTTGCTGCCAGACAACTCACCACACCGAAAGGTCTGCAGTAAAAATAAGTTTTTTGTCTGCTTTTGCATACCTCCCTAATAATTTTCTTTCTGGACTGATTTCTGTCAATGCAACTCTAGAGTAGATGACACATGGAAGAAATATTTCTATTGTGTATCAAAGGAGCCAAAAAAGAATTACAATTTCTGTATTTTATTTCTTTACCAAGCTGTACATAAAGTCTCTGCCTCTTTCCTCATAGAAATGGGCAGGCTCCTGTATTGCATCTTATCCCCAACCAAAGCTTAAGGCATGCAGGACTTTAGTGTTAATTTAAAATGTTGTGAAAACTATTCCCTATATGAAACACTGTTCCTAGATACCAAAATCGATATGATTTGTTAAGAGATGTTAGCTGCATACAGCAAGAAACTCTTCAGTTAATTAGATACCTTATGTTGTAAATGCAAAGATAAAAAAGTTACATTTGAAATGCACAGCTAAATTTGACTTAATACTTTGATCAGTTAAATGCTGATAAAAAGTGTCTTAAGTAAACTGTTGAGACAATGTGATGCTTAATATCATTTAGATCACTTACATGCCTTTTGCTTCAAGCCTAAAAGTACATGACCTCTCACCTTTTGGTTTGATAACCTTTCTCCTGAACCAAAGGTCGTTTGATGTTGTTGCTTTTCCTTCAGTTTGGTCCCTCCTGGAAGCAATACAGACTTCAACTCTCCTTTTTGTACATTATCTAAGACTCACACAGGAAAGGTCCATTCAGGACAAAGCAGAGGGATGAAAAGGTTAGGATGACCTTTTCATCCCCCTGCTTTGCCCAGAAGGCAGTGGTGTTTTGTCACTGGGCTATGTAATTAGGACCTCCTTCACTTGATTAGATCTCAGGCACCCTGTGGGGCTAGGAACAAACTGAACCAAGTTTCCAAGGAAAGCTCTCTCTCTCCTGTGCGTAATGTCTTAATTAAAAAATTAAGTCATTCTGAATTCTGACTTGGACAGGTTTAACTTTGATCACAAAGAGACAGGCAAAAAGAATTGCTTTCTTCTGTAGGAAAGCTCCAAAAGGTACTGGAAAGTTGTATTAATCTGCCCCACGGGTGAAAGGCTGAGAGAGAAAACTCTAGTATGACTGGGAATTACAGTATCACTTTCTAATCACTTGGTAATTAGGAAAACATATGAAAAGATGAAAAATTAGTACCCTACTTCCACAACTGCATTTTTGTAGACTGCTAATTACAAAATGTTAAAGAGTGAAGAGGGAGGGCACTCAGCTTTAACCAAGATTTTCTTTTGTCAGATATAGTCCTTTCTAGTTGGAGACTGATTTTGCAAGAGAAATTGAAATGACACAGTTTCCTGTTTAACCAAGAACAGGTAAGAGTAATTAAACTGATTATGAATGCTATTGCCAATCAGTGGTGGATGGAACTAATTTTTGTGCTTATGTACTTGACAAAATGCAGGTCTGGTCCAACACAACTTGTAAACCTCCCTTGGGAGTCCTGTTAGCCAGGATGGTAGCACTGAACTTTCCACTCCTTTCTTCGCTCTGTGTCACCCATACTGAGAGTCAGGACAAATTTACACTGAGTTATTAATAAACAAAGAAGATACAATAATTGAGAATTACAATTAGAGAATTACAGATTATTACCCTGACATTTTAGGCCTTTTTTTCCCCATAAATATGAGTGTTATCAATGGAAAAATATTTAATATTCAGAACAACAATGTAACATAAATAGGAAAAAATCTTTTTAAGGGGATACTTTGAAAAAAAAAATTGCACTCAAATATCTACAGGGACTGTAGGAGTATACACAAAGAGCCAAGTAAAGGTTAATAGTAAAGGTTAATGTCTCAACTTCTATCTACTCTGTGAAAAAACACAGTAATTTACACCAAATAACTGGGAAAAAATGCCCTGAAAAAACACAGGTAACATGTCCATACTAAAGAACACACAGATTTTCTCCAGTCTAGATGCTGAGGTCACCTTAAGTAGAGTAGGCTGCTGTCAATAACATATTCAGCAGTAGATTATGTAGATTTACAGCTTGTGTACACACTTTTTGTGCTCTTCACATGCAGCAAGTGTGATGTGGGAAGCATTGGGCCCGCTCCTTTTGGTCATATCTGCACTGGCAAATCTGTAAGGTTGAGCTCAAGGGTGGTAATGAATCGTGGGAAAGTGAAGGGAGGAGTAAACATCAAAGTTATAATCATGAATTGTAGCAAGCATAGAATAGAAATAATAGTAAAAGCTAGTCTAGGGCAAGCACCTGCAATCTGGGGAATTGCTACAGATTGGAGAAAAGGTCATGGAAGTTCTGAAACAGAAACAGTACAAAATTTAAGTATGATGTTTCAGCTGTGGAATTCTAGTGCTTGCAGGATTAAACGTTTTACCTAGCTTAGCTCAAATGTTATTAACATTTTGGTGGAATAATAATTTTTTTCTCCCTAACCAAAAGGTCACCTGCCTTTAGGAGCCACATTTTAGAAATTATACTCTCAGGATTTGTTTTAACAGTATTGTATTATATTTTAAGGCAAAACACAATTTCTGAAGAGATAGGATAAGATAAAGGTGATAAATGTATGTCAGCTGAAACCACTTGAATAAGCTTGGCCCAACTGGGGTGGATTTAGTTACCCTTATGCAATACAACTTGCTTTCTGTATAGACATAGATTGGCTAAGTTTTAGTGTCATCAATATGACAGGCTTTCTAAGTCTAGATATGTTTTTCTAAGTTTGAGGTCAAAACACTGGGGAAGGTAAGGATTTGGTAAGATTCACCACGTGTTTTTGTGATCAGGAGACTTTACATAAGTTGTGATGAACTTTCTAATTATGACAAGGGTTTTCATTTTTCCCATTTTCCCAAAGACAGTGAGCAAGCTTTAGTAATATATGTGTCATATGTATAAGGACAATTTTTTGCAAGTCAGAAAAATACTTAGAAGCGTTTTGCTGCCAGCACAACTGAGGCAGATGAGAAATATTAGGCAGTAGATCTGTACAGACTGAGGAAAGCTGGGACTCAGCTGGATCCCAAGAGGCCTAGTATTTGCTCTTGGTTATAACTAAAGGCTTGGGTTTTGGACTACATCCCTATTTTGTTAGTCTTTGTATTTCATCTATCTCCCAGCTAAAGAGAGGAAGATGAAAGGAAAAATGCATGAGTAAAACTTAGAAAAGGTTGAAAATAGGGCAATTAAGAAAGGCAGGTTGTAAAACTAACTTCTCTGTGTCTATCTTGATGTTCAAATGGAGGTTGCTCCTGGATTTCCTGAGAAAGCTCAAGCAAGAGCATAAGATCAGATATCTCAAGGGACCACATATAGGGAAATTGTTTAAATGTACTGAAATTAAGTTAGCTTTGCTCTGTTCAAAGCTTGAGAGCTCCTCTTTAGGCCTCCATGAAAGCTTTAAAATGTGTGTCAGGTTGCTATGGCATTAGGCAGCAGTCACATCAACAGCTGAGCCATTCATTCTGGTTTTACTTTCTATAAGCAGCCATTTTTCTGCTTGACAGGCATAGATATACTAGAGCCAACAATCACACAAGGGCTCTCAGTAAAACAGAGGGTTGGAAGATGGGTACTCATGACCATTTATGAGTTCTTAACTGGGGGACCAATAGGTCTTAATGGGCCAGGTCAAAGGGATCTAAAAGAAGAAAAACAAATTATGGCATGGTTAATGTCACCTCTGCTCTATGTGGCTTACCTGAAAATGTAATGTGCTGAAATGAAGTGTAAGTGAATTAAGTAAGGCTCCAGCTGGCAGTGGTGGCTGCTTTTCTCTCTCCTCCAGGTTTTAAATGACTCAAGCTTTTGGCCTCATTGCTGAGGTTCAAAGGCTATGAACCTGAGAGAGTGTATATATGTATTTCACATATATTTTATGTGAAAATACTGAAGGAGCAAAGCCCTGAGTCACGACAGTGAAGCAGAGTGGCAGGTGCTTGTTTCCCAAAAACCTTGCTGAGCCCTCTGTTTCTCACTGATGGGATTTTCAGAGGGACTGCTGGGAGTGCCCAGCAGAGACCTGGCTCTAGAATAGCAAAAAGATAGTTCTCAGTTGTGATGAAACTTTTAGAAATGCTTAACACAAAAGTAAACTTTCTTTGTTTGAATGTCGGTATAAAAGCCATTGGAATGACTCACACTAGCCCCAGGGCTTTGAAAAGCCTTTGGAATACAGTAATAGAAGAACTCACACTGCATCCAGAAGCTGAATCTTTGCTTAAGATTTTCTAATCCCTGCAACAGCTGCAGCTTCAGTACTTGAGGGGGTCTCTTGTTGACCCACTGCACGACATATTGCACAGGCAACAAATGCTACTTTCATATATTTGTATGCCTTTTATATTCACACTGTGGGAGAGGGGCTGCACGTGCTTGACCAATAAGTGATAAATAGCTGCAGAAGCTAGTTCAGCGTGTAGGGAGCTGTGAAAATATATTCTGGTTGGGAATATTGTGACAGCTACGATAAAGATGCGTTACTTAACTACCTTTGAGCATCTGGCTCTTCCCACAGGGTACTTTGTTTGGGAATACGATCTCTACAAACAGCTCCTTATTTCATGCCCGAAGAGTAGTAACCAAACGCGCTCAGACAAATTTACCATGAAAATATTGTATTCCTTTTATCTTTGGACAGAGGAAATTCTTCAGGCAATGTTTCTTTTGATTGGTAAATGCCAACCCAGCAGCCTGCTGCTGCAGCAGCAATGAAGCTGTAGGTATCTGTCTCTTCTGTCTTGACAGTACGGCCTAAACCAGGGATGTATGAAATTCATTCTCCCAGTGCCTTGACAAGGCCAGCCAGGCATGGTGACAGTGAAACTAATTGTTGCAAAGCTGTTATCTAAATCTAGGGAGAGGTGAGGAGGCATGCTCATAGCACACAGCCTGTGGGACAGTCTAAGGACTGTAGTGGGAACCCAACTAAAAAGGAAAAGTTGTCATTGTCAGGGGGCACAGTTTGCTTGCTTTTATCAATTCCCTGAAAGTTGGCCTGTAGAACAGCAATGCTTCTGCCACCCAGCTAAGATTGATGCTGTAAGAATAAAACCAGCATGAATCATGGTCTAAACTCTAAATAACAAGTATTTGGGATTCATAATCTCTGTTGTTTATGGAAATATGGGTCACTTTCTCCAAGGTCCGCTGAAGGTGCCCATTTTGTCATGACAAGCAGTCACACTCTGTTTTAAGCATGATTATCCAAATTCACCAATTTATTCTTGCTATAAAATGTATTTTTTCAACCTTACTCCAAGACACACATATTTACCAGGTGAGATACTCTACAGATGGGTTAAGTATTATATTATCCTAGATGAGTAATGAATGTACTCAGACTGATTACTGTTCTTTCTTGCACCAATGTATTGCTCATACTTGTTAGGAAATCTTTATTGAGTTTACCCTCCCCAAAGGCTTCAAGCCAAAACTGATTCACAGTTCTGGGTTTAGAGTCCTTGTAAACCCAAAATGTTTAAAAATCAGAAGGAAAGGCAGAAGTGCAAAATTAATATGTGTCATCGACTTTTAAATTATTTAACCTATTTAATAAGGGTTAGGGAGTATATCTGTTGGTAGTTAAATGTTTGACAAGTAATTTCTAATGAAGAGCAAAAATAATGGTTTTCTGAACTTCTGTTTTGGGGCAATGAAACACAGCAGTGCAGGAGAACATTCTAGATTCTATTTTTCTATCAGGTCTGATAGGAGTGGTGATACTACTGACACACAAAAGCTTCAGAGAGCTCCTGGCTGAGCTGGGTGGAAGTAACTTGTCTTTCCTTGAATGTAGAACTGCAGCCAGTTAGTAATTGTTGATCTGCTTCTTCAGTCACAAATCTGCATCTCATAAGTGTGCTCACAGCTAAAGTTGAAGTGAAATATTAGAAGCTTTGAGATACCAGATGACAAGAATCAGATGCACAACATAAACTGATTTTTCAGAGAAAATATCAGTTCTGAACAGATGGTGTTATGTCCTGTTATCTATACTCATGCTGGTTGCCAGAAATGTATCAAAATCTGGTACCCAAAAACATGGGAAAAGTGGTGGGCACACTGCTACAAATCCATGAGAAGGTAGGTAATTGCACTGCAGGAAAAGCAGACCTCTAATTAACAAAAAGATGCTAGTTCATTTCAGGAAGAGCTGTGGGTCCACCAGAAACATACCTCAACTCAGACCTCTGGGTGAAACACTTCTGTCACAGAGCTCGTGAAAACTGCTTTGTGTTATGTCATAGAAAAGACTCAAGACCTCTGGCTGGTGCTCTCAAAACTTACAGGAGAATTGGGCACTGCAAAATGTAGCCCTTGACCATCCCTCAGTATCTCACCTTAGCTGGGCATTTAAAATTCACAATCTGTGTTTCTGGTTTTGAGAGATAAGTTGCCATGCCATTGTCAGAATGTGTGTTTTAGGACTCAGAGTCCTTCATATCCTTAGGTGAAAAAAGAGAGCATCTGTGAATACCATCAAAAACATTAAAATGACATTCAAACTGAATTTCTAGGCCAAATGCTCAGGTTTCTATCACTTTTATTTCCTGATAATGTCAGACTGATAACTTATATTTGAATCAATAGACCAGTATATTGAAGGTATTTTAGGATACAAAAGCTATCAAAGTTAGGAGCTCTTGCTCAGATATCAGAATCATCACAGTTCAGACACCTTTGCAGAAATGGAAGTTGCTTCTTGTGGTAAAAGTCCTATGTGCTATAAATACAAAAGCTGGAAAACTGTGAATTTTTACTGACTGTGAACAGAGACAGAGTGATAAAAAGGTTTATATTAATCTGGATTCCCCTTTCAGATTGTTAAAGCCAACGTGGCCTATTTTCAAGGACCCTGGCAAGACCTACTTAGCTGTGGCTGAGGCATCTGTGGCTGCAGACAAATATCGCTTGACACTTTCAATTGGGATTGTATTTCCATTTCAAAACAACATGGATAGTACTCAGCCACTCTTTTTTTGTGGTTCTGTCCTGTACTTGACATAGCCTGAAATCAAATGGAAAGCTTAAATTTAAATGCTGGATATTACACTTGCCATACGAGGATGCCCTATATACTTGTCTGTATGTGACAGACCCTCCCTTTCTTCAGCCAGATGAAAATATTGTCATCTTCACGAGCAGGAGAGCTGAGAGTGAGGCATCCTGTGTTCACTAGGTGGCTCTTGAATATTGATGGTGAAAACACAGGTGGGAACTAAAGTTTCATGAAGCCAGTGCAGACACGAGATACAGGACGTTTCATAGGAAGTGTAGCTCAGCCTTGGAAGGCTCCAGAATTTGGGAGTGCCAATTTGGAGAGCTGCATGTAAGTTCACAGGTTTCTGAAGGGGAGCTGCAGCTCAAAAAGTAGGCAGCACTGATTGAGCCCTTGTCAATCAAAATACAAGTCTGTAGCAGAACTATAGAATTTGGACTTTGTTATGCTGAATGTAACAGTTAAAGATTATATGGAAGGAACAGTGAATTAACCAATATGCCCTCACCCTGGAAGTTTCCAATAGCATTACAAAGCTTTGTCCAGGGCTTAGTCTGCAGCCCAGACCAGGCTCTAAAGATGGCAAATTTGACATGTTTCTTGCAAACTGCTTAAAGAAAATTATGTTTATAAAGGCTCATGGTAGATAGAATAAGACAGTGCACTCAGTTTTTGTTGCCATGCAACCATTTTGTTGTTGGAAGTTAGTTTAATAGTTGAACTATGGATTTATAATTTTGTTAACAATAATAAAAATAATGAAATTTCACCTTCTTTTAAATTTTGACTTAGAGTTTGAGAGATAGAACTTAATAGACACCTGAAATTTCCGAATGAACTTTTATTCTATCTTAGTGCAAATATCTTTACACATAAGTGTGCCGAAGAACAGAAAAAATAATACATTTGAAAAGTCATTGTATAGAATTGAGACCCAAGGAACAATTGCACCTCAAAATAGAGAGAGGAACTAGCCAATCTAACTGAAATGGAGGAAAAAAGTGGACACAGATTTGTATCTATTCAAGTTTAGAGGAAGTTGAAAAGTTTTTGGAATAGTAATATCTGAAAGACAGGTTTTTGAATCCAATGTCCATCTACAAACTTGAGGAAGCAAAAGATAAGTTTCAGCCCAGAGAGAAAAGGAGGTGGCTGCTGTGGCTCCATCTGCAGCTTTTGTGTTTGTACTCCAGGTCCTGTCAGAGCTGCGAGCGGTTTCGGCTGTGAGCATGTTGTGTCACAAAAGGCTGCACTGTTACAAGAATAAACATTTCTTCTGGCATTGCAAACACAGGACACAGAAGGCAGAAAATGCAGTAATGAGAGTGCAGGTGGTGTGTGTTAAATGGGTTTGGAGCTGGGCACTGTGGTGGCAACAGGAGGAACCCCCTTGTATTATAATGTTACCTTAAGGCTAACCCTGCATATTGAGCTGTCAAGTCTGAGAGAAAAGACACATAGGAAGTCATTTTTCTACTTGATGTGTCATGGTAGGATTGAGGAATGAAAATGAAAAGCAAAATTAGATTCAACCAGCAGTACTTAGGAAGTAATACAGTAAAAATTGGAAGGGTGCTAGCAGCCTTTAGGAACGAGATGATGGTTCAGTAACACAGTCATTATTTGTGTTCCTTGAAGTGTCTACATTTCTGTGATTCTACATTTTTCTCTGACATGTTTATTTCTATGGTACTTTAAAACACTAAGTGCCTTTGTAGCTGGTAAGAATTGCTTGCAAAACATAAAAGCATCAAAGTAGCCATTTAAACAACAGATAATGGACAAGAGAAGCAAATCTACCTTTGAAGAAGTTAACAAAAGGTGAGAAAATTATGTTAATTTTGTGAAACTGACAATACTTTTACTGACTCATAATGAAAAATTGGCATAGCATCAATAAATATGTTCAAACAAGTGTTTTGATTGTTTCCTAGTTAATTGGTTCTCTAATCCATTGTTTTTTGGCTTTTTTTTTTTTTTTTGTCAGCCTCCTTAACTCATTAAGCCCTGCAGTGGTTGATATTTAGCCATCAATCTATTTTGACCATTCCTCATTTATGCAAGTTCTAGACTACAACATAAAAAAAAAATTGAAATCCTTAAGTTTAAGACATAGTAAGAAAACATTCATGATTTGTTTTAGGAAAAGCAGTAATGAATTAGTTATTTTATTTGATAAAAAATTAAATAATATAGCTGGATCCCTTTTCCTCACTCAATAAACCTCCCTTTCTAAACTGTGAAAATACTCTTACATGTGATTTGGTCACATTGTCATTATGCATAGCCTTTTCCCACCTTGTATCTCAGGAAATGTAATGAGTATTTACTTTAAGTTATGTTCCTGGGATTAGCTATAGAAAAAAGATTTACATTTTGTTGCATTGAAGATGAAATTATTTAGATAAACTAATAATTGAATAGAAAATTGGGGATTTCTGGTGAATGTGAAGAACCAAGTGCCCCTATGCTCACATTGTTCTGATGCATAGTTTTAATTCAGCTGGTCTTAGGAAATATTTCTGTATGTATCATTCTGAAGTGAAAAATCCAAATATTTTCTTGAACACATTTATTAAGATGATGTCTTCACCATTCACTTAATACAAAGTAGACATCTGCTTGACTGTGCTTACATTATTTGCACTGAAGATTTTTTCCCCTGGTTCAAATCAAACCCTCTTTTTACCATGGCTGTGGTGGCAAGACAAACAATAAAATCTTTCCTTTGTGAAAGTGAAGGAGTGCATCATTGAGGTCTGTGGTTTTACACATTTTCTGCAGGTTTGTGTTTGAGGTTAGAAATCAGCTGCTTGAAACTGTGGTTGTGACTTGGAAAGGATAACAGAGTAGCATAGTGTGTGTTTTCAATAGATTTTCAATAGATCAGCTCATCTGCTTGTTGTTCAAGGCTGGGAAACAAGTAGTAGTAATCTGTTTTTCTGCATTTGTTCTCTAGTTTGTCAGCAAAAGTTGTGTCTGAAGGGCTGAACAAATTACAACCCTCTTGTCAGATAATGTTCTGAAATACCTGCAGTATCCATCTTCCCTCAGTCCCTCATGGTTTCAATGGGAACTTTAGTCTTGAGCTATTTCAGTAGATGCCCTATTTAAAAGAATATACAGCTAAGAGTGGGCAAAGAAGGTGCAAACTGCCAGTGTTAACCCTAAGTGGGTTCATTTGAAATTTGTTTTCTTCTAAAATTTAACAGACTCCACAGTTTACCTTGTATTCCAGGGATTTCTTATTCATATCTGCTACTCTTGCTGATCACTCCTCACCAACTGTGATAAACAACTGAGAGGATATAATTAAGCTTTGACAAGGGAAGAAAGCACCTTGAATTTGAAACCTGGAAAGGGAGAGACTGAGCTGATAGGGGAAAGCAGACAAGATGTTTATATCTTGCACAAGAAAATGCTCATTCAGAAGTATTGATTAAAGCATGCACCTCATCACCAAGCCCTGAATAGGAACTTCCTTCTTGCTTTTCTCTCTGTAAGCATTACACATGTGCCCCTTTGCTAGCTGGTGAATGCACTGCCTGGCTCTTCAGTGCTTGTTTTCTCTGCCTTACCCTGGCTCCTGGAAAAGAGATTAGCATTTAAACAGAATTCCTCTCAGTCCTGGTGCCAACTGGAACAGAGCTTAGGGGGGATATATTTGGTACCACTAGCACTATTTACATAAGGTTTACTGTTTTCACAAAAGAAATTCAAGATATTCAGGCACCCACACTTTTGAGCTTGCCTAGGTATGATGCTGGCCTTAAAGGGATTTAAATTCTCTAAAATATTGAGATTATCAGTAGCTCAGTTCTTGATAGGCAATCAAATAGTATTTATCAAAATGGGAACCCAAAATATTAAAGGTCTTTTTGCATTTTAGATAATATTTCTCTTGTCTAATAAAATATTAACAAAGTTAATTTTTCATTTTAGAGGTACTGGACCCCAGAACATTTTTAAAGAATAAGTATTTCAAGATTCAACTAGGAAAAGATTACCACTGGTATCAACTTCATCTTACTGTTTTCCTATGCAATACGCTGAGACTACCAAAATCTGTAATATTTTTTACACAGTACTGTGTCTATAAAATATAAATCATTAAAATTATGCAATAAAATATTTCCTTTCACAGTACTATATTTGCAGCTGGTAATAGTCACATCTATAGCTAACAGATTTAGAGCTGTAACAATGCACCTTTTTTAGGGGAAGAAAAGGGGATTGATAGTGCTGTCATATGTGTTTGCTTAGTACTACCTGGACTGCCTTTTCTTCTGTCATGCTGAAGAAAAAATGCTATTGGCAGCCCTGAATCCTGCTTTTTCTGTGTGGTTATTGAAAGGGATTTGACTGCCACCTTGCTCTGCAAGAATGGGAACAGAAATCTGGCACCAAAATGTATTAATGGGAAGCAAAACTCATTCTTAATGCATTTAAATGAGGAAGTGAGAAGCTGTATTGAGTAACTTTTAAGATCTCAGTTATTAGTATTACAGGAAGCTCCTCTTGATGTAAAGAAATTCAAATCAAAGCTCAGTTACTTTGAAGACTGGAGTAATTGTAGAGCACCACTTAAGAAAACCTATAAAAGCACTTGTTCAGTTACTTTTTCTGTAGCTTTTGAGCTATGATTCAGTTACAGCTGGTCTGTGATGGAAATAAAATATTGGCTCAGTTTTTCCTTGTGGGTAGACTTATCCAAAGCTGGTAAATTTTTTTGTAAAAAGGGATTTGGGAGAAGTAGAAAAACATTACAGCCCTTCTATTGTGAGCAATGGTAGTGGCTTCCCCTTTGCTGCTGAAGGAGAGAGTTATTTTTACAGTGATGCCTGCAAACAATCCCTCCTTGCCAGCCCTCTGGTGCTCCATTCTGGACCAGGCTATGAGGATGCTATGTACTCATGAGCATTTCTGAGTTAAAATTTCTCCTTCATTTGGCCAGTTTGACATGCTTTAGGCATGGACTAGGCTTTGGAAGGTGAAGGTGTCTGCACTATTGTCCTTATATACATGAGGCTGGGTTGGCTGAAGATGCTCTGAATCCCTGCACTGGGATCAGCAAACTAATCTAGCTGGGGAAGAAAAATCAGGGAAAAAAAGTGGCTCATTTTGGATATTGCTGCCAATGATGAGGAACGAGGAGAGAGCAAATTGCCACAGTCCCAATGAAATAAAATATGTCCCAAACCGGGAGTGGGAGTCTCACTCTACTTCCAAGCCAATTCAGCTTTTGCTGCCAAGTCCTCCCTCTCACACCTCTGGTCAGCATTGGGAAAGCAGGATGCCCATTTTGTTGACTCTCACTTGCAGGGAAAGTATTACTGGGCCCTTTGGGCCAGGACTGGCCGGGTACATCAATGCACAGTTTTAGTGAGATGGCTTTTGAATGTGCAAATCCTTTGCATTGGCAAGAAAATGTGGGTGTGCAACTGGTAAAATAGGTGAGTTTCTATTCTTTTGAGGTAGTAACAACCACTAAAAAAGAGGCTAGGACAGAAAAGGAAATTATCCTGCTTTGGATTCTTGTGACTTTTCCTTTTCTCATAAAAAGGCAATAACTATGATAACTACAGAAGGAGAGCAAACTTAAGCTGCTGATGACATTTCAAAGTTGTTTGTCAGTAAGCAGGGACATGCAACAACATATGTAGCAAGTAATTTCCACTTGTAATATCTCAGATTACTGAGTATAAGATGCGCATTGATCCTTTTTTTTCCTTTTAATGGCATGGTGCAAAATTCTTCAACAGCTATCTTGCAGACACATAAATCAAAATTAATATGTGAAATGACTTGAAGGAAGTTAAGGGGGCTATCCTGAAAACCTGCAGTTATGTCTTATTTTTACAGGAAAATCTACTTATTCAACACTTACATGCTTTCACCTCACCAAATTGTTAAATTTTAAAATTATTAAGATTTTAACCTGCTTTTGCATATTTTAGTCTGATGAAAATCAACTGCAAACACTATGCTAATTATGCAAGCAATATGATTACAATAAACATATTGCAGTCCAAGTGTAGTGGAATATTTCCTAACATAAAATCTGCTATAAACCCAGGTGTCATAAACATCCAAAGCAGACAAATACTTAACAATTAATAGTGAGATACTGAGTGACTGACCTTGGCTGAAGCGCTGACAGACATAAGTGTTGCATAAGTGAAAGCCATTAAAATCAGCATCTTGTCCTTCTCTGATGAGTGCTACTGGTAGACTTGATAGATCTGCTGTATTTGAAAATTTGAAAAAGCCTCTCTAATTTGCAAGTAATATATTGTGTTTTCACTGGGTGAAAAACTGGCCTGATTCCTGCCCTTGTTCAAGAAAAATGATATGAATTGCAAATTTGTCAGTAATATTGTATCACTGCTGCATTTTTTGAATTGACATAGATGTCACACACTTTACAGCTCAGGGCTACTCAGTTCTGCAATATGATGACCAGGCTATTCTATCATGTTTTGCTTATTCTAATGTACCAATTTCTAACTCAAGGGAAGGAGAATGTTAAGCTCAGTTATGTCTCTTTACTAATCTACTTCAGATTAACATGTGTCAAATAATAATAATGTATAAATTAATAGGGACAAGACAAACTACTTATTGAATTCACAATTTGTGGGTTTAGATGAAAGTTTTAGACTACAGGGTATTGAAACTTGCTTGAATCATCTGCCCTTCTATGGTGTGTTCAAACTACACTGAAAAAATGACTCATTTTGTCTCTCATAGAGTTAGAGAATCATAGAATGGTCTGGGCTGGAGGGACCTCACAGATCATCCAGCTACAACGCTGCTGCTGTGGCCAGGGATGCTGACTTGCCAAGTCAGGTATTTCAGAGCCCCATCCAGCCTGGCCTGAAACACCTCCAAGTGTTCCACAACCTCTCTGGGCAATTTGTTCCGGTGTCTTCCCATCCTCCCAAAAGAATTTCTTCTTAATATTGAAACCTAAATCCAATCTGTACCTACCCTCCTTCAGTTTAGAAGGCCATTCTCCCTTGTCACTGTCACTTGCCACCTGTGAAAAGTCCCTTTCCATCTCTCTTGCAGGCCCCTTTAGGTACTGAAGGTGTTATAAAATCTCTTCAGTCTTCTCTTCCCCAGACGCAACAGCCCCAACTCTCTCAGCCTTTCCTCATAGGAGAGGTGTTCCAGTCCCCTCACCAACTTTGCAGCCTTCCTCTGGACTCATTCTAATAGATCCATGTCTTTCCTGTGCTGGGCACCACACAGTTGGTGTGGGTTCTCACCAGAGCAGAGCAGAGGTGCAGAATCCCCTCCCTTGCCCTGCTGGCCCCACTGCTTTGGGTGCAGCCCAGGATGTGGTTGGCTTTCTGGGCTGCCAGTGCTCACTGCAGGGTGATGCTGAGCTTTTCATTCACACACACTCACAGCCAGCCTGTGCTCGTGCCTGGGGCTGGCCTGACCCAGGTGCAGGACCTTGCATGTGGCCTTGTTGAACCTACTCAGGTTTGCATGGGCTCAGCTCTCAGGCCTGTCACGGTCCCTTAGGATGGCATTGCTGCCTTCCAGCACATGGGCTGCAGCACTTGGTTCAGCTGGCTCTTTATTTTCAAAGAACTCTCCTTATAGGAGAGTAAACCCTTAGAGGTTTAATTTTACTAAGATAGTAAGGATTTGATTTTGCTTGGACAATCTGCTTTGCTTGACAAGATGGCTGAGGAATGAAAACCTAGATAAACTCAAAATCTCAAGGAGCGTTCATGATAAGAAAACAGTAATTTAATTGCGGGAAGAGAGAAGGAAGGTATAACTTCAATAATTGTTTTCAAATTAATCCTTATCCGAATCTGTGTAATTATTGCAAATAACTAGATAAACTGTATCTACCTAATAAAAGGTAACCTTTGAACTGAGATAATTTCCAATCTTGACTGAATTAGTGAGATTCTGAAACATACATTAGAAAAACAGCACACTACAGATACCAGCTGTCAAAAGGAGTTAGCAAGAAATGCTTCAAACTTCCTTGCTCTTAAAAATCTCCTTACAGGTGCTATCATACATAATTAGTTCTGCAAAATGTCCTACTGTTGGCATCTGATAGCTCATATCACAGTGAGTAGACTAACTGCTTAAAAAACATTCATAGCTTGTGACCTGAAAGCTTCCAGAAAACACGCATAAAATTCAGCCTGTGTTTTGTCACTCTACCTCCACAGCCATGGAGAGCTACACACATTTTAAAGAGACAGAAGGAATGGGAGAGGGGCAAGTGTGGGACCAAGCAAAAACAGTCCACAGATGAGGTGTGAAAAGCATTTATTTTCAGTTGGAAGTGTGGGGTGAGGTTTTACCATATTGTGTGTTTAATATAATGGGAAGCAGTTACATTGCAGCAGAGCTCCCATGTGCCATGCAATGCAGTTGCTGATAAAAAACACGAGTTTCTGGTGGTGTTGGTGCACTTTGTATGCATGAAGCCACCACTGTCTACATGTGTAGCATTCTGATAAAGCTCCTAGTAAACACTTAATCACCATCTGCAGGACTGTGAATAAATGGAAAGGTCAGTAAAGACTGTGGGTGGAAGGGTAGCCTACAATAAAACAGGAGAGTCCTTGGAGCCGTGTTCCTTGGTGAGACTTTTTGTTTATTTGCTGTCTTACCTTGAAGCATCCCAATCTCTCTCCCAGTTTGGAAGCACTGGGGCTTTTGACTACAAGCACAGAAGCCCAGAGAAGAGGAGTTAGTATGCTCATTTTTGGGACTGCTGTGCCTTATCCTGCCTGGGTCAGCCACAGTGATAGATGTGAGGCTACAGCAACAGACTCAGTGACAGCCCTGCTCTGCCCCCTTCCTGCTCCCTCCATGGGGCCAGTGGGGTTTGAGCAAAGCTAAGCCTGACCTTGCTGCTCCTCTTCACTGTATCTTTAACCTGTGGGACGTCTTTGCTCCTCTGGCAGCTGGCAAGGACCAGCCCGAGTAGGGAGAAGCAACACAGAACAAGAGGGGGCACCCCATCCCTACACCTGGAAAGACAGCTTCAAGGTTTCTGGGAAAAATGTGAAAACTTTGACAAGAAAGTACCTAGAGCTTCCTGGCCCCCTTTCCACACTTGGAAAAATGCCAGGTGCACCCAAATACCTTGGCTTTTCCCACAGGAGGAACAGTTTTAAAATAATGGCTTGAAAATTCAGCAAGAATGAGAAAATCTTTAAGGACTGATTGCCTTGACCAGTCCCAGCTGGTTTAGGTGAATTAATTTCTTGAACAATCCTTCCTAGCCTGAAATCTGTGCTTATTTTGTAAAATAAAAATCAAATGTAAAATGAATTTTAGGTTAACATATTGAAGGATCTTATTTTATATTTTAACTGTTTTGTTTTGGGTTTTTTACAAGATTATGTTCTGACAGATACCAGTGGGAGAGAAAGAGGGAAAGCCAAGATTAATACAAATGGAAACAAAGGGGGTCCAGTATGCACAAAGCTGGGATCATAAAAAGAGAAGAGATGTATCTTTTGGTCCTTACACTATATTGCAATAAATGAGTTGCTGAGACTGAGGGGTGGGGCCTCCCTCTTTCCCTAGAGCCCAATGCTGTGCTTAGTCCCTTATCTGTCCATAAATACTCTAAGAATTGTGCCACAGTCCCAGGATTGTGTGTGCAGTGGGCTGACCCAGGCCAGGTGCCAGGCACCCACCAAAGAAGATGCTCTCTCACTCCACTCTGCAGCTGGACAGGGGAGAGAAAATGTAACAAAGGGTTCACAGGTTGAGATAAGGACCAGGAGAGTTCACTCACCAAATACTGCCATGGGCAAAACAGGCTCAGCTGAATTGAATTTATTACTATCACAATAAGAACAGGATAATGAAAAGCAAAGTAAGACCCTTAAAACCCCTTCACCTCAGCCCTTCCTCCTTCCCAACTCCACCTCCTCCCAACAACAGCACAGGGAGAAATGGGGGTTATGATCAGTTCATCACATGTTTCTGCTGCTGCTCAGGGAGAGGAGTCCCCCCCTGCTCCACTGTAGGGTCCCTCCCAAGGGACACGGCTCCTCATGAACTTCTCCAATGTGATTACATCTCATGGGCAACAGTCCTCCCCAGACTGCTGCAAAATGGGTCACTCTTCCATGGGGTACAGTCCTTCAANAGCCTCCTCTCAGGAGGCTGTATCCACCCACTCCAGTGGGGGTTCCTCCACAGGCTGTGGGTGGATCCCTGCATCCCTCCATGGGCTGCAAGGGGACAGCTGCTTCTCCATTGTCTTCATTATGAACTGGAGAGGAATCCCAGGTCTGGTGTCTGGAGCATTTCCTGCCCTTCCTTCTCCACTGACCTTGGTTGTCTGCAGAGTTGTTCCTCTCACATGTTCTCACTCCATTCTTCTCCTGTTGCAATTACAACTGTGCAACAACTTTTAATTTTCTTCCTTCTTGAATCTGTTACCACAGAGACGTTACCACCATTTCTAATTGGCCCAGCCTTGGCCAGTGGCATACCCATCTTTGGAGCTGCCAGGGACTGGCTCTGCTGGATGTGGAGGAAACCATGCCTGTGCCCAGTTCTGCTCCTGAGCTGTTGGTTTGTCTCCTGGGGTTGGTCTCAGACCTGACTGCCCGCACCTGGTTGTCATTAGACTGTTGCTGGGATCTGCTGTTATCCATCCTGCTCAGCTCAAACTCCCTGGGACAGTGCCCTCTTGGTGATTGGTGTTGCATCTGCTGGGGCTACCTCTTACTCCCAGTTCATCTGTCTAAGTGGGCTGATCTGCTCCTGTGCTTCTGTGATACTGTCAGCAAATTCCCCAAATGTAAGTAAGCTCCTGTACTTCCTTTCCAAGTATGCTGTGTATGTTTTGTAATGCATGCAGTCAGTGTTCCTGATTAAACTAAAACAAATTTAGGTGACCCCAAGTCTTTAATTACCTGAAAAATGATTTATCTGGGAGGGCTACAATCTCCTGTGGGCAAGTAGCTGCTCTGCCTCTTCAGACTCCTGAGGGTGACTGCATTGAGCATGTAGTTCTGACAATAGCAAAAGGAGTGGCTGCTCCAAATCAGTGGAAAGTTGGGGCTGAAGATCAATGGAGAATGACTAGAGGGGAGGGATAAGCAGAAGCTACATCTCGCTACCGGACAGATGTGTCTGTGCTTGCCTGTGGCTCTGCAGTTGCTTAATTTGCCTGGTGAAGTGCATGGTTGGATTCATATGCTGTGGGGCTCTGTCTGATAGATGGGAAAAAACAGAGTGAAAATTAAAATTTAATAAATTTTGGAACTAAGTGGATCTTTGGCTATTTGGTCTTCCTGGGCTGGAGGCTTTCTTTGCAGTCAAGGTTGCAAAGGCTCCCCAGGTTGTCCCCTTTCTTTGCCCTGCCACTCATGTCTTGATGGAATGAAAAGTCTCCAGTATCATCGTGAGGCAGATATGAAAACATGTTTATCTTCAACCTCTTCTCACCACAGTTCAACTATGTTGCAACAAATTTAAAATTCAGTTGTCATCTTCATGTGGATAAAGGGGGACTTACCAAGGTTCCTTTTCTCGGAAGGAGACTTGCAGGAAAGATCTGCTTGTTGGAAAACACACAGGGAAGTGTTGTCCTTTTGATAGACTTTAAAGAATTCTTATGTTTTTCCTATGACCTAACCCATGTTGCTACATGCTGGCAGATACATGCAGTGGGGTTTTCACAGCAACCAGAGGCAGAATGTGTCTTTCTATTGGACAGCTGATGAATCCCATAAAAAAGGGGAAGATGAAACATGTAGACAGTGAGTAATTTCACCATGTCCTGGTACACCAGTGAGGCCCACAAACAAAGAAACTGATGAGCTGGGAGTGAACTTGTCACATGGTATCAGTTACCTGTGTGTGCCATGGCCAGTCAGGGCACAGCTCTACAGCTGTGTGGTTTGCATTCTGGCTTTGTGCTTGATCCAGAGGCTCCCCTCACTCTGGCTACACTCTGTGCTTGCTGTTGTATCTAGGCAAGCTGCCCCATGTGCATGTTGCCAAGAGGTTTTCAGAATGCTCACCAGTAACTGAAGTGAGATAGTATTTAGACTATATAATAATAGTTATATATATATACCAAATATTTTGAAATTCTGAAAAGAAAATAATTTAAACTTTTTGTATATGTATCGCAAAAGTTTAATGCGTAATTTTAGCTGTGTGAATGCTTTAGGAGTGCAGGATGCATTGGTTTAAGATGCTGATGTGGAATATATTTTTGAGGAAATAAATTCATGTAAAGAATAGTTGTGACAATTTCCTTGGAACTCATTGTAGAGGAATGTGTGCCTGAGTCCTTGTTTGTTGTCTTATGCCCCTTGAAAAAAAGCTTTTATTTTTTCAAAGCAGGATTTTGAATGAAGGCCTTCAGGGAACCTCCAGTCCAATTCTATTTTCTGTGGACTGAAACTCTTGGAAGAGCTGGCTGTCTCATTTTTCCACTAGAAATTTTATGAGGTCCTTTATTATACATTCTGAGAAAGCCCATCTTCTGTTTGCTTTTATTTCTCTTAAACACTGTTTTGAAGCTGAGTTACAAGTATGAAAACAGAAGGCTTTGGAGGATAATATATTTTAACACATGAAGCCTCAAGCCTGAAATCAGATCCATTGTGTATTTCAGGTGTGTGATTTTTCCTAAGACACCAGCAGAAGTTCAGCTGCTTTGAGATCTGCAGGGAGCTTTTGTGAGCAGACAGCTTCTTCAGGCTGAATATACTGCTTAATCATGTGTTGCATAACAGGCACTGATCTGCAGGGTTTGAAATGAGCTTTAGCCTGTGCTGTGAATAAAAACCTGTAGTCACCATAAAGGGCTATCTTAAGTAGTCACACAGAGGCCACTTACAATACAGGGTGGCTCATCAACTTTCTACTGTTTGAAATCAACCCATAATTTTATGCCTGTGAGTGTAAATGAACTGCAGTATGAAGGTCAGCAACCCTAAGATGAAATCCTTTCCTTTTCCTTGCTCTTAAACACAACTTTTAACACGTCCAGTTACTGTTTCCCTTTGGAATTGCACAGTTCCTTCTTAAGTAATATGTCACAAACCCCTATTTTAAGAAAGTGATTTAAGGCATATATAAAAAAAACCCTACAAGTTGATTGGTGTCCCTGACTTGGAAACAGTTCTTCTTTTTTAAAGGCTGTCAAATCTTCAAACACAGCACAAATTAGCTTTTAAAGGATGTTCAGGTATTTCTGTGCTACAGGAAGAAATGCCAGGAGGATGTTTTGGGAAAAGGAAAAATAGTACCCTTGAAATTCTGTATTTAAATCAGATAAGCTCAAGTATGAGGAGCAGCTACAAAGATTAGTTACTGAAAGTCATATGAGTGTCCCATATAAAGGACCAAAAGGATATATGCATCAACCTTCACGTTTCATAAGCTTTAAATATCCATGGAATTGCATGAGGCTGATGAAAATTATTTTCTACTCTGAATATTGTATACATGTGCAAGAGCTTAAAATAGTTGCTTTGAACCTGCAGCAAAGATATGCTGTGTAAGAAATATTTTTGTTATAGGTGATTTCATGAAAAATAACTTTGGTAGCTTTTCTGCATTCTTTCAACTAATATTCCGATGAGTCTTTGGTATTTTCAAGTGATTTCATACTTAAAAACTAAGAAACAGATTGTTTAGTAACCATCAGTCTGGATTTCTCAGGAGGAAAATATTTTCTGTATGTTTATAAAGACACTGAGCATTGGTTCTAAGTAGCATATTGATATATTAATATTTTGTTTCTTATATTGTAACAGATTTTAGTAGCTGCATGTTGATGTTACTCACTTGTGGTTGTCTCTTTGCTTGTCCTAATTTAGAGCAACCACAACTTGTCTGTAATTTTAATCATAAAGACAAATTAGTGATATGGCATTTTCCAAGTATCAATTTTTTCAGCTTTGTGTGTAATGGTTGGCTAGGTCTGAATATGTTCCAAGCCTTAATTCTGATAGCACTTAGTGATGTTTGATACTGACCAAAATGCCAATGTAAATGAAGAAATGAATATCTAGGATTAGTAAATGGATCTTTGTAGAATCACACGTCTATTTTATACAGTGAGAAGTCAACATGCAGAACAATTTTCCTGGGGGGACATGCTATAATTGTTCTCTATTTTTCAAATGTCTTAACACTTCCTGATTCCACTAAATTGCATTTATTTCCCAGTTTTGCAGATTACTGCTAAGTAGTTTTTTCTCAAAAGTTAAACTATGGTATCTGCAGCTCTATTTGGATCTGTATGTGTCTACCTAGGCTGTGAAATAACGAGTAAATGATGTAATTTTTATTCAGCCAATCCAAAATTATTAATATCTTTCAACACATTCAAAACAAGCTTCATCTCTCCTAAACTTTATTGATGACTTTGCCAATTACTCCTAAAGTTTATATTCACTACTCATCTTCATGTCTACTTGAGGAATACTGTTAAAACTACAGTAAAACTTGCATTATTAGGTATTTTAACTTTGAAGATATAATGCTCCCCACCAGTAATGAGTGCAATGAAAAGTCATTTATGTCCTATAGGCTGTACAATTGTTAATATTGCAGATTGTTAAAAGTACCCGCCAAATTACATGTCTGTAATCTCCTTAAATGATCTTTATAAATATTAAGAGATCATTCTATTTTCTAAATCTTAATTTGTTCAATTATACCAAGGCAACAGGTATAATGATAGTCTTTGAAAATGCATGCTTACTGAAAAATAGGGTTATCAGTTAATTTTTTTTTTTGCTAGTGTGTAATGTAGACCTGTGAGTGCTGAGAGATGCTCTAGGGTCTGCTGTGCAAGGAAAAGACTACTATGAAGTTTTCTTTGAAATTGGAGCAGAGTTATTTTGTTTCCAAGTGAACTTATTTCTCTATACTGATTTTTTCCTTGGGTCTTAAAATTTGATCTTGGTTTTCGAGTCTCTCCATCAATCTTAAATGAAATGCCTCTAAAACTCTTCCAGTTTTAACACCTAGTGCACCTAGTGGTAGAATAAGGATAACTGTGTAGCAAAAATGTTAATACTTAGATTTGAGTCAGTTGGACATGGGAGTTGCTGTAGGAATATCCATTTGGCCTGACACCCAGCATGCTATCCCAGGTTGTCAACACATTTGGTTAATGGATCTTGTAACAGGTGGTAAGCAGATCACTGGGGGCTGAACCGGCTTGAGTTGTGTTGCTGTCCCAGAGAAGGTATTAACAGCACACAGTACACAATATTTTCTTATTTAATTTTTTAAGGTCAATAATAGTAGAAATTCTTGAAGTTAAAACTGTGTTTGAGTTTGGTTGGGGTGGATGCTTGTTTGTTTGAGGTTTTTTTGAGGCGCTGTTGGACCTTGTAGGTCAATTTTGTTTTGATCTTGAGATGTCTTAAGGGGGTGGAACATCCATTTGGTGTAGTGGAAGAAGATGGCCAAAGAAGATTTGATGCTTCAGTAGGTGCAGTTTGTGATTAGAGGAGCTGGGCAGCAAGTAGGCTTTTCTGATGCAAAATTTTTTATTTGACTTCTGTGGCATTGATGATTGCTCACAGATTGTGGGACTGCTTCCTCTTGTCCAGTTCAAATGTGAAACTGACCTAATAACTGTTCTTGTTATCATAAAAGAAAATAAACAGTAAGTCTTGTTTCTTGTGTTTTCTGCATGTGAAAATATTCTGCTCTTCCTCTGACACTGTAATTCAAAATTGCAGCAAGATCTAAGGAATAGCCTTAGTAAATAAAAATGGACATAATGATATATACATATCATATAGACACATAATAATTACTAGCACAAAGATATATATAGTGATATATGCTGGGTAGGTCAGTTTTCTAAAACGAGTACATATATACAAAAAGAGTACACAGTATATCAATAGGCCCCAAATTATTTCAGTATTAGAGGTACTGAGCTGAATTTGGATGGCATGTACCAAAGTGAGAGTATGTTGTCTTTTTGTCTGCAGCTTCCTTTTCTGCATGTTAAATAGTTAACCAACAGTGTGTGTTTTTAGGTAGTTGTCATCCATTGTGATTTTAATATTTTTTTTTAGTTAATTAATTTATTTAGATACCTTAATCACGTACTTTAGGTCCTAAATTTAATGCCATCACAGAACTGAGTGCATAGAGAAGGGCACTTGGATGCTTCCCAGTTTGCCTGTTCACACCATGCAATGCTCTGTTAAAAAGAGTAGATCACATGTGACGTGAGTAGAATGAGTATACTCATTTGGACTAGAGGCACTTAAATGTTTAATAGACAGTATTTGTTTTTTTCCCAGTGTTATTTCAAGACCTCTGTCCTTCCACGTGAGCTACTAAGGTTATTAACTTTCAAAACTTATAAAGAGAAACTTTTAGTTTCTCTTTATAAGCAATCCTTAAACCTATGCTGGGTTCTAGAAACAAAGCAAGAAAGCACTGTAAACACTGTGTCAGGTTTGCTGCTAGGGTGGGGTGAATAATTGAGCTCCTCCTGGAAGATCTGCCCAAGGCTGGGGTGAGTCAGTGAGGAGTGGTGGGGAAAGCAAGTCTAATGCCTCCATGATAATCATGGAAATAGTATGGCCTTCCTAAATCCCAGCCTAGGCAGAGTGTCTTAAATGAGCTAACTGCTGTCCCACAGAATTACATTAATCAGCAAGAAGTTATTGGTTGAAATAACTTCTTATCAGGCCTCTTATCAAGGGCTAAGACTGATCGCTGTATCCTCTGATGTTTTATGC
>VWYE01029455.1:6027-17039 GCA_013398995.1 Alaudala cheleensis
GGGCGGCGCGGCCGCCGCTTTGGTCGGGGGGGGGGGGGGGGGGGGGGGGGTTTCCCTCGTGTGCTACCCCGCCGAAGCATCCATAGCTGTTGCCTGTATACAGGGGACCCCCTGAATTGCAGAGGGGGGAGCCCGACCCAGGACCGGGGGTCAGCAGAAGCGCAAATTGAGTGTGCTCAATTTGTTCTCTAAACAGGAGAAGAGAAAGAAAGAAATAAAAGTGACAGGGAAGCGGGAAAAAAAAAAAAAAAGAAGAAGCCGTAATTAATCATGATGTTGTTATACAGAAAACTGATCACAGTGTGAAAAGATTTTACTATCACAATGAAGAATAAAATAGAAGTGAATTTTTAATTAGAATAAGTTACTATATTTGAGTTTGAGTTAAGCTGTATTTTGGTGTTATATTAATATTAAGATTAATTTCTGTATGGTTCAGTTGAAGTTTGAATGATGTTAAGTTTTATCAAGCTTGGGACCAAGCTTGAGCTCTATTCGATTTAAATTACATTATTTTAAGATTTATTAAGTTAAACCCTGTTAAGCTTAGATTAATTTTAAGTTTTTTAAGTTATTTTTGAGTTTTGATAAGTCAGATTTTAAAGTTTAAATGATATCAGATCTTTATCCTGTTGATTTAAAATTTTGTTATATGTAAGTTTTGTTAAGTTAATGTAGTTTAAGGTTTATATGAAAATTTATTCATATTGAGTTAAAGATTTATTTATGTCAAATGTTATTCATATCAAATTTAAGTTTTACTTAATTTAAAAATAATCCTAAGTTTTGTTAAAAATATAGTTGTCTAACTTGCAAAGTTCAGTTATTTTTCTCAGAAATAAGACAGCTTTGATAGAAAAAGCTGTGATGGAACACTGATAAACACAAGTTTGTGGATGGAAAAACAGAAGAATCAGTGAAAATTTTTGTGAAAATTGTGACAGTTATTGGTTGAAAGGTGTTTAAGTATTTTATCTGAAAGTTATATGATGATTTAGAAAGATGTTAAGTTTTTTAGATAATTAGTGTTGATATATTTATTATATGATGTGAATTTAGAAGTTGTTATGATAAGTACTATTTGTAAGATATTATTAATATATTTATAACCAACTACTCTTCTTATATGATTTACTATCTCATTTTATAATTATTTAAAAGACATATGTCATTTCAAGATTCTTCTTTTTGTTTTTAATTACTTAGTATTTCATAATAGTTATTATTAAAAGCCTTGTTTTAAAAAATGTATTAAAGGACATCTCTCCATTTCAGAGTTTTGAGGCCTGGCCAGACTCTTGACTCTGCTTGGACAGATGTTGTCAACGAACCCAGAGATTTTTCTGCAGCAAAAAGAAAATAATATTCAAGTCATTTTGACTTGACAATTTGACCTTATAAATATAGCAGCTGAGCTGAATTTTAGAGTGAATTTGGAGATCATATCTGGAGATGATATCCATTTTCTCACTGATTCAAAGTTTATCAGCTGTTTGCAGACTCTGGAATGATGATATGGTGATTTAGTAATTAATAAACATTCAGTCTCACATGTGTTGCTATTAACAGTCATTAATTGTGATTGTCATCTTAAATATTCTTAAATGTTGTATCAAGAATTTTTCCTGTTTTTTGTCAAGTTTTTAATAAGAGTTATGCATTTTTTTTGTCAAAGATACAATTCCTCTATTAACCTGGGAAAAAGATATGCTTGTGTCTCAACAGGTTCAACAGGCTCAAGTCAAAAGTAATATCCAGCGGGAAATCATATCGAACACAGAAAGACTGACATCTTCAAGAGCAGAGAAGCAAACACACGCAGATGTGAACTGCACAAAGACTATACCTGAATGGCAAATATCGTCTGTCCCACATGCAAAAACTATGAACTCTGGGTTTTGTGTCAATGTAAAAAGTGTGGAAATTTGTATTTGAGAATTCTATTGGTAAAAGCATGGTGTATATAAGTTATGATTTAGGATCTCAAACAAAATATAAACCTATTGAAATTTTAGTTACAGTAGGTCATGAGGAGGAAAGTAATCCTTGTCTTTCTTTCCTTAGGGAAGAATGCAGAAGATAATTTGTGAAATAATTAAAAGAAATTCAAATTTGTAAAGCTGAATGCAAACAAAATAATCTAGTGTCTTATATTTGCCCAGTTCCAAAACAGATTTGGAGAAAAAACAAAAAAAGAATGTGTTAAAAAATTTGCTTGGAAATCAAGAGTGGGAAAAAAAAAGTATCTCAAATAAAAAAATTAAATATCATGTTCACATCATATTTTTTTTGTCTTGCAATCTAGCAAGTCAAGCAAATGAAATCAGTGCTTGTCCAGATTTTCAGCTTGTGCAACCACCTGCATCCACAGGAGAAGTCAATCCAAGGAGTTTTTAAAGTCTGCAACTGTGGCAAGCTGATGTCACAAAATAGCCATCTTTTGGAAAGCTCAAAAGCATTCATGTCTCAGTTGACACATTTTCAAAAGCAGTTTTTGCGTCATTGCATGCAGATGAAGCTGCACAGCATGCCTGTCAATATTTCTTACAAGCATTTGCATCACCAGGTATACCACAAAAAAAATCAAAACAGATAACAATCCAACTTACATAAGTAAGGTGCTTGACAAATTCTTTA
The DNA here is from genome assembly GCA_013398995.1 of Alaudala cheleensis. Classification (NCBI taxonomy): domain Eukaryota; kingdom Metazoa; phylum Chordata; class Aves; order Passeriformes; family Alaudidae; genus Alaudala; species Alaudala cheleensis. The sequence goes on from VWYE01029455.1 coordinate 8,665, forward strand.
AAAAGTGGGGTGTCAATTATATCTTTAGCATTCTGCACTCTCCCACAGGTCAAGCAATCATTGAAAGAACACATCACACTCTGAAATCCCTTGTGGATAAACAAAAAAGGGGGGAGCCAGAGGCAGTGCCTCAAATGCGGTTGAACAAAGCTTTGTATGTTTTAAATTTTCTAAATGTCTTTTTTCAGAGCCCATTCCATCAATTATTAGGGATTTTTTGAACAGCACACGAGCAAAACTAAGGGAGAATCCTTTGGTTTTGATCAGAAACCCAGAGTCCGGACAGATTGGGGGTCCTTTCAAATTAATAACTTGGAGCAAGGGCTATGCTTGTGTCTCCACAGGGTGAAGACTAAAGTGTGTGTCGACAAGATGTGTGAAACCATACCAAACTCAGACGTGAGCAGACGCTGACCCCAAAAGCAAAGAAGAGAGCGTGCAGACAGAACAGATGTGGTCACAAACATTGTTTCATTCAGCGTGTAGAAAAATCAAGGACGGGGGGGTTTCTTTCAGGACTTGTGTGTCATTGCATTTTTAGAGAACTTTACAGGATTTGAAATTTTGAACATGAAATTCAATCAGATGTTCTTGGGCTTCATTCTCTCACTGATTGCCTTAGGCAATGTGACAGATTTGCCCGTGGTCCAACCAAAGCAAAATGTTTGAGAAACTTTAGCCAAAGAGGCAGGTCTGGATTCTCTCTGCCTGACGCATTCAAGGCCGAAAAAATAATTTACAACATGTTTGGTAGAATTGCCAGTGAATGAATGGCCAATTGTAGGAATGATGCGGGGACAATCTCTCAGAGTCCAGCTAGCTCTTTAAACATGTAGTTTATTGCAATGGTTGTGGACAAAGGGGGTCTCACTCAAGCTACCAGCAACAGCTTAGAGTAAGCCCCAGAGAGAGAGAAAGAGGGAAAGAGAGAGAGCAAGAGAATGAGAGAGAGGAATGGAGAGCTCGTCTTGTTAAAATACATTATATCTTTTCCCATTCTGAATATTCTGATTCACAGTAACCAATCAGCATAAGACACAAAATCATAGAGAATTTACATATGGCCTATAGGGGTTGCTACATTAACATACTTGTTATACTTTAAACCTAAACTCTACTCCCAAAAACTCCTTGCCCCGTTGGCAGGGTCTTCTCCAACCTTTGGACTTCTCCAACATGCCTTCACTATCTTAGGGTATTATTTAACCATGGGGATTCGGTGGTCAGCCGAGCTATTGTTTCCTAGTCATTCATTGACTAGCTTCTGGCGTCTTAGATGTTAAAAGTTGCTTTCATTTCTATTTTGCTTATAGATTTCATATTGTCAAAATCCCTTTGCCAGGTATAATTATATGGCTGTAGTAATGCAGTTTTAGACCAGGCAGACATTTTCCTTATAGGGAAGATATGTTTTAGTTTTACCTTAGGACCAAAAAGGAAAAAGCCCTAGAAACTTCTATGCTCCCCAAGCAGCCATTGGCTTTATGCCAGGTCAGAGGCATGGATAGGTCTCTTTACCTGTCTTTCAGCAATGTAGCTGTTCTCTATTGGGCAGCTTGCCAAGGACGCTGCCTCAACCATTAGATACTTAATGGGCTGCACAAAGCCCCTTGTAGCTTTTTTGGGGTGCTTTACATGGTGCTATGGTCTCTCTGCACCTGTGTACGGCTTATTTTTATTTGCTTAGTATGGTTTATTATTTTATCTTTTATTAAAACCTTTTCTGTTACACAGCATGCCTGAAGAAGTGGTCTCGCTCTTATTAAGCCACTTTGTGAGGTGCAGGCACCCTCAGAGACTTGATGCATCTCCATGTGGCTCACTCCACGCTGGCCACATGTAAGAATGCATCAAAGGCTGTCCTGATTCATCTTCCCCAACAGCCAATTCCAAAGAACATCGCTCCAGAGGTTTCGCGGGTCATCTAGAATCCTATGGACAAATGGCATGGTTGGACACAATTTCTTCCTGTGGTTCCTTTTGAATATCAGAAATTGGGAAAATCTTAGTTCAATGAGAATTAATTTTTTTATAAAATTTGATTTTTTCAGGGGTGAAGCAAACAAAGAGAAAAACAATAGATGCCACTCCAAATCATTTTATCTATAAAAATACATCTTTTTGGTGTAATTACACTAAGGAGACAGACAAACCATATCTCCGAGTTCCAGCACAATTGCCACAAGAAATTTTTTTCATTTTAGGGACAGAATTTGGCCTGCTGTCCCTGCAAATACCACAGGTAGTCCATGCAGCATTGGAAGGCATTCATTGCTAACATCCAACCTGACATTGTTAAAAGAAAAAAGAAAATAAAAGTGTAGAGGGAAAAGAACAATAGAACAACATGATTCAAAGTATAATGACAATGTTCACACATGAAGCAGGACTCAAAGATTTACGGCTGCAATTTTTCATTACAAGTAGCATCAGTAGCAGCCTTGTCTCAATTGAATCACATGGCTTGTTGGCTGAGCAAACATGCCTGAGCCACCTCTCTTACACTGAGTGACATGCTAACAGATGTCAACAGTGTAAGATGAGTGACGCTCCAAAATGGGGCCTCATTTGATGATCTTTGGCTAACACACGGGCACAGGTGTAAAGAATTTAAAGGAATGTGCAGCATGAACCTGTCTGATCATTAAAAATCAATTCATGAAAACATAAGGCAATTGCAAGAAAGTGTAACTAGACTTGGAGAGATCACTGGATCTTGGTTGAATGGTGGGTTTGACTTCTTTGACCTTTGACCATTGTGAAAAGATTTTTTAAAAACATGTTTTTGTATTGTAGTAGTGCTTGCCATTCTGCTTTTCTGCTCCTTGTGCCATGTCTTTTCTGGTGCATGTAACAAGCCATGAACAGGGCTGCAAAAGAGCCATTCTTGGTGCAAAGAGGAGGGGAAGATGTCAGAGGCCAGAACATTCCTCTGGCTGCCCTGGATGAGCTGAGACCCTGGCAAGGGGTCTGAGATCTTGGCACAGAGTCAAAAGTACCAGTGCTTTTCATTTCGGCCCATGAGAACAACTGCAAACTTTGTACGGGGATTTGCAAGCCACGAGAATTTAATTAGTATAATTATTAATATATCACAGGGTGGAAAATAGAATTTTTAGATTTTACTATATAGGTATAGAGAGACAAGATGGTGGATTTGGGGGTGTGTCACAGTCTTTTTCTTCTTCTTCATCTCCATTTTCTGTTCTAATGGTGTTTCTTTTAGATTGGTTCAAAGAGGAAAAAATAGTTTAAAATCACGGATTGTTATTGGCATTTAACTATAAATATTGAGTACGTAAATATCTGTATAAAGATAGAAGTCCGCCCAGATGGGCTGGGATTTGGTCTCAACCTTGATGCTGTGGGAATCGCTGCAGGGCAGAGAAAAATGTTTTTAGATAAGAAAAATAAATAGCCTTGAGACTGCACCGCTCACAGCATCCGGACTCTTCTTCCAGATATAAGCTGGGAAAAATAAGACTTTCTATTTACCGGGGTCCATTTCAGACCTGATAACCCCAGCAGGCCTATAGCAGATACCCACTACAATGTCACCTGTGTGGGTCTGCTCTTTAATTGATCTGCTCTTTAAATCCTTACCTATAAGCTCTCATTATCCATTCCTAGAAAGAGCTCTATAAACTCCAGCTGTTGTCTCACATAAAGATGTCTTGGGGAGGGTCTATATCCCATAGCCATAATTTTTGTTTATTTCTGTTTTTGTGTCTGGAATCGTCACACACCCCTCTTCCATGGCTCGAGAATATCGTGATGGGTGAAGGGTGGCCTGGGATCCTGCGTGGGGTTGGGGGCCAGGGGCTGCTCTTCCTTCCACTGGTGGGTGATTGACATGGGGGCCATGCAGCACAGTAGGGGAATCTGATCTGAGATCTTGTTGCCCTGTGTTTTTTTTGTTTTTTCTTTCCTCTTGGTTTTCTTTTTCTTTTGGCACTGTGACCAGGGCCTGCTGGCTTGCTTGTCTGTTCCTCTGCTGCTTGGGAGCCCAGAGCTGGTGCATGTGGTGCTGGGAGCTGGGAGCACTCCCAGCTGGGCTGTTCCCTCTGTGCAGAGGCCCAACATTGGGACCAGCCATCACAGGTGAACTGTGCAATGGAGCAATCCTCTGCCCAGCCCCTGCTGTTTACTGCTGCTTCAGGGGTTTTTGCTACACTTCAGCTCAACACCCTGTGTCTGCCCAGACCTCACTCTGCTTCTGCCACCACTTCAGGGTTATTGCTACACTTTAGTTCACCGCCACCGTGTTCTGCTCGCCTCTGCTGTTCCAGCCTGCCATTCTGAGGTTCCTGCTGCAATCCAGCTCATCACCTGGAGTGGAATGGAGACCTGCTGCTCCCTATGACCTTTGCAAGGAGAGCCATCTCCCCTCTCTCCTGTTGCCCAAGCTGCCACTGCCACATGAAGAGGCTGCTAAGCTCATGCCACAGCATCCCCTGCAGCCATAGGGGAATCATTGCACCTGCCCTGCCTGGCCAGGAGCCAACAGCCCCCTGCCGGTTGTGGTCATAACTACACACCAAAGGGGAAAGTGCTTGATGGCCAAGAGAAAGCAGTTATTTTTTTCTATTTTTGTTTGTTGTTGCTGCCATTGTTGTTTGTTTGCCTTGATATACATATACATATGCATACTAGTAAAGAACTGTTATTCTTTTTCCCATATCTTTGCCTGAAAGCCCTGTAATTTCAAAGTTATAATAATTTGGAGGGAAGGGGGGCATATTTTCCATTCCAGGAAGGTTCCCACCTTCCTTGGTAGACACCTGTCTTTTAAACTGAGACAGATTTTGGCGCCAAATTTGGGGCCCCAGGGCATCGAGAGGAAAGGGCAAACAACAAATAACAGTGCCTGGTTAACCTATTTTTGTGTACTGGATATAGAAACCTAGTTAAGCAGCACCATGTGGTCTAGCCTACCCTGGTTTGGTTGGCACATGATTGTGGCTACATTTTTCCCATTTGCAGCTCCTTATCTTAACATGGGTTCTATGACTAAGGTTACTGTGGCTGTAATCCAGCTTGCAAAATGGGTCAATAAGGTGAGGAATTCATGGATTTTTAACTATGCCTGGAATGTGGGCACATGGCTATATGACTATCACAGATTAAGTTCAGATCTTTGGGGTTTCCTTAATAATGGTACCCATTGAGAGGAAGTAACATCAGGGGGAGTTTTCTCCCAATACTATTTCTTTAGTCCTACCCCACCAGCTTTTGAAGGGTTCAAATTTTCTCTAGATGCTAAAGATATCGTACAATGGCAGGTGTTGCTGATACAATTATTCTATTTAACATTCAGAGGTAAGGTGAGGTTGCCTTGGGTAACCACCCCAACATCTACCCCAGAGATTAGGGATGCTGCCTAGGAGCATGCCGCACTACCCAACAGCCTATCACTGCCCAACAGTCCACCTTAGAAATGAACCACCCTTCTTGGATGGGGGTATTGGAGGAGGTATGCCAGATGCTGAAGGAATAATCTTCCCTGGCTGTTTGGAAGCCCTCCCACTGCTTCAAAGAGGAAAAGTCCAATGGTCCAGCCGTGGAACACACAGATGTTACAACCATCCAGGTTCCAGCTGAACCACAAGGGCAGGCACAGCCAGCAGCAGTTGCCCCTGTGCAGAGGAGGAAGTATAAGAACAAATCGGTATGCCCAGTTAAAGACAATTAGGTACCAGGGCCCTCACAACCAGCATGAGAGCTGGAGCCTGAAATCATCACTGAGTCCCTGTTGCATGACAGTATCTGTAATCTGCGAAAATACATTGTGCAAAGGGGGCGTGAGGCTTCATTTTGCTTGACTCGAACTTAGGACCTTATGGGTCCAGGCGTGCAGCTGGATGATGGCAAAACAAGGAATTTGGGGTCCTTGACCCAGGATGCGAGTATTGATCATGTGTTAGTGATAGAGCGAGGGCCCCTTCCTCTCTAGGATCAGCTTTTAATGAGCATAAGCAAGAAGTTTGTGTACAGACTGCAGGAACGCCATCGTAAAATGCCATGGAAGACCACTGAGGAAGTGATCCAATGCATAAGAGAAATGCTGATATAAGATACTTTTTGGAATTGATGGACAACACAATAACGACCATGCCAAGGTCAGGTGCACAGCACAAATGTTGTGGAGCCTTTCACATCTAGGGCTATCCCAATATTCTAGCTTCATGGCAACAATAAATTTCCAGGACAACCAAAAGATGGTTGGCTCCATGGCCAGCAAACTCAGGAATTGTCAGAGTATGGTCAGTGGCCTGATGCAGACTCATGTCTCTGCTCTGTTTAAGAGTCTCAAAGAGGAGATGGAGGAAATGAGGGAAGAGATGAGGAAGAAGAGTTTCCATGTGGCACCGCTGTAAGTCACAGGCCCCAATGTCAGACCCTGACATCCCCCAGCTAGGGAGAGGGGGTACACCCTATGAGCTGACCTGTGGTTTTTCCCGCTTGAGCATGGGGAAGATATGGGAAGGTGGCATGGAAAGCCCACTTCTGCCCTGGCAACTCAAGGAGAGAAACACGAACCGAGGGAGTTCTGCCAAAATGAACATAGCCTCAGCTTCCCATGACCGAGCTGTTAGGTATAACAGAAGAGAGGATGATATGTCAGATCCCCTTGAAGGGACCTCCAGAATGTACACCCAGGCACGGAACAGTAGGCAGGATTAGAGGGGCCTTGCTTCTAGCCAGGTAGAGGCCAGGGAAAACCAGGTCTTTTGTACCATGTAGATCCAATGTCCTGGCACATCAGAACCACAGAAATATGAAGCTTTGGTCGATACTGGTGTGCAGTGTACTGTAATGTCATCAGGACATGTGGGGGCAGAACCCATTTCTATTGCCGGGGTGACAGGGGGATTGCAGCAGTTGACCCTGTTGGAAGCTGAGGTGACCCTGACTGGGAAGGAGCAGCAGAAATCCCTTTTGTGACTGATCCAGAGGCCCCGTGCATTGTGGGCATAGATTTCCTCTGGAGTGGCTATTTCAAAGGCCCAAAAGAACTCCAGTGGCCTTTTGGAATAGTTACTGTGGAGACAGAAAGCATTAGGCAATTGAACACCTTTCCTGGACTGTCAGAAAATCCTTCTGCAGTTGGACTCCTGAAGGTGGAGAAATGAGTATCAATTGCCACCTTGACAGTGCACTGCTGGCAGTATCAGACAAATCAGGATGCCATGATCCCCATCTGCAAGATGATCCGTGAGCTGGAGAGCCAAGGGGTGATCAGCAAGGCCAACTCACCCTTCAACAGCCCCATTTGGCCTGTGTGCAAATCTGATAGGGAATGGAGATTGACAGTGGACTACAGTGGCTTGAACGAAGCAACTCCACCACTGAGCGCTGCTGTGCTGGATGTGCTGGAGCTCCAGTACAAGCTGGACTCCAAGGCAGTGAAGTGATATGCCACTACTGACATTGCTAATGCATTTTTTTCCATTCCACTGGCAGAGAGAACATGGAAATGGAAGTATTTGAGAAAGGAGAAAAAATCTCCTGGAAGCCGGTTTTGCCATCAAAAAGAGTAAAGTCAAGGGACCTGCCTGAGAGATCCAGCTCCTGGGAGTGAAGTAGCAAGACAGATAGCATCACATACCCACTGAGGTCATCAACAAGATCACATCAATATCTCCACCTACGAACAAAAAAGAAATGCAAGATTTCCTAGGTGTCATGGGTTTCTGGAGGATACACATCCCTGAGTACAACCAGATTGTTAGTCCTCTTTACCTGGTAACCCCCAAGACGAACAATTTCTGCTGGTGCCCTGAACAGCAACATATTTTTGCCCAGATCAAGCAGGAGATTTCTCATGCAGTAGCCCTTGGCCCAGTCAGGACAGGACCAGATGTGAAGAACGTGCTCTACTCTGCAGCCAGGAGCCATGGTCTGTCCTGGAGCCTTTGGCAGAAGGTGCCTGGTGAGGCTCAGTGTTGACCACTCAGATTCTGGAGCCACAGTTACAGAGGGTCCGAAGCCAACTACACCCCAACAGAGAAAGAAATCCAGGCAGCCTAGGAAGGAGTTCAAGCCGCCTCAGAGATCATTGGCAGAGAAGCACAACTCCTGGCACCCTGACTACCAGTGCTGGGGTGGATGTTCAAAGCAAAGGTTGCTTCTACCCACCACACCATGGATGCCACAATGAGTAAGTGGATTGCCTTCATCACAGAGTGTGCCTGTATTGGAAACCCGAACTGCCCTGGGATCATGGAGATAATTATGAACTGGCCCAAAGGTGAAAACTGGTCTGACAGATGGAGAAGAGCTGGAACAGGTGACACATGCTGAGGAAGCTCCACTGTACAACCAACTGCCACAAGAAGAAACACGCTATACTCTTTTCACTGACAGTTCCTGTC
>VWYE01029455.1:19128-32606 GCA_013398995.1 Alaudala cheleensis
GGGGAGGGGGGACTGGAAAGATGGAAAAAGGCCAATGGACAGAGTAGGGGAAAACTAATCTGGGCTGCTGAAATTTAGAAAGACATCCCTGGCTGGGTAGAGAGGCTGAGAGTGAGTTCTTCATGTGGATGCCCATGTGCCCAAGAGTCAGGCTAATGAGGAGCACCAAAACAACGAACAAGTGGATCAGGCTGCAAAAATAGAGCTGTCACAGATAGATTTGGATTGGCAACACAAGGGGTAGTAGTTCCTGGCTTGATTGGCCCATGATGCCTCAGACCATCAGGGCAGAGATGCCACCTACAAGTGGGAACAAGACCAAGGGGTGGATTTGATGATGGACAGTATTTCCCAGGTTATCCATGATTGTGAGATATGCACTGTGATCAAGCAGGCCAAGCAGATGAAGTTCCTGTGGTATGGGGGGCAGTGGTCCAAATATAAGTATGAGGAGGTCTGGCAGATTGATTACATTACACTACCTCAAACCTGCCAAGGCAAGCGTTACATGCTCACAATAGTAGAAGCCACTATGGGATGGTTGGAGACCTACCCTGTGCCTCATACTACCACCCAGAACACCATCCTAGGCCTTGAAAATCAAGTCCTTTGGAGGCATGGTACCCATGAGAGAATTGTGTCAGAAAATGGGACTCATTTCAAGAACAGCCTTATAAACACATGGGCTAGGGAACATGGTATTGAATGGGTGTACCATATTCCTTATCATGCACCAGCTGCTGAGAAAGTTGAGCTGTGCAGTGGACTCTTAAAACAACACAGAAGGCAATGGGAGGTGGGACCTTCAAGCAGTGGGACCTGTATTTAGCAAAGGCTAAATAGTTAGTCAATACCAGAAGTTCCACTGACCAAGCTTGCCCTGTCCAGTCTTAACGTCTGCGTACAACAGACAGAGATAAGGTTCCAGTGGTGCATATGAAGGGTATGTTAGGGAAGACTGTCTGGATTAATTCTACCTTGAGCAAAGACAAACCCATCTGTTGGGTTGGTTTGCTCAAGGACCTGATTGCACTTGGTGGGTGATGCAGAAGGATGGAGAGACACGATGTATACCTCAAGGTGACCTCAGTTTGGGGTGAATTGCCCATGACAATGTGCCTGTATCCATATCTGCATGGATATATGTATATAATTAGGATAATAAATGTATGTATGTAGTTTAAGAGCCTAAGTTTGATGCAACATGCTGGTATAGGAAAAAAATTGGGGTGGATAATGCTGTGGATTTGGTTTTTTCAGTGAATTTTTCTCTTGTCTGCTCCCTGGAAGAAGGACAATGGGGAGGGAGGGCGTTGCCTGAGACACAAATGAGGCAATTAAAAAACAAAAGGTGTAGCTGGATGTGCTGGTTTTGCAATACTTGATTTTTGGTGAAGAGGGAAATAGTCACCCATGGAAATGATTCTCTGTGAGGAGCTGCTAGCAGCTTCCTCCGTGCTTGGCAAAACCAATTTCTGGCTAGCTCTGAGAATTGGCACACTGCTAAGCCAATTAGAAAAGCTGGAAACACCTCTATGATAACATATTTAAGAATGAAAAACAATGCGGGAAGTTCTCTTGCTCCCTCCTTTCTACAGAGGAGTGTGGGGGACAGTCTGGGGCCCCTTCCCATCAGGACTGGGGCCCTTCCCAGAGGGGTCCGTTGGACCCTGTCCTGGCATGGCCACTGGGCCACACTGCCATGGGCCATCCCATCTGCGCAAGCATCCCTGTGGCTAGGGCGGCCACAGTTGTCTTGGCATGGCTTGCAATGGACTTTATTTATTCAGCTGCTTTTAATCAGACATACTGCAGACAGACAAAAGCGGTGGCAGCAGCTTTTCTTTTTTCAGCATCCAGCATGAAGAAAAGGCATGGACTGGAGCCGGCAGCTGGTGTGGCTTGTGCAGTGCTGGCGGAGACCACAGGACCAACCGAGAGAGGCACAGCAAATGATTCCCAGAATGCAGAGCCTGGACAAGATCAACTTTTCAGCGCTGCAGAGCTCTATAAAAACTGTTTCAATTGAAAGAACTTGAGAACAAATGAACCTACAAACACCAATTCCCTCCAGAGTCAGAGAAAAGGAAAAAGTGAAAACACTTGAGAAGAACAATTTGGCGACACTAAGATCAGTGCAAAAGAGGGAGGGGGAGGAGGAGGTGCTCCAAGTGTAACAGCTGAGATTCTTCTGCAAGCCGTGGTGAGGACTGTAATACAACAAACTGTTTCACTGTAATTCATGAAGTGCATGGGGGGGGATGCAGTATTCACCCGCAGCGCATGAGAAAAAGGCACTTGTGCTGGACCATGTGGATGCTGAAGAGCTGTGATCTGGTGAGAGGCTTAAACAGAAAGAGAGAACCCTTGCATTCAGAGACAGAGGAAGAGGACCCTTGCTTTTATACTAGAATTGCTCATTCTTAAAAACTGCGCCCCATAAACTATATGGCCCATGAAAAGCAGTTGTGGGAAGACTGCAAACAGTGGGAGGGACTACACGTTGCAAGCAGGTTCCAGGAGGACTGTTAGCCATGAAAATTAAAACCAGGTTGGAAAAGTTCACAGAGAACTGTTTCCTGTAAGAAAGACCCCATGGCATAGCAAAAGAGACTCCTCTCCCTAAGTGAACTGAAAAAAGAAGGGGGAAAGGTGTTCTAAATGTTTATTTTAGCTCTCATTAGCCTCTTTTAATTCTGGTAATAAATTTTTTCCTTTATAAATTTTAAAATTTTGAGCCTGATTTGCCCTTTAAGTGTTTTCTTCTAATCCTTATCTCACCCCATGAGGCTTTTTCCCCCCTCTTCTGCTTAACTTTAGCCAAAGAGAATGAATAAATGATTTTCGTAGGTGCACTGGCATTTGGACAGTGTCAACCCATCACACTGGGTGTCGCAACATTCCATTGAAATAGCTCTGGCTGGGAGCAGGTTGCAGGTCATACCACAAGAAGAAAAGGGAGGAAGCTACCCGAGGCTTGGATGGGGTTTGTTTTGGCCTGTTTCCAGGTTGAGGGATGAAGGACCTATTTGCCTGTTTCCCTGCTGCCTGGCCACTTGGAGCTCAGAACCAGCGCATGTGGTGCTGCAACATCAGGACTGGCTTCCGCCAGACCCTCAGCCCGCAGAGCGTTGCTGTGGCTACTCCTGTGTGTTGGACTCCAAGATCCTNTGGAAGAGATCATATTTTCCATTCTAGGAAGGTTCCTGCCTGCCTTGGCAGACACCTGCCTTTTAAACCAAGACATTCCTGCATCTGTCTCATCTTCTCATTAAATTCCTTTCTAAGTCCCTGGGTGAGAGTCATAGGCACCCATGTGTCTGTGGTGACAGTAACAGGAGTGAGTGCAAGTGTGCAAGTGAGTGTGTGAGCACTAGCATATATCAAGCTGGACTAGCTGGTGAATAGGTAAAGTGGCCTGGGAGCAAGGGAGGGTGACTTGGTCCCTAAGGGAGACCTTGGAGACCTCGAAGACCTCTCTGTGAGAGTGCTTGTGTGTCTCTAAGGGCAAGAGGACAGGGAATCAGCTGTTGGACCCTGTGAGTCCCAGCCAACTCTGGGTGTGAGTGTACCTGTGTGTCTCTAGGTGTAAGAACACTGGGGGGGTCAGCTATTGGGACTTGGAAAGTCCTGGCTATCTGTGTGTGTGTGTGTGTGTGTGTGTGTGTGTGTGCGCAAGAAACAGTCTACCAGCAACTGAAGTAGGGCTGTGATGTCAAGGGCTTCTATGTCCAGGTGCCAGCAACTGGGGAGACTGNCGCAGAGCGTTGCTGTGGCTACTCCTGTGTGTTGGACTCCAAGATCCTGGTCTGCTGCAGTTTCCTGCACTGCACGTCTGCTTAATTATTTTTTGTTTCCTTTCTGTTTAGGGGGGTCCAGAGCCAACATGTGAAGTGTCCCTGTACGGGCCACCTCTCTGCGCGCTAGCCCCGCAATTGTGATGAGCTGCTGCCTCTGATCTCCTGTCTTGTCCAAGCTGCCATTAACGGTGAGGAGAGGCCTACAAGCTGATGACTNTTGGAGACCTCGAAGACCTCTCTGTGAGAGTGCTTGTGTGTCTCTAAGGGCAAGAGGACAGGGAATCAGCTGTTGGACCCTGTGAGTCCCAGCCAACTCTGGGTGTGAGTGTACCTGTGTGTCTCTAGGTGTAAGAACACTGGGGGGGTCAGCTATTGGGACTTGGAAAGTCCTGGCTATCTGTGTGTGTGTGTGTGTGTGTGTGTGTGTGTGTGCGCAAGAAACAGTCTACCAGCAACTGAAGTAGGGCTGTGATGTCAAGGGCTTCTATGTCCAGGTGCCAGCAACTGGGGAGACTGGGATCTAGTGGCCAGCTACTGGGCAGACTGTCTGATCCCAGTTGTTGGAGGGATTCACGTTGCACATATTCATATATACATCCTTGCTACTGGATCTCCATCCTGCTCAGAGAGGCAAGCAGGATAAGGCTGTTGCTGTGCTTGTGGAAGTGCTCTGAGTGTCCATCTGTGATCTTTGTGGCCAGGCATGTACCTACTTATACATGTGGTGTATGTGTCCTCTGTGTGTATGTGCCTACTGGGAATACATTTACAGCCTCACTCCTGGTTGGATCTGGGGGCAATGGAGCTGCAACAGCCCCACTTCTGTTGGGACACCAGATTTGGACCTCCGTAACTGAGTTCTAAAAAATATTATGGAACTACTGTTTTTGACATTTAATGGTTAATTTGTTTGGTTTCATTTCAATTATAAAAATTATTAACTGGCACAATTTACCTGTGTTGCATCATTCCTTACATTGTTTTACGTCTCTCATGTTCTCACTTGCTTGGACCAAAAGTCTGTATTTCAATACTTATAACAGTCTTTCAATAAATATCTTTCAATGTTTAATATAATTTATTTTACTTATTTCAAATATTTTTCTGCATTTTTTTATCATTGGCTGATCAGAAATTAAAAAAATTTCTTACAAATTATTCTTCACTTTTTAAACACTTGCTGCATATTGAGAAGATACTTTTGTTGACTTGTCAATACAGTGATTTCAAGCTCTTGTTTTAAATGAACTGCAAGTATTCAGAAATTAGGAATGTGTTTGAACAATTGCACTTTCAACATACAGCACTTTCCATTTAAATAATGAATTGCCTCTGCTGCTTGTTTTTAAAAGTTTTATACACTTCTGGACTTCCTCACAGTTCTCTTTAATCTTGATAAATCTGAATAATTATACAACCTTGCAGATGACTTCCTTTTCAAGAGTACTAAATAGACCTAATATCTGTCCTAGTAACAAATCAGAGGTTGCACCCAGTATCCTTTACTGTAATTTTAACTATTTTCTCAACCATAATTACTTAGTTTCTCAACTAGTGGGTATGGAAGCCCCTGAGCCTATCAAGGGAACTTTTAGGGCTGGAAGAATCTACCATAGCCTTCGAGAATGCCTCCTCGCTTAGGGTGAGGAAAAAGGCTTCCCCCATGGTGCTCTGCAGCACCATGGTAATTTACCTCAGTTTTGCTTTTCCCATTGGCCCATTGGCCTTGCCCACCTTTATTGTTCATATATGTCCCTAGTTCTAGAGGTTTTTCCTTTCCGTTTCCCCATTGGTTGTAGTATCGTCAATGGTCTGCCTTCATGTTCCCCATAGGTCACTGCTCTTTGCCCTGCCCTTGCATCACCCCTATGCCAGCAGACCATTGGCCTCTGACCCCATACTTGACCCTGAACACTCCACTGAACTCCATCTTTTGTCCCTGGAACCCTTTGGCATGTGTCTGCAATAAACTTCACTGGAACTCTACACAGAAGACCCTTCCTGTCTTTCCTTTGCTGAGCTATCCATGGTGTGTGTGTGTGGACTTGAGTGACTCTGTGCCTACCTGAGCGGCTTCTTGAGGAGACACTTTCAGAGAAGTAGCGGCAACCATCATCCATTCCACACTGCTGCAAATGGGGAACTTCTTTTTGTCAGCACTGTCTAAAAATAGTCAAGTTTACTTAAAATTATTCTTTTATCTGTCTTTTAAGGATTCATTCAAACTGTGAGAAAATCAGGATTTTCCTTTCCAAAAGCTTTTCTGATTATAATTTAACAATTTTAACTTCCACACCACTGAAGAACTGTTCTGTGCTCTCAACTCTCAGGAATACCTTAAGCAATTTATAACATTTAAGAAAAGACCTACTTTACAGGATATTTTTGTTTACACAACAGGAGACACTGGAAGAGACATGCTGGGTTTAGACCCAAAACTTTGCTGATACCTGAACAAATTTTCTCTGGGATGTGCTGGTGTAAAAGTGGGCATATATCTTAGAGCATCTTACCAAATGTCATACAGATTCTCCTTTGAAGGAGAGCTTTCTTTACTGTTCTTAGTCTGTTGTTTATTTGTAGGAGGAGCCTCAGATGCCACAATACTGCATTAGTAGTCCATTAGCACTATCACTAGTAAATTAAATCAGTGAATCTTGAAAACTACTGAACTTCCACTAACAGATCAGAGTCATAAAAGTGAGTTTCATAGCTGATCTCTATATCGATATCTATATGTATATATAGAGAGATATAAATATCTAGATATATATATATATATAGATATATATATATAGATATATATATATAGATATATATATATCTATATATATATATTATACTTTGTCGGGAAAACAGAATTTGACCCAAAGTTAGGCATTTAAAAAAAAAAGGAAGGCACAAAATTTGCATCAAAGTTAATGCTGGCAAGACAAAGCAGTCTATGAACAGAGCACTAGAAATCAGAATCATAGCATCATAGAAATATTTAGGTTGTAAAAGACCCTTAAGATCATCAAGTCCAACTGTAAATCTAACATTTCCAAATCCACCACTAAATCATGTCTTTAAGCACCACATCTTCACACCTTTGGAGCACTTCCAGGGACAATGGCTCAGCCACTTTCCTCGGCAATCTGTTCCAATGCTTAACAACCCTCTACAGAGAAGAAATTTTTCCTAATAACCTACCATGGTACAACCTGAGGCCATTTCCTTCTGCCACATGTTACTTGGGAGAAGAGACCAATCCCCACCACCCTGCAACCTTTCAGGTAGTTGTATAGAGTAATAAGGTCACTCAGGAGCCTCACTTTCTCCAGATTAAATAACCCCAATTCCCTTAGACACTCCTCATATGACTTGTGCTCCAGGCCCTTCACCAGCTTTGTTGCTTTTTGGACATTCTCCAGCACCTCAATGTCTTCTAGTGAGGGGCCCAATTCTGAACTCAGGTGCAGCCTCGCCAGTTCTGAGAACAGGGATATGATCACTTTCCTGGTCCTGCTGGCCACATGCTGGCTCATGTTCAGTCAGTGTCATGAAAGAAGATACGAATTAAAGCATAAAAATAACTTGTGGAGAGGCCAAATGAATGGAAATAAAGGGGAGCAGAAATGTAATGTTTTAATACAACTCAATTAAACTGAAGATGATGGAAATGTACAAGCCAAGCAAATATTTCCTCTCAAAAGGAAATACCTGCTGCAAGTCTTCACTTTCAGACTTCAGTTGGGCTACAAGAGCTCTCATGCAGTCTTTCATAGAACATAATATAGCCTGTTAGAAATCAGGAGAAAAAAAGAAGAAAAAATGAGTATTAAATTAGGTATCTTGATTGTGTATAATTCTTTGATATTTTAAGATGAAATTTAAAAAATCTTAGTAAAATGATTCCAATAACAAATATTTGAGTTGCAGTTATTAAAATGTTAAGCATAAATATCAGCTTCTATTCTGGTAAATACATAAGTGGTGAAATTCGGATAAATCTTATACTTTCCACCAATCTAGGACCAAATCTACAACACTAATAGTTTAGAAGCCTTCATCACTATGTCCTGGATATGAAAATGAACACTCACCTGTAAGTTGGAAATGTGTTGTTACCTGATGTCTGTTGAGTCTCGCCGGGGTTTCTCTCTCGAGGCTCAATTCAGGCTAGCTCCTGAATCTCAATGGGTTTGCCCCGCGAAGAATGAAGGTAAAAGACAGACGTGCTCCTTTTTTCCTCTCGGGACCAGGGCCCCTCTTTATTTGGTCCAGGAGAAGCAAAAAGAGGGCGAGACCCCCCAGAGCCTCCCCCTTTCAGCCCTCGGAGAAGGGGAGGGGGAAGGGGAGGAAACCACAACCAATGGGAATTGATCCGGGGGAGGGGAAAGGGGCGTGGGAGAAGGAATGAACCAAAATGCAACAAACCAGAGGGGTTTTTCAGGACATACCATGTGCAATTATAATAATTATCCAGTGCAATATAATAACAGAAATTGATCAAATATTCAGTGCAATACAACAGAGTCTCACAATCATATGTTTTCTTTCAAATGTACGTACTATGAAAAGTCACATGACAATCTGAAACTGACATAAATAAAGCAACATCCCTGAATTCTGAAGCCCAAATTACTTTTTAATAATACACTAGTAATTGAAAAACTGTAAGGCATCCATTAGAAAATGGTTGTGACAAAGCACAATTAAAAATTCTTCAAAAACAAAAGTATCATAGAAACGCATTGTAAATTAGCTGGATAACATACATGTAGTAGTTTAGTTTGTGCTATAAATCAAAATACTGGAGTCTTGCAGCAATTACTAATCAGATGATTTTTATAGGTGCTATTTTGTGAAGCACTTAATTTGTAGGAGGGATTTGTTTTACTCTGTTTGAAACTTGGGGTAAAAATGTGAGTAGTATGAAATATGGTTTTATTTTTGCGGAATCACAGAACGGTTGAAGTTGGAAGGCCTCTCTGGAAGTCATCTGGTCCAACCTCCCTGCTCAAGCAGGGCCACCTAGAGCTGGTTGCCCAAGACCATATCAAGATGGCTTTTGAATATCTCCAAGGAGAGAGAGATTCCACAACATCTCTGGGCAACCTGTTCCAGTGCTCATTGAAAAAGTGTTTTCTGATGTTCAGATGGAACATCCTGTGTTTCGGTTTGTGCCCATTGCCTCTGGTTCTGTCTCTGGGCACTACTGAAAATAGCCTGTGTTCTTAGCACCCTTCCATGAGATATTTATATACATTGATGAGATTTCCCCTGAGCCTTCTCTTCTCCAGGCTAAACAGTCCCAGACCGCCCCCCTTCCCCCCCTCCCGCTCAGTTCAGAACAAGAGTACACCACTAGTTACTGGCCTGCAACTAGACTTTGTGACACTGATCAACACCCTCTGGGCCCAGCTGTTCAGTCAGTTCTCAATCTACCTCACCATCTGCTCTTCCAGCCCATGCTTCATCAGCTTCTCTATGACGATTGGTGTCAACGGGTCCCCATTTCCTTCAGCAGCAGACCCACATTTTCCCTCATCTTCCTTTTGTCACCTACTTATAGAAGCCCTTCTTGTTACCTTTGACATCCATCAGCAGATTCAACTCTGGGTGGGCTTTGGCTTTCTTAACCACATCTCTGCAAGCTCAGTGTCTCTATATTACTCTTAGGTTGGGTGTCTCTGCTTCCCCCTTCTATATACTTCCTTTTAATATACAAGTTATATCATGAGCTCTTTTGTTCATCCATGCAGGCCTACTGGCCTTTTTGCTTGAGTTCCTCCTTACTGGGATGGAATTTTCATTTAGTCTTGAAATGTCTTTCATTAAAGTAGAAAAAGTCTTAACAGAATGAAATTATTTGAAGATCTGTCCTTGAAAACTCTGGGGCAAGAAATTATTGAAACTTTGTATCCTTTGAAAGCAAAGTCCTTGGTAGAAATCAGGGAATCTATTTACTCTGGTCATTTGAAATAGCACCCATTATGAGCCAGACATGCTCCAAACATTTAAGAAAGAGGATCCAGGCAGAACAGATTTGCAAAAACTTGTCTGACAGTAATAATATTAGTAAATAGGAAACAACTTTACAAAATTTGTCTAAATAAACATATTCAATTGAAAATACTCAGAAAAATCTATTATCCATAACCACTGATACATTATGTAAAGATCTAGTGTATTGTTTATACAAAAATAAAGCCAATAGATAAAATCTTTAGTTTCAGTGACAAAACAGAATTTAATGAGAAAGCTGATATTATACTTTTATGCTATATAACATTCAGTTTTTCTCTGTGTTAGGAACAGGATGGAAGGGCAAAGTTTTGGGGGAATTTCTGTTTCAAGCTGAAATGCGATATCCTATCACAGAAATGCACTATCATTTCCCAGAGATTTTTATCACCTTTCTGAGAACAAGTAAAACACAACTAAGAACTGAAATTATTGTATGTTTGAAATTCTATTTTTTACCTTGTTTGCCACATCTCCAAAAGTCAAGTTGGTTAAAGCCATTTCAGCATATCTCCTTAGTGTAACACTATGATGGTCATTTGCAAGTCCATACATTTTACATTCTGTTTGCAACAGTTCTGCAATGTCCTGCAAATCTCCTTCAAAAATAAATAATGAAATGAATAATAAACAATACTACTGCTACTACTAAATTTGAGTCTTAATGTCAACAATACAGTATACACTCATCAAGGACTAAATTGCATTCATATGTACAGAACATATGCCAAACACCTGAAAACCAAAAGGCTTAGAAAGGTAAATAATAAATTCAAAATACACTTAAATATTGACTCTGGATCAAGAATTATGTGCTTAATACAAGATGAAAGGTATGGTAGCATGAGATTGAGATTTTGGGGGAAGAAGAGAACAGAAGCATTTATGAAGTGATAAGCGAAGCCAGGGTCCCTAATTAAACCTGGAAGCTGGGACAGAGCAACACAGACTAACAACCAATATGGTTACATCATGCGTTCTCCCCTTTATCCCTCAAGATGTCTGGTTAAATACAGTTGAGATAGTTTACAGTTACAGGTGCACGCTAATTGGTACAGAGAGTTAAAAGAATGCAAAACAATCCCAATTAAAGGTAGCTACCATAAATCCACCCTAACTATCCTATCTAAAAAATGCACCCACCTTAATCTAATTTCTAACTGCGCCACAAAGGCTTCTCAACTCCTACAGGCCCAAAACCTGAGGCCCAGTTTAGGATAGCTCAAACCTTATTCCAAAGAAACCTCATGTCCACATTCTCTACAGGTAAGTACACCCTTCTGGGGGCAGGGAGGAGGTGGAGGCAGACCTAGTGGCCCTTACTCTGAGGCCTGGGGTTCCTGTCCCTTTGGCCCCTACCCCACCGCTGCTGCCTGCTGTTTCGGCTCCATCCTTGCTGCCGCCACAGCCATTGACAGGGGTGGCTGGGGGTGAGGGGGCTGCTGCCAAGGGGCCAGGCCCCTTCCNGGGAAGTAAAAGGGGTTTTCCTCGTTTTAAACTTTCAACCCTTTCAATGCAGATGTGATTGATGAATCCTTGGTAGAACTCCTTGTTTCCTGCTTTTCCAGGAATATTTCAATGATTTCTGGAAACAGGAGGTTTGCAATTGTCTTGTGTTCCTGGTGAACCATGGTATTTTTGTTATCCTTAAAGAAATAGATATTTAGGAATGAAACATAGGTTTAGAGATTAGAGGATTGGGAATGTAAATTGAAAGAGATTGATGGTATAGAATTAGCCAAAGTGGAGCCAAAGCACATATGGAAACACTGAAATGAACCTGATATACACCAAAAGTGTTCTTAAAAAGCCTATACATTATGAATTTTGGCACTAAAAAGACCATGATGGACGGATTAGCAGGTCAGGTAGTCAAAGCAGCAGGAGAGGTAGCCATAGCAACGAGATGAAAGTGAAAAGTTCAGTGAGTGAGGACGACATTCCTTACTTCCTCCTGCTACCCTCCGACTCAATTCAGAGACCACCAACTCAAAAGGGAGGGGGACTATGCAGCCACAATGAGTATGCAACTAATTTTAATTCCAAGCGGAGAAAGGGCAGTGACAGGTGATAAATATGTATAGGAGTTTTCCGAATATGCATGACTTTTGTAAATAAATAGAGGCTGTAATTGTTAGAAGGCGCTCATGACTTTGGGGAGCTATCCCACGTGAGCCCGGCGCTGAAATAAACATCCCCTTTTGACTAAAACAGTTGAAAGGCATTTTGTCCGTGTTGCTTTTGGGAACATTTTGGCGAGCCAGCCAGGAGATTCTGTGTCTGCCTTCTGGAACAGACGGGAGTGTGACAGCTCCAGGCATGCCAACTGAAGTCCCTCTTTGACAGAGACCTCCCCTCCCATTTGCTCCATTGCAGGAGACAGACAACGACCACTGGCAACGGACAAAAGGGTATGTTTATAATTTTAAAATTTACCCCGGGGTTAAAGGGCTGATTAGTAAGACATAGAAGACGTTCTATGCATAATGTAAGCCAAACGGTATTGCTTGCAAGCGGAAAGGGTTGTTTGGGTTGCCGGTCAAGGAATTCTGTAGTGCCCTTGCGGGGGGCCCGCCAGCAATTCTGGGGTGAATTGGACAAGGTCTTGTGTGTGGGTTGCTGGTGAAGGGATTTTTGCCGTGCCGTAGAGGGCCCACTAGCAATTCTGGGGGTGGGTTGCACAAAATCCTTGGTTACTGTTGTTATTCTGGTGAACCGCTTTTCATGCTTCAGCGTGTATGAGTGTGTATGCGTGTGTGAAGTGAGCTTTGGTCTGTGCCTGCTGTTGTGTATTTCTGAAGCAACACTACCATCTTGTGTCAAAAGGTTATAATTGCGCTCAGTTTTTTAGCTTTGTTCATTTATGGTGTAACACTGCCATCGTGTGTCAAAAGTTATAGCTGCAGCGAATTGGGAATTTTCAAGCTTGATGGGTTGTTAAAAGTCGCTAGTGAAGCTCAGGCTCGAGCTGCAGGAGCTCGGCCATCTAGGGGAGTGTTTTGTAGGTAGTTCAGG
The DNA here is from genome assembly GCA_013398995.1 of Alaudala cheleensis. NCBI lineage: Eukaryota > Metazoa > Chordata > Aves > Passeriformes > Alaudidae > Alaudala > Alaudala cheleensis. The sequence goes on from VWYE01029455.1 coordinate 31,953, forward strand.
TTAGAACCAAATGAATTTTTGAATTCAGGAGGAGACTGGGTTAATGTCGGACGAGAGGATGGAAGAACAGAGAGGGTGTTTTTAGGAGGATTGTATTTGAGTCTAACACTTATTTGGCTTTTGACTGGGAACTACCCCCAGTTGAGAATAATCTCAGAAACACACAGCAGTGGGGACGAATAGGGGTTACCCCTTGTTTTGTGTGTGGGTTGACAATTTTTCACTGGGAACCGGGGTGACATCCAGGCTGGGTCCTTCTCTGCTGTAAGGGGTGCAAGGAGGTGGTATTGCATATCCTATAGAAGAAGACCTAGATTCCCCAGGTGTATTCCAGAGCTCCCCAGACACTATAATTGGGAGGCAGCACACAGTCAGTGTGAGATAGTGAATCTAGTCTGTGGAAAGAACCTGGAGCTTGAGAATTTAGACATCTCTGAAAAGACTAGGAGCGGTGCCAATTAAACAAACAAATTAGAGGCTTAGCATTTGATAACTGAGAAGCAGCTGGCTAGTTGCTTAGGTCAGTTAGAAAAGGGTTTTTTTTTTAAGTAACCCAGTAGAAAGAATAGCGATAATCAGAGCTGAGTGTGCCTAGTATATTCTTATACCACAAGATCTTTAGGTCAAGGTAAATAGATAAGACAGAGAATGGGC
>VWYE01029457.1:0-92683 GCA_013398995.1 Alaudala cheleensis
CTGATACACCCAAAGGTCATGCTGCCATTCAGCCAGACCTGGACAGGGTGGAGAGCTGGGTGGAGAAGGACCTAAGGAAGTTCAGTGAGGGCAAGCTCAGGGTCCTGCACCTGTGGAGGAATAACCCCATGCACAAGTACAGACAAGGGCCTGACCTGCTGGAAAGCAGCCATTGCTGCTTTAGGAAGACTGTGTCCATCAGATCAAGGGAGGTGATCCTGGCCCTGTACTCTGCCCTGGGGGGGCACATCTGAAGTGCTGTGTCCAGTTCTAGGCTCCCCAGTGCAAGGAAGACAAGAAACTACTGAGAGGGTCCAGCAAAGGACTATCAGGATGATTAGGGAACTGGACCATCTCTGTTATGAGGAAAGGCTGAGGGAGCTGCAACTGTTTTGCCTGGAGAAGAGATGACTGAGAGGGGAACTTATAAATACATGCCGCTGTCTTTGGGGTGTCATCAAGAGGATGGAACCAGACTCTTTTCAGTGGTGTCTAATGACAGGACAAGGGGTAACAGGTACAAATGTAAAAACAGGAAATTCCATCTGAATACATGGAAAAGCTTATTTCCTTTGAGGGTGAAAAAGCACTGGAACAGCCTGCCCAGAGATGTTGTGGAGGCTCCTTCTCTGGAAATATTCAAAACTTGCTTGGAAAATTATCCTGTGCAATCTGCTGTAGGTGGATCTTCTCTAGCAGGAGGGATTGGATTAAATCATCTCCAGAGCTCATTTCTAGCCCCAATCATTTTGTGATCCTTTGATTCATTCCCTGGAGAGGATGCACCAGAAACAAATCTGGCCTGCTTACATGCAAAACCTTAAAATCTGGATATTTCTACAAAAATCGATGAAATTAAATAGAAACTAATAATTCAGAAAAATTCTGTAGCATTTGCATCTCAGTTGTGAAAATGACTGCTGCTCATCCTAATTGTTATTAATTATATTATTAATACAGATGTCAACACATGTAGTTTGGAAAAGGAGCCTATACCAGAATTTACTCAATTGTATCTAATTAACAATAGACATTGCATGCTTGTTTATACTGANGATATTTCTACAAAAATCGATGAAATTAAATAGAAACTAATAATTCAGAAAAATTCTGTAGCATTTGCATCTCAGTTGTGAAAATGACTGCTGCTCATCCTAATTGTTATTAATTATATTATTAATACAGATGTCAACACATGTAGTTTGGAAAAGGAGCCTATACCAGAATTTACTCAATTGTATCTAATTAACAATAGACATTGCATGCTTGTTTATACTGGAAAAAAGAAAGCTCAATTATTAGCAGAATCAAGAGTCTGCCAACATTATAGTGATTTTTTTTCATTTACTGCTGCTTCTTTTGTTCTAATAAAGGGTGACATCCATACGCTTTTTTTGAAACTCTCATATGCTCAAGCTTTCCAGGTACATTTACTATTTTTTATACCCTGTCTTCTGTTCTTTTGTCTACACATTATCCAGAAAAAAATGTCAAATTCTTTATGCAGGGAGGTCAAAATTCTTTGTTAAGCATCAAAAAGAGAGAAAAAATAGGTATGAGAATTATGAAATTATTGTTTTTACTAACAGTGTTGTGAGCATAGGGCATACTTAGTATCACCGTTCACTTTGACACAAAATGTTTCTTTTAATGGAAAAATGCTGATGATTAGAGCATGAGGGGTTCCCTCAGGTGTCTCTTGACATTTCATGGAGCCAGGGGCAAGTTTTGCCATGTAACAGCTATCGAGGTATCAGGACATTTTAGTTTTGCATAAGAACTTTGTGACCTCCCTCAGGTGCATTCCTCATCAGTGTGAAAATTGCCAAGACCATAGCTGCAATTAATTTTGCTGTATGGATACTGATTCAGTAGCACAGCTTTGATCTGTTTATAACAGTTTGCTTAGCCAGTGGCCATAGTAAGTTGTTAAGTCACAAAAATGTAATTAGTCTCTGTTATGCTACATAGCATAAACATTCAGCCATTCATGCTATTATTATTTTAGTCTAAACCCAAGTTCATTTTATTCCAGAGTAATCATGGACACAGCTGCAAAAAACATACAGACTAAGACTTCAAGCATATACCCTAAAGCAATAACACTTAGTCCCTGAGGTTATTAGAAACTCTTTAAGTAGATGTAAAACAAAAGTGAAAATTCATCAGCTGGGATTAACTTCCTCTTTTTAACTAACAGCTATTGTGCATGGCACTCTGAGATTCATTCTCCATTGTGCTACTGTACATAAAATAAAGGCTCATTGAGTGATTGACAGATAACAAGGATAAGCTAAAGCAGACCAAAGTTTTCCCTGGAGAAGTTTGTAAATGTTTAATTCTTTATTTTCGTGTCAAGAAATTCTAANCACTGGAACAGATTGCCCAGAGATGTTGTGGAGGCTCCTTCTCTGGAAATATTCAAAACTTGCTTGGAAAATTATCCTGTGCAATCTGCTGTAGGTGGATCTTCTCTAGCAGGAGGGATTGGATTAAATCATCTCCAGAGCTCATTTCTAGCCCCAATCATTTTGTGATCCTTTGATTCATTCCCTGGAGAGGATGCACCAGAAACAAATCTGGCCTGCTTACATGCAAAACCTTAAAATCTGGATATTTCTACAAAAATCGATGAAATTAAATAGAAACTAATAATTCAGAAAAATTCTGTAGCATTTGCATCTCAGTTGTGAAAATGACTGCTGCTCATCCTAATTGTTATTAATTATATTATTAATACAGATGTCAACACATGTAGTTTGGAAAAGGAGCCTATACCAGAATTTACTCAATTGTATCTAATTAACAATAGACATTGCATGCTTGTTTATACTGAAGAAAAAGCTCAATTATTAGCAGAATCAAGAGTCTGCCAACATTATAGTGATTTTTTTCAATTTACTGCTGCTTATTTTATTCTAATAAAGGGTGACATCCATACGCTTTTTTTGAAACTCTCATATGCTCAAGCTTTCCAGGTACATTTACTATTTTTTATACCCTGTCTTCTGTTCTTTTGTCTACACATTATCCAGAAAAAAATGTCAAATTCTTTACCCAGGGAGGTCAAAATTCTCTGTTAAGCATCAAAAAGAGAGAAAAAATAGGTATGAGAATTCTGAAATTATTGTTCTTACTAACAGTGTTGTGAGCATAGGGCATACTTAGTATCACCGTTCACTTTGACACAAAATGTTTCTTTTAATGGAAAAATGCTGATGATTAGAGCATGAGGGGTTCCCTCAGGTGTCTCTTGACATTTTATGGAGCCAGGGGCAAGTTTTGCCATGTAACAGCTATCGAGGTATCAGGACATTTTAGTTTTGCATAAGAACTTTGTGACCTCCCTCAGGTGCATTCCTCATCAGTGTGAAAATTGCCAAGACCATAGCTGCAATTAATTTTGCTGTATGGATACTGATTCAGTAGCACAGCTTTGATCTGTTTATAACAGTTTGCTTAGCCAGTGGCCATAGTAAGTTGTTAAGTCACAAAAATGTAATTAGTCTCTGTTATGCTACATAGCATAAACATTCAGCCATTCATGCTATTATTATTTTAGTCTAAACCCAAGTTCATTTTATTCCAGAGTAATCATGGACACAGCTGCAAAAAACATACAGACTAAGACTTCAAGCATATACCCTAAAGCAATAACACTTAGTCCCTGAGGTTATTAGAAACTCTTTAAGTAGATGTAAAACAAAAGTGAAAATTCATCAGCTGGGATTAACTTCCTCTTGTTAACTAACAGCTATTGTGCATGGCACTCTGAGATTCATTCTCCATTGTGCTACTGTACATAAAATAAAGGCTCATTGAGTGATTGACAGATAACAAGGATAAGCTAAAGCAGACCAAAGTTTTCCCTGGAGAAGTTTGTAAATGTTTAATTCTTTATTTTCGTGTCAAGAAATTCTAAAAGAGAAAGTGAGAACTTTTGTAAGGAAAGGGAAAAAAAGGGAACCAAACTGAATTCATAAGGTATTATAATCTTTAATGTGAAAATATTACAATTTACCACATTCTAAACAATTAATTCTAAACAGACAATATAATGGAATGAGTTTGATAAATAAAAAACTGATGGAAGTCTGCAAGACAAAGAATTGAGTCCTATAGCTTAAACCTTTCAGGCTTATGTGATTTCTAAGAAAGTACTGTGTAAGAATTGGGAGAAGAATTGAAACTAAATTAATAAAATTAACTCAGAGCTACTAAGGAAAGCAATTTGCTTTTCTGTAAGAAATCATTCATATCTTGTTAATTTCAGCATTTTATGTGAGTGGAAAGCATAAAATCCTTCTTCCTACTAATAAGTGTAAATCAAGCAGTTTACTGGAAAAAATTAGGAAAAGAGAGGAATTTTCTGAAGCCCTAAATTCAGGAATATTTTGGACATATTTTTTCTTATATTAAACAAATTAAACTCATTGTTTTTTTTCCTAGGCAAAAAGGCATAATATTTGAAATAGAATTAGGCACATAATTGCATACCTCTTATGAGTCACAAGAAGCTGAAGTATAACTGTATGGATCAAAGCAGATGAAAAATCCAATAAAATTTAAGTACAGTGGAATTAAAATATCAAGATAAGAAAATGTTCAGGAGTCAAGAAAAATTAGAGAGATGAAAACAGATAGAAATTAGATCTGATAATTATTATTGTATCTGATGTGTCAATACTTATTATTTCTGACGAGCAGATTTAAAATTCTTCAGGGTGGAATAATTACTCTGATGTTACCCCATTAATTTTCTGTTGACCTCAAGTTCATCTGTGTTTGAATACAACTTTTCTGCTGTGGGTTTTTTTCTTCTGATATACTAGACTATTTTGGGTCAAAGTGCTAAATACAGTGCTGTGGTTTGGAGGTGGAGGTGGAAACTGTTCTTTTTAAGTGAGTGTATCTACAGTTTTCTGTCCATAGCCTGAGACTTAAAAATTAATTAAAAAAAAAAAAAGGGAAATAAAAAAATTTAAAAAATAAATAGAGCTTTTGTAGGCTTCAGTCCTTCTAAACAGCTATTTTATTCTTTGGTCTTGATGGTTCTGAGAAGTTACTAGACATGTAACTAAGGGAAATATATTGATACTCCCTAAAGTCTTGTTTGCATTTGAAAATAAGTGTTCACAAAAGTCCTCCTTTGCTGCAGTCAGTCCTTCAGACAGAATGGCAACAGGCACCTCGAGGTGTGGGACAAGCCAAGAGACCAGAGATGACAGATGAGTCTGAGTAGCTGAGGTGACAGGACACATTAGTGTTTCTCAGCTGTGGCCATGAGTCAGCAGAAAAACTTAAACTACTACACAGACATTTATAAAACATCATCATGGTTACTGTGGGTAAGCCTGAAGGCTCACAGCATCAAGACTTCAGATGAATGCCTGAGGTATAAAGAATTTAGGATTAGAAATTTTTTTACATTAAATGAATAAATAAAAAATTGTGGGCAATCTAATGTTGAGTTTTGAAGTCTCATTTACTGGAATGAATTATATAATAGTATATAATACATTTTTAAATTTAGTTTTTGTGAGAGTATTACAGCTGGATCTTTAGATTTTTCTTTTAGACTCTGATTGACAGGATAATTAATTCAAAAACTCTGAATACAGACTTAGAATTATGCCAAAAACCATCCCTGGAACTACTGCTCTTTCATTATATTTCTTATTATTTAAATGTATGTGTGGTAGTAAATGCAAGAGCATAAATTACAACTCTATCCCTGGACAATACCATCTGCTGCCTTCCTGTGGTTCTTTCCATGCCTAGCACTTCTGTGACCATCAGCAATGAAGCACACAGCACGGCCAGTAGTCACTCTTGCCTGTGAACAGCTGAGGTGGGAAAAGGACAGTTTTTAGATAGAGAACATATCTCCACAGGGACAGGGTGATGATTTTACTCCTGATCCCATCATTAACTCAGTGTCCATCACTTGGGACACATCTATTCCTTGGTTTCTTTATTGGTAAAAACAGAGATGCTACAATATTTTTTTGGAAAAAAAAGATGTTTAGTATGGAAATTATTTGGAACAATATAATGTTTCTTTCTCTAGGAACAGAATCTTTAATCAGACCTCAATTTCATATTTTAAATATAAATTAGCAATAACTGTTTTATATCCAATGACATTAAAAAGAAGAAAAAGAAAAAGTTAAGACATTGAGTTTAGCTCCATACTTTATTGCACAATGATCGTTATTTGCCAGTGAGGTTCAACAATTTTTTCAGGAATTATTTTCATTATACGCTGATTTCTATTAAATTGTGACAAAGTTTTACGCCTTGTGTCTACTCAGCACAGGCATTTGTATTTCCCAGGGGCAAATTCCTGATTAGTAGAAAATGTAGAACTGAGAAAAATGCCAATTCTGGTTCATTAATTGCAGTACAGATGGATAGCTGTTTTCATGAGAAGTTACAATTTTTTGCTTTATATAATCTGAAAGTTCATATTATATTAGATAAATATCTGTGCATTTTTGCAGTCAGAAATGACAAGAGAATGAATAATTTTCAGATATTTGATAAAGCATAAATCAAAATATATTTGTGGAATAGAAAACTTCAAATATGACTCATTACCTGGAAAGAAATATCATCTCTATTTTTTTTTACTGTATTTTGTAGAGAAATAGACTCAAATGGCTTGTGAAAGTCTCCTCTGTTTCCCGCCCTGACTGACTGTTAAAACCAATTTTACACAAATTAATATATATATATTTTTATAAATCTATTTATATACACAAAGGATTTTTTTAAGTAACATTTCTTTCATACTGAAAGATCCAGTGGAACTTTTCAAAATCATCATTTTTTCAAAAAGAAAAGCCAAAAATATGCAAAATACATATAGGTAAAAATGGCAAATAGCAATTTATAAGCAAAGTGAAATTGCCCAAAAAGAAAAACCAATCTCTTCTAATCTTCGAAAAAAGAGACAGTGTCATTGTTATGGTACTGCAAGTGTTTCTAAAGGTTAATTTAGGAGGGTTCAAAGGTTCAGAGTCTGTTGAAGCACTTATGAATCTTTTACATGTCCCTGCATTTTCTAATGCCCAATACATTGTTATTAAGGTGTGTTTTTCAAGTGTTCATCACACCAACAATGTATGATCTAATAAGATCCAGTTCCATCTTTCTCATTTGTCACTTGCTCTAGTTTTGCTTGCAGGTGCCAAGAAGAGGGTGGAGCCTAGAGAGAGAGCCAGAGCTGTTTATGTTTTTGTTCTATACCACACGAATCATCCCTGGGGAGAGGCTTCAGAGGGAAGAGAAAGGAGCCTATACATGAGGAGTGGCCACCATTTGATCTTTTCCTTCTTTGGAGAAGTTGCTGTCTCATATTGATCTATGGTTACTAAACTGATCTTATAATAAACTTTGATGATTTAAAGCCAAACAATCCATCAGCTAAGAAGAAGAATCCTAAAGATTTCATAGACTTTCACTGCCATTCATGTTTCACAGTCTTTTCTTTTACTCCCATCCCTTGCCCTCATTCCCCTATCCCCACCTCCAGTGGGGATAAATTTTGCTGGTGAAGTGTATGAGTAAAAAAATATTCATAACCAAGATATCAAGGCTATCTGTTCATTTTCAGTAAGGACATGGTACAAGCATTTTGATTTAGTTCCACCATTGGACCCTAAAATCAAATACCAGAAAATACTCTTGATGCATGCAGTCATTTCTTATAAACATGGTTCTAAGTGTTCCAGTTTTTACTGTCTCATTTTCCTTGGTGAGATATTCTAGACACTAGGATATAAGCTACTCCTCATCCCATTTGAGTTTGGAATTCAGGTTTCACATATGTTGAGGGGCTTCTTTTTCCCTGAGGAAGAGAATTTAAGTTCTCCTTGAATCAGATTATATTAATCATTGAATCCCCAAATGAATTTTGTTCTACACTCATTACCCCAACATGGGGGACATTATTAATTGCTTCATAGCTGTTTCCACTTCTCTCAGAGTCAGTATGAATTCTAGTCAGAAAGAGTAAAAATTATGATTTCTGATGAGCATTAGAAATTCTGAACCCAATATAAAACAGGACATATCACTGATAAACAGGAATGTGAGAAGAATAGAGCATGTAAATACAGTATGACAAATCATAAGTGTGTGAGTTACCACTTAAATTAAACTTAACAGTAATGGAGAATAAAAAGCATTATGACTTTGTGTCCATTTTCCAGCTGGACCTAAACCTCAACACTGAGAAAATGCAAACAAACAAGAAAACACAATCTAAAATAAGATGCGGGAAACCTACAAAACTAACAAAGAATTACAGGAAAGTGGCTTCATCTAAAAACTCAAGAATTTATTTCATTATTATTTTTAAGGAGGTACCATCTGCCTCTGAGAAAAGCTAGCCAAAACTCATGAGTTTAACAAATACATTTGTAAGTAATATTTTCATAATATTTTATTTGCAGATTTTTCAAAATAGAGTTTTAGTAACCTTGTTACAAACTCCTTATCAATCCTAATATTGTCAGTTTACAGACTTGTGTCATATGAGCAACAGGATTATTTTACAGTTGCAGTTAAGTTTCCCCCTTTTTCCTAAAGTGTAATTCAGCTGTTGTCACAAGTGATCATAAATTGTGAAGATAGTTTGGGAGATTTTGTCATTAAAAGATCCATGCTCTAGAGAACCTTGTTTGATCAGGGAGATTGGACTGAAGGGCCTCCAGCTGACCCTTTGAACCTTACTAATTTTGTGAACCTCCTAAACTAGTTAATACTTCTATATTTTGGAATTCACATTAATATTTCCTCTTGTTCCTACTATTCCCAGATCCTCCCTGTACGTGTAAGAAGAAATTTAAGAATGTCAAAAAGGCTTTAAATTTATGTAAGGGAATTGCTGATCCTGTATAGAAAAATAGGCATGAAAGAACTGCCATTGCAGAAGGGAACTGATGATCTCAATGATCATGAAAATGCTGATCCAATGCACCATAGCATGTGGCCTCCATAGCAGGGGAAAAACAATGACTGAAGTTAAGCCTTGGTGTGGCACTGGCTAATACAAATGTACTTGATATTGAGCAGATATGGATTAATTGAAATGTTAATTTCCAATTTGTTTTGAAGACCTGACTCCCCAGAGGATTATTCTCAGGAAGAAGACATGATAACAAGGAAACAACAATCATGTCCAGGCTGAGAAAGAAACTCAAAAAAGTAACAATCAGACTGAAAAAATGGAGAAACAAAGAACAGAATAACAGGACCAATCATTTGATGGGATAAAAGGCAGCTTAAATGCCTGATCTGAAGCTTTCAATGTCAAGAGGATCAGCACTGCAGGTATCAGTGTCTAATAGTCAGCTGCTGTGGAGGACATCATCCAAGTCACCTTCACATTTCAGCAGATGCTGCTGGTTCACCTGAATCACAGATGTGAACCCTAAAGTCCAAGATAAGAGACTTGTTAGCTCAAGATTATTGGGAGAATCTAGGGATTTGGCACAGAGGGTGCATGCCACGTCCATAACTCATTTCTGCAGGTATTTTAATGATAACATGATGTTGAATTTTTTGAAATTCTATAATAATATAGACATAATTTAATTACTTGTTTTATAAGACTGCTATTACTATATCTTCTACTGTCATTCATGGAAATATCTTAGTGCTATGATTGCCAGTTATTATGTGCTGTTTTGTCCCAAAATTGAATGTTTTTTAAACAGTAATTTTACTTACTGTTCCCATGTTTGTGCTGGAATTTACATATGATTCCATTCAACAAAAGCTATTAAACATCATACATACTTCCTCACATCATTAATCTCTTTCCTTTCTGGATAAAAACTCTGGATGCTGCTGAAGACTGTGCTGCTAACAGCTTGCCCAATAAATTCCACTTCCTCTCCCCAAGGTTTTTCATTCAGACTGCCTTACTTGTTGCCTTCTGACCTTCACTTATGTCTTTCCACTTGTGCTCAAATGCTTTCTAATAAAAACTTTATTTCTGGCCTCTACATCTAATCTTGCTTCATCTTTTACAACATATTAATCATTTTATTTTGCAAAGACCACCTCAGGTCTATGACACTACTACAATTTCTTACTAGATTACATCCATGTATATTTGCCTGTCCTTTTCACTTCTAATCATAAATTCCTGAACAGATCTCCTGAAATTAGATACCAGAATCCTGCGGTTTTTTTAAATAAGTCTCAATGTTATGTGTTTTCCTTGAAACTGAACCTCCTATGCCCCTTCCAATCTGTTTAGTCATCTAGCTGCAAAAATGTCTTTTATCATGATTGAATTGGAATAGGTTAGTTTGCACTCTCAGCTCCTCTCTCCAGCTTCTCTTGCAGCCTGGACACAAATACAGATTTGTGGACTTGTTATTCAAGAGGAACAAACTTTTTGCTGCTGCCTTCAATTCTGACACAGAGATTCCATGATGCATGAATATCTGCTGAGACCTGGCCAGAACATGCTCAGCTGAGATGGAGTACTTGGGGAACGGAGCTGTAAAATTCTGCTTTCCAATTAAATATGTATGCATTGCAAACTTCTTAAAAGATGTGTAATTTGGCTAAATTGCACATCTAAGTTTGCAAACTTAGCAACAATCCATGTTTCCTGACAAATTTCTTCTCTTCAATTTAAAGCACAGGGCAAAAAGTCTTTAATGAAGTTTGTAAGCATCTTTAACATAGATAAAAACTTAGATATCCTCGTTCAGCCTGTTTCAGAGAAATATCCAGCACTGTGTGCTTGATTTCTTTTTACTTCTCTTGTGTTTTTTCATCAGGCTTATACATTCAGAAGCTGAACGTTCAGATGATTGTTGTTTAGCTAATTTTGGCTAAGTTATCAGGCAGGTAGAAAAAAGGTGCTATCTTTGCAAACATAAGGAAACCTTATAGTACATAATGCTATCACTCCTAATTTCTGTAATTTGTACTATATTTACTTACTTTAGCTGTTGTTAAAATAGTCATGTAGTTCAGTAAAATCACATATTTAAATAAGGTGCACAAAATCTTTCTTGCCTCTTCTAAAATTTAATGTAGTAGTATACTGGTTTTAACTTGATCTGAATTTCTAAAGGATGTGACAACATTTCCATGTAATACAGTTTGGCTACAAAAGCTAGAGAAAACGGGATTTTTAATCAATATGAGTTTCTCTGTAGAGACTCTTCAATTCTTTGTTTCACATCAGAATGATTTGTCTTGCACATTGCAAACACAATGAATTGCTTTCCCAGCAAGGAGTAGTATTACGTTTTATCAAGATGACAACATGTTTGAGAGACAGAAATTACTTTAGAAATTGGTATCAGTGCCCTGGTAACTAATGTTCATTAAGGGATCCCAAGACATTTTTATAAGGATAAGGCTAAACGCATTTTGTTGGTAAAAATCTAGTCTGGGTAAGTTGATTTTCTGTGAAACACCTCTGTATTTCTCTCCTGAGGGGTGATCAATCACTTTCCCTCTTAACAGTCTTTTTTTCTGGGAAGTGGTTGTTTGGTTGAGTTTTTCGGGAGTTTTGTTATAGAGGATAACTACTATAACTATGCCCCATTTCCACTTCACACCACAAAAAGATCTATTGAAACAATAAAAAATTAAAAACAAATAATGGAAATGGATGTTGCTTACATGAAAACTAATGGAATACTGATAAACTTATGCAGTGTATACCTACATAAAGGTAAGAAGATTTATTAGAACAAGAACAATAGATCATTTGTGGGATGATACTTTAAGATAGTTTCTTGGTACTACAGCCAGTTTCCAAAAGTCTTTTACAGATATGATTTAACTAATGCTGGCTAATGCTGGGGGCAGTTGATGACTCTTCAGTCTTCCATGAAAGAAGTTTGGGCATAAATATTTTTCATTTTATTTTTAGGAAAAAACTTTGAGACAAAACAAAACTCAATGACCTTAATGAAAGAATTATATCACTAAACCCGAGATGTGCCCATTCATGCTAGCATAAATATTCGTTATGTTATCATTATTTTGTTATCTGATATTTTTGTTATCATTATTTTGTTATCAGAGACTAAATTATCAAAGGACTTCTTGAACTTAAATAGAGGTCTGGAGGGAAGGGTTGTCATTAGGATCGATTTATGTCTACATTTATGTATTTGCATGAGTACAAAAATCAAGGAAATATGACAACAGACACAAAAATAGATTTCATATGCAAAAAATCCCAAATCAACACACATTTATACATCAGAAATTATCACAGATTCATTTTGATGTGACTTATACTGGAATAGTCTCATATTCTGACAAAGCATCAAATAAATTGAACTGAAATAGCATACATTTGAGAGGACTGGATTTGCTATCTGTTTTATAATTTTTTTTAATGCAAAGATGCCTTAAAAGCACTTGTATTTTAAAATAATTCATATGCCTTTTGGTGCATGATGATTGCTGTGGTTATTATCTGAATTATTACTTTCATGTGTCTGTTGTATGCGTTCTTAGTAATGGAAATCAGTATTTCATCTCTTGAAAGCTATCAAGAATGTAAACTTTAATGTTGTTTCCAAGCAATTACCTGGGAATCCCATAGTAAATAACACCTATAAAAAATAATCATAAAATATAATCATGACACTGAGAAGTAACCCCCTGAAAATTAATAATTTCTAATATTTATTGCTAAGCATAACCACAGTTGTTTTAATGTGAAGGAAGTACATTGAAAATTTATCAAGACCCAAACAAGCATCTGAGTTGCAAATGTAAATAGAAGCAGGAGCTGAAAACTGTTAACAGCAGAATAGATGTACTTGCAAATAAAGAACATACTTTACAGAAATTTAATTTCAAAGAATCTTAATTTGGGTGAAGGGAGAGAAATAGTGGAGAATAATTTTACTCAAAATTTAGATGCTTTGTTCATTTCCTACATTTTCCCTAATATATTTTGTTTTTTGAATTAGAACAGTGTAGCTTCCAACTGATGTGCACACTTAATGAGTGAAGAGTTTCCATTAACTTTCTGTCATACTGCTAATATTTTTAGTGACTGGGGGCTGTCAAAACCCCTGCAAAAGAATGATGAAAGTAAAGAAATATTTTTTCTGTGTTGCCACATAGAAGTTCTTCCATTTTTGACATTTTGTTCCGTCTCATCCATGACAGAAAAAAAAAATTAATGAGCAGGAGAGAATTTTAGGTTTATACTTTGTTGCCTGCTTTATCTCTTCATGTTCATTTTCTAGAAAGACAAAACTGTTAGCAGAAGATGAGCAGTCTTTATTGCCCAATACCTGCCAAAGAATTTTCTAGTTATAGACAATAATTATGTGCAATACCAGAGAATTGTTCTTTGATCTCCATTTTATTTTTGTGACCAATCATTAAAAGAAGGCTCAGAGAAGATAGGTGCAGTAGGTTTGTTGGCTACCAGATGCCTACCAAGCCACTCCATCAGTCTTCCTCCCCAACATGACTGGAGGAGAAAACGTGAAGGAAATGCGTGTGGGTTGAGATAAAGATGAGGAGCTAGCCCTGGCCTCAGGGTGGATCTCTGCTCCCCTGTGGACCTGCAGGAGCACAGCTGTTGCAAAGGAAGCACACCACAAAGGGGACCAGAGAGGAACCTTTACTTCAAGTAACTGACTGTGTCTTTTGGCTGTGTCAAGAAGTTGTGCAAAGGGCCTTCCCTGTAGTAGCTAACACAAAGCATTATCTTGTCCAGCCACTCAGTCATGCATAGGGGTGTGAATACATGCATAGGGGCTCTCAAAAAATTTAAAAAACAACAAAATTAAGTCTGAAGAGAGCAAAGGGCTTGAGCTGGCTTTAACTCACATATTGTTTCTGGTGACTGAGAACACCCAGCATCATGATGGTGAGCTTACAAGACCTCTAATAGGAATCACATCTGTATTACTATCCAACTGTATATTGTAGCTCTTAGAATTTGTTTGTCTTGTGATTTAATTATATTGCTGTATTGCTCTGCAAAGTCGAAGTCTCATGTAACATAAAATATTCACTAGAAAGCGAATCTGGTATTAAAAATTAAAACCTCCTTGTTTGGAATATTTAAAAGAACCTAGACACACAGTGTTGGATTCTGACAATTAGCAATATTTTATATATAATAATGAGAGTCAATCTTGGAAAAAACCCTCAGAGCTAAAACACGATCTCTAACAATGACAACAGGAAATAAAAAAACTCCAAAAAACCCAAACTCAATTACCCAATTATTCTATTTGTAATAAATGAAAGTTGGGAAAAGGGAGAAAATAAGAGGAGTTACAACTCTAGAAGTACTCTGGCTTGCCCATTATAATAAAAGCACAATTGTTAAAGTTTGAATTTTCAATTGAATAAGGAAAGTGAATAACTCCATTTATATACAGATACATTTTGACCAGCCTACAATGTTATTAGTATGTCTTCAAATCATTAGACTGCATTATGCATGTCTGCACATGACACTTGTCGTTTTTCAGATCAGTAAGAAAAGAATATTTCCTATTTTATTTTATTTCTTATAGTCAACAGTGGTAGATTTTTAAAATATTCCAATCTTTATTTAAAGACTTGTGTTTCTCTGAAATTGTTTAGGTTATTAATAAAAATATTTAGCATTTTGCTTTCTGCTGTGTTTTCTGTTACACAGACTTACAGGCTGGACTGAACAGCCCTTATTTGAAAAGAAAGATGCTTGAAACCCTTTTTTGAAAGAACATACTGGTAATCACTCGATGTTTAGCTTTGTTAAGATGTGTCATACTGGATTAAAAGCAAGTACCACAAAATTAATAGTGAAGTCTCCACTCTGCCAAACAGCCAATATATGATGCCAGTCACTATCAAAACAACCTGTGAATCTTGGACACATCTCTCCTAATCATAGAACAATTTGGTCTGGAGTCTTATGAGATTGAATGTGTCCTTCATCCAGCTAAAATATCAAATCCATAGATACTTTATGGCCTGTAAACAGCTGATGAATCAACTCCCTTGCACTTGGAAATGCTACAGAAAGGCTCCCTTGCTTCTCTTGGAGCTTTCACAGGAAACCCCTTTGCTTTTTAGTAATTCAAGGGAAAGTCTTTCTCTCATTGTACCACTGTGTAAGATGCAATGTGCTGAGGGAAAGTCTAATTAGATTTGACATTTTAATTGAGGAATGATAAATGCCCTCCACCAAATTTTGTAGAAATTGTTTACAGGTGGCTGCTTACATGATAGATTTTGTTCATGGTAGCCAGTATGCTTTGAAATTCTTTTTGGAGAGAACTAAGTAAAATATTTTTTTCTTAATTTTGTCACTTCTTATTCTATTGTGAATATTAAATACTCTTTGGCATCATCTTCATTATTGATCAGACAGTTACTTTTAATACAAAAGCCTTTTACTGGTATGTCTGTAAAGGTTTATAAAGTTCATATTTGAAAAAAGAAATCCAAATAGTATGTAAGAATTAATAGGAATATGGCAGAAGAAATTGTGGGGGAAAAAATAGTTTACTTTCAATTGAAAGCATATGTCCACTGCCACATTCCTACTACTACTGTGTTATAAATACCTCTGTGCCTATTTTGTTAAAAAAATGGAGGCAGAGCAGTTCTCTTCCTGATCTTAGCCTCTGAGAGACTAAGATCTATGTTTGTGAAACCTCTTTGTATTCTGTATATTGTGATAACATTCCCACAAGCCAGCAGATCAGTTCTTGGGTGGCTTTGCTATATATTCTACTACATGTAACAATTAGCATTTTCCAGTTAGTAATTAGCATATTCTGTGCTGGCTGGAATTAGTAATACCTTAGAGTTGCCTCAGTCTTCCAATTTTTAAGTGTGTCTCTTATGCTGAAACAAACTCTTCAAAAGTTACTGGGTATCATTACTGAATTAGTGGGTTCAATTAATTAATTACCAGAATGTCTGTGCTATTAACCTAAGGAACATCTAAGTATATCTATGTAGATCTAGTCATGGACAATTAGGGATATCTACAGTTTCTGATTTAATCCATCTTACATTCGTTTCTCAATTAGGATCTCACATTGTGAAATTCATCACAGTGTAAGTAAATAGATTCTATTTGCTAAACATTAGAAGCAGAAATACATTGTAAAGGAATTCTATACACCACAAAATATTTTCCAGTTCTGGTAAATAGTTAAATAGCCCAATACCTGACCAAAAAAAAAATGTATTTTCTTGAGACTGACAATGGCAATTATCCTGTTTACTGGCAAAGGTGTGAGACACATATTTGGAGGACCAGAAGGGTTTTCTATGAGCAATCACATGCATACTGAAAGCTTTCTGAAATGAAGAATATTTGGGCACAGCAAAAAATGGAAGATATAATGTTTGAGGTAAGTAATTTTGCTACAAATGACATCCTGCTTAAAGTACATATAAATTATGACAATGATAAAACTAGCTGACAAAGCCAGAAGTAAAAAAAGTGCTCCTCGAGTGAAATTATCATATCTTTAACAGCTGTATCAAATGTGACTTCAAATTATAGTGGAAATGTTTAATCATCACTTTTTAAGTAATATATATCATCACTGTATAAACTTTCTTCTGTCATCCTCATTAATGGAGATACAGTAGCAGAAGCCATACAAAAATACAAGCTAAAAACTTCTTGCTTAGCAGCCCAGAAAAGAAAAGCAGTAAAAATTAAGTCCCTAGATTTAGATTCGCAAAAGTACTAAGAATTTTAAAATGAAACATAAGTACACGTGAACATCAAAGCCCAGGACTGCAAGGGACGAAAATCTATTATTTAGTCAGTTGAAAGTCTGATTGCAACTGGCCTTCACCAGTAAAACTTCTTCCTCAGTAAAGATTCTGGATAACACTGTGTATGGTTTTAGGCTTTAAGTCCTGCCAAAGATTGCTGCCTGCATTTAATCTAGTTGTTTCATGGAAATTCCAAAATATATGTCTGTTTTTGAATTTCTGTGCAAACCCAAGCCAATGCATGCTTAAACTACATCAAGCCCACACTCAAAAGCAGCATACCTGTCATAACTCTTCTTTCAAGAAAAAACATTGTGGTAGAAATTTTTTTATTCTCACTATACAACAGCTTACTACTATGATATTCCCAAGAAGCGAGAGACCTCAGTTCTGTGCTTACTGCACCTGGGAGGAATCAAAATTTTTTTACTTAGTTTTGCGAAATGTTTTCAAGAGGTAGAGAAGTCTGTAGAGTTCTATAGTTCTATAGAGTTCTCTGTGTATCAGAGAATAATGGCAAAGTCATAGAATGGTTGGGTTGGAAGCAACCCTAAGGACTGTCTAGTTCCAACTCTCTGCCATGGACAAGGGCATCTTTCACTAGACACACTTGCTCAAAGCCCCACCCAACCTGACGTTGGGCACTTCCAGGCATGGGGCATCCATAACTTCTCTGGGCAAGCTGTGCAGGGTCTCACCACTCTCACAGTAAGCAATTTCTTACTACTATCTAACCTAAACCTGTCCTCTTTCAGTTTAAGGCCATTCATCCCCTCCTTGTCCTGTCACTACTTAAAAGTCCTTTTTCAGCAATCTTGTAGGCCCCATTTGGGTACTGGAAGGTGATGTAAGGTGTACCTAGAGCCTTCTTTTCTGCAGGCTGAACAACCCAAACTCTGTCCCTCTGTCATAATAGGAGAGGTGCTCCACTTCTCTGATCATCTATGTGGCTTCCTCTGGACTCCCTCCAGGTTCACATCCTTGTTTTTGGGGCTGCTGAGTTGTGTGCAGTAGCCTAGATGGGGTGTCACAAGAGCAGAGGGGCAGAATCACCTTCTTGAGCCTACTGTCCGTGCTGCTTTTGATGTAGCCCAGGATATGATTGCCATTTAGGGCTGAAACCCCTCATTGCCAGCTTATGTCCACCTTTTAATTCAACAATATACCCAAGTCCTTCCTCACAGGACAGCTCTCCATCCATTCTATTCCCATTCCATATTGATATTGGGTACTGCCCTAACCCAGACACAGGGCCTTGAACTTGGCCTTCTTTAACTCTGTGGCATTTGCACAGCCTCCTCTAGCCTGTCAAGGTACTGCTGGATATCTCTTTCCTTAAGAGAATCAACTAAAACACTCAGCTGCTGTTATTGGATACATGTCTGAGGATGCACTCAATCACACTATATCAATATATTTTTTCCCCAAATCAAAGGACCTGGAGGTGAAAGGAAATTCTGGATAAAAGAAGATTTACTCTTGGTAGAAGAGAATGAGATCAGGTAGTACTTAAGAAAACTGTCCATACATAAATCCATGTGTCCTGATGGGATGTACTCATAAGTACCTGGGCAGCTGGTTGGCTCCTGACCCTGGTTGGACAAGGGGATTGAACAACATGAACGGCAAAGTTCTCTCCCAATGTCAGCAATTCCAGTGCTTTGAGATTCAGAGGCAAGTAGATAAGAGCTGGAAAGAGACAGGAAAGGTCTTCAAAAACTTTAAACTGCCATTTCTGTTGCTCAGAATTTAATGGGATAGAAAATCATCCAAGATACTCTATGAAGACCAGGGATTCAGTTAAAAAATGAAAATACAAAGGAAAATTATCCAAAATCAGAATAGCCAAAGGCAGAAAAACTGGAGAACGGGAACATATAATTTTAACATTGTGGTAGAAAATCTGGGACAAAGCTGTAATGCTCAAAAGAATGTAAAAAAAGCCCTGATTTTTCCAATTGCTGTCTACAGTAAGCAATGTCATAGATATACATGTAATTCAACATCTAGGGCTGAAGATAAATTTGCTTCAGAGATTATTTATTTTTCCTTTAAGCAATTTTCAAAGATGTGGAGAGAGTAATTTGGATTTGAGCTAGGAGGCTAGCTCCTCTCATAATGGCTTTGCAATTTATTCATTTCATAGCTTCACAAGTGATATACATTATTTTCAAAGAATATATAGTATGAGACTTTATTTTGCATATCTCCAAATCTCTTGGGTTTTTCATCTTACATTACATTATCTGCAGAACAACAGAGGAGTAATATTATTAATAATAACAATAGCAATAGCAACAGCAATAATGTGTGAGAGTATCCATCTGAAACAAGACAACATAAATGTACTTTTTATACTTAGTTCATTGTAAAAAAAAAAAAGTATCTATAAAATATGATATGTTTTCCAAATCTCTCACAAACATCTCTGAGCAGCTTTGTTCATTTTCACATTATCCCCCTGTTCTTATTATCTAATTCCAAACCTATTTGTTTAAAAGAATTTGGAAAACATGTTTTCTTCAGTGAATGTGAACCATCACGATTAGGAAAATCCTTAGGCTCTGAGTCAGACTAAAGCCCTATGGTGATATGAAATCCTCAAAAACAACGTAGAAGTTTGCACCTGGCACCTCCCATATAAGACGATGCATAATTTTAAACCAATGTGCTTTTCTTTTTGTTTTTTCTTTTCCATCCTGCACTTTGAGATCATTGATAGTTCTAGTGATAGGTAGCTATAGTGACAGACTGAGATTTTAATGTACTTTGTCTTGATAGAATGTTATAAGTGAGTGGATGCATAATGTCTTAAACCTTCTGAAGGACATTTCAGATCTGACCACTCATTTGTAAAGCCCTCCTGGATATGATGCAGAATTGTATCATAAAGCAATATTACAGCAATTGCTTATGAGTCAGCAATTCTCATATACTTAAAAGTTTTAGGACTATACTATTACAAAAGGAATTTGACCCTTTCCTTGGATTTAATGATATGCATATAGTAAGGATAATAGAGCAGTTTTTTTTTATATATTTTTATATTTTTCATGAGAAACAGTCACCTTTGTAAAATTTGTAGTGTAGTGGGATAGAAATAAAACTTTCAAATACCCAGAAGTTTGGATGAAGCTAGAAATATGTTTTCTAAAATTTCTCTCTTTGTTTAAAATGAACAGCCACAGAAAATTTATATTACCCTTTGGAAATATTTCTTCTTAAAACACAGTCCATCTAATAATTTTTAGCCAAGAATTCAATATCAAAATTTTAATACTCTGTCTGCAGTTGTTACTGAATTGCCTTGACTGTGCTAAAGCCAGTGCCACTACAGTTATTCTTCCTGTTTCTATCCTGATTATTAAAAAAGTTTTCTTCATTTTGCTGGAGTTTTCCCAACACAGTGTCTCACTACTATATTTGTAGACTGTCATATAACACCATATAGGAGCTTAAACCATTGAAGCAAGCACATGAGTTTCCATTAATATAATTTTTGTGCGTCCTATTTGTTTAAATGTATTTTGGTTATTTAATATTTTTAACATCAACGTTTTTAAGTGCTTCAGTTAATTTTGTATAAGTTAGAAATTCAATGTCTTTTGGATGAATCTTTAAGTAAGACAATAGAAATCCTATTCTTACCATGAATTAATGAAAATAAAAATTGTACATTTCATGTGTGACTATCTTGTGATAATCAGAATTCATACTCACTCATTAAGACACAAAGCTATTCCCAATTGAATGATATTTATTAATTTATTATCCAAGAACAATTTATAAGAAAATTCATTACTAAAATATCAGAGTTAGGGAGAAAAAATTAAGTCCAACTACAAAATACTCATGAAAGAAGAAAAAATCTACTATGCAAATATTTTGTTTTGCTCCCAAAAGACTTTTGAAGAAGAGTATTCATGTGAGTATAAATAATTTTATTGCTTTTATTGTATTATTTCTCTACTCCAGTGTTTTCCACTTGGTCTTAATTAGTAGCTCCAGACACTAGGTACAAATTTTTATATACATTTTTATTCTAAAATTATAGAAGCTTATTATTTTGAGAAGTTTATTATATTAGACATTTTTCTTCTGGTATCAATCCTAGGAATATGAGAATCTAATAAGTCCTATGTATCATTTTTCTTGACCACCCACCTTCTTCAGCACTATTCTTTCTTATGTTTTACGGTACTTACAAAATTCAATTTTAAAAAAAGTTTCATAAAGTTTGGAGAAAATAAGGGAACAACAGACTGAGTGTTTTTGGTAATTTGAGATGGCTTAGAATATTTCAAATGCCCGTACAGGGATGATGCCTTAAGGCTGGCAAGATACGGCCTAAAATTCTAAATCTCAGTTTTAGGTCTAGGATGACCATACTAATTTTGATTCTAGATTAATCATAGAGGAGATAAAAATGAGAACATGTGCAACTAAAATGGTATATATAAACTTGTAGCAAGAGACATTTAGAAGTAATTTCTAAACTGGTGAGGATTCATCAATTAGCTTGATAGGATAGAAATACTACATTAGATTGTTGAAATAATACTTCAATCAGTTCTATAATTACAATTTCTTATCAAGAACATTCTTTCCTCTGTGGAACATAATTTATTAGAATAATGTTTAGATTGTAATTAATGCTTTCAGACAAAAATATAATTTCATTTAAAATGGGGAATAAAATTGAACTTTCTGCTCTACAGCATCATTACATCCATGTTGTGGTAAATTCAGTGCTTTGAATCCATTAACTTTTCATTGTGTAGTGTTATCATCCACTGCTAAAGATTAGCTACTGACACATTTATCAAAGGATGATAAATGAGCTGTCCTTTCAGATGTCTGATTATCTGACCTTTATTCAGTTAAAAGCACAAGGGGCTGACAGTGTTAAGTGCTTGCTAGTTTAGAATGAAATTGAACCTAGGAAATGAATGTTTTGTATTCCCTTCAATAACACAAATTTATTCCATCAATTTATTTTTAAATTAAACAAAATTTATTATAAAGCTCTGTAGAAACCACCTATTTCCATAACTTTTTTTTAAAAACCCTCATTATTTCACGATAAATTCGTAAGTCTAAAAGTTGCATTTAAGAGAGAACAGTTTTATCATTATCCACTTGGCTGTAGATATTGAGGCAAAAAACACAAAGGGTTGCAGAATACTTTCAAGTTTCTACCAAAAATGTGATTACTTTTATCTATTTTTATGACATCCAGACAACTGCTGTCATTTGGATGACCACAATTCTTGGAATCCTCATCATTCAACTATAGAGTATATTAACTATCAGATAAATAATCTTAAATGCTTACTAAAATTAGTCTGCACTTGCATAAACTCTGAGTGATGAAGTGTGAAGCTTAGGTGAAAGTTACAGATTGCATAAAACAAGTACAGAGAAATAATCAGTGTTAAACAAACAACCAAAAATGGGTTTTGGCATTCCAAATGAAATAAACTTTGCTGGAAATTGGAGCTCTAAGCTTCCAGTTTAATGTGATTTTTCACATGTCCAGAGGCCCTCTGGAAATAAATATTGCCCATCTTAGTTCTGTGTTAAATACTGTCATTGGTATGATATTTACTATAGTACTGAGCTAGGAAAAGTCAACACAGCTTCTCACAATTTTTTTTTTTTTTCCCAGTTATCTGCCTTGGCTTCTGCTCATCTCTGAAGCAAAAGAATTGCTAGAGGAAGTGACAATAATCTCCAAACTATGAGATTTATGCAGATGCATCCTTGGTATAAAAAGCTTCAAATTAAAAAGGAATATGCAATGCCTTATCATGTTCCTTTGCCATAGTGAATGTTATCTTTGGTTTTCTTCTCTAGGTACATCTTGATAATTACTTCCTCCTTCCAAAGTGACTGGACATGAACTGTCCCTTAACTAGTAGTCAAGATTATTAGCATAAGATTGTTGAGATTGTTAGCATAAGAGTAAGCCAATGTTCTTATCATTATGATTTACTACCATGAAGAAATCACTTTGGGATTAGGGCAAATACATCTTCTTTCACTGTCAGGAGTGTAAGCAAAGAAAGAACATTCCTCTTTAAAAATATGAAGCTGTCCTGATATTTTTCTAAGTTATTTTTCTTTTCTTGGGAATAAATGTTAAAACTTTAGAAAAAGCGTAACTAGTCCGGGGGGGCAGGGCAGTTAAAACTACAAATGGATTAAGGCACAGCTGAAATGATGCCTATAGCAAGAATTCTTTTCCTGAGGACAGATCAGACTGAGGAATCACATCCTTGACTTTTTAATGTATTAATCACTGTTATTAAATTGGTACACCTTACCCAAACCTTCTTACTACATTGACCTATTTCAGCCAAACTGCAGTTCTGCTCCAGTTCAGTCACTGGCAACATGACAGTGAAGAGCAAATTAATCTCTCTCCCTTCCATTGCTCTGTTCTGGGCTAATTATTCTTGTCTGGTTTTGTACTAGAGTCTTATACAGTGATGCCATAACACTAGTTAAACTTATAGATGTCAATGTATATTTATAGTTGGTCATCTGAGCTTTAGGTCCTGCAAATGTCTAGTTGTCAGAATGTCTTCCTCTTCTATGAGAGCCATTTCTCAGTACAAGCCTACCTCCATAAATTAAATTTAATTACAGATTAGGCCAAGATGACTGCAGGATTTAAATCTTCCAGATTTAGCTTTCTACACATGTTCAAGTCCTCACCACTGGTCAATCCATTCCATGGGTCTAGACAAAGATTCATCATCTGCCATGTGCCCAGCTAAATAGGTCTCTAAACTCCCTCCACTAGATTTCTACTCACTATAAATCAAAGTTTAGACCTCAGACACGTCTCTTGGTAGTGATGTCCAGACACCTGCATCTAAATGTCTTCATATCAGATTAAACCCCAACCTCAGGTTTTTAATTACACAGGGAAAGATACATAATATTGTTTTTATATATACATGTATATTCTGTCTGTCTCTCCCAAAGAATATGGGTTGGCTGTAGGGTTTCATTGTGCTTTACATCCAGCTCTACAGGTATTGTACAGAGCCATCAAGAGCTCTGGAAACTGATTCAGTAAACAAATCACAAAGCAAGTGACTGTTTGGGTGGCCAAAGCAAGATAGGATTAAACCCATCTTCACTTTCCCATTATTGATTCTTTAAAGCAGAACTGGTTGACAAAAATGGGACATGGGTTTTCACTAAGATTTGAAGAAAAGCATTTTCATTTAAATTACAATAAGAACTTTCTCCTAGAACTAGTTGTAAACAAACTAATCTACATTTAGAAAATAACTGTTTTCCCCAGAATTTGTCCCCCTAGCACACAAGATACTAAACCTACAAGACATTATATCTGGTTTTTGTTCACTTTTCTCAATGAAGGATACATACAGACTTGCAGTAAGAATGTATTGGAAGAAATAGCAACAATCATTACTTGCATTATTTGTCTTTTATCACAGTATTACTCAAGTTACCTTCCTTCTTCTCGACTCATCTTGCTTCATTTTATGGATGAAGTTAGCATCAAACCTATTTTTTTTTCTATTTTCCAGAGCATCAAATGCTTTCTCTTTAAAAGCTCTTCAAATCTGAATTTATTGATCTTTTGATGCTGTTATTTGAAGGTTAGCAACTCACCTTAATATGATTGCTTGCCTCTAGTCTCCATAGGTTAAAGTGTAATCAACAATAAGAACTCTTTAAATATCTGATAAAAATATTTCAGTGTTGAAATATTCAGAACTTTGAGATATGATCTGCTGATTTGATTAAAACATTTCTGAGCCTTTCATTCTTTCTCTCATAGGATTTATGTGGCTGAGTCATATTTTCATGGCACCTTCATTTTGACATTGTAGGGGTCTTTATAAGTTTTCCAGATTAGAATGGATACTTCCTCCTCCTTTACCCATCTGGCTGATAGTGGTGTCATGAGCAATACCTTCTAGTGACAATCAAGTACATTAGTCTGTTTCCATTCCAGCAGACTGGCTGACAATCCGTCATAATTTAACACACACTTTGAAAATTCATAGGGATTATCTGTCAAAGTCTTAATAACATTTAAAAACCTAATTACAATACTTAAGTGTATTTATTGATTTGAATATTTTTTTAAAATCTTTCCAAATTTTCAAAATGGTTTTTAATCCTTTTCCTATCCTTTGCAGTTTTTTGTCTCATAAAATTAGAGAGGCAAATAAAAGGACTATTTAATTTAATTTCTGAGACTGCTAATGAAAATAATTACTAACTGCTGTCCACTACAGACAAGCAGAAAATGTCACCTTACTTATGCAAAGGATCCCATGGTATGTTTTTCTAACTAGTCTTGTACCCATTCATGAATGTGCATCCTACCATTTTCTCTCCATTTTCTTACAGATATCAAATATAGCCTTGTTTAAAACTTTTCCATTATTACAGTATATAATATTTCCTAACTCTCAACTCTCAAACTTGCTAGTTCTACAGATCAAAATTAAATTGTATTTATTTCTGATTAATCCAAAATGACTGATACTGAATTTATTTCCTGTGGATGGGCACATTTTTTTTCCATACATTTCTGAGGATAACAGAAAAATGAGTCAGCTTACTTCCATTTTATCAACAAATACAATTTTCTAGAATTTCACCCATTTTTCATCATTTCTTCAAAAATAAATGTTTACATCCCTTCTACAAGCAGTTCTTTATTTAAAATTAATTTTTATTACATCTAGTTTGTTTGAAGCTATCTAAATTGTGACATTATAATCTATTTTTCTGTGCTTGCCACTCTGTGACTGATATCAATGGCACTAGATACCATGCAATAATAACTATATTATTTTCATTATATTTTTGTTCAATAGGCTTCCATATCTTTTTCTAGCTTAAACTTTATTTTGATACAGTTAATATTTTTTCCTCTTTAGACATAGGTTCTTATTAGTCACACAAAACATCCTGGTGTGAAGCACTTGCAATAAAAA
The DNA here is from genome assembly GCA_013398995.1 of Alaudala cheleensis. Classification (NCBI taxonomy): domain Eukaryota; kingdom Metazoa; phylum Chordata; class Aves; order Passeriformes; family Alaudidae; genus Alaudala; species Alaudala cheleensis. The sequence continues at coordinate 25,749 of VWYE01029457.1, forward strand.
TAATTCTCAATAAAAAATAATTAAAAAAAAAACTGATAAAACAGAATCATTGAAAGACCAGAAGGAATAGAGACTTCAATGACATTTAATGTCAGAGCAAGATTTTGAAATATCTGCTCCAGAAAATGATACTATCACACCCATTTTTACACAACACTCTTTTGTGGCTTAAATACGAGGAACTAAGTCCATTTAAATAATTGGGGAAAGAGTCTTCAGAGAGCTAAAAAGAACACAATAAAAGGAAATTATTAGTAGTAAGACAGAACAAGACATTGGAATATTTTCAACATCTGGTACATTGGTGTGGTGGAACTCAGGCAAATCCATTCATCTATGCGAAGATAAATGAACACAGTATGGGAAAGTAACTTTGACTGAGAGCTAGCAAGACCAATGTGATTAAAAATACCAATACCAATACATATAAAATAATGCTATGCTTGCCATCTAGTGCACAGACTGTTCAATACAGGAGAACAGGGGAAAATAGAATTCATTGCTGAAACTGAAAAGAAGGTAGGGAAGTGATTCATGGGAGAGTAATAAACATAAGAAAAGATAGATCTCAGAAAAAAATTGAAAAAAATAAACAGTGGAGGATTACTCAGTGTTGAGGTGACTGATTTTAGTAACTTGAAACAATAACTGAAAATTGGTTCTGGAATAACATGACTTAAGAGAGGTCTGTGTAGGTGAAAGGATTGGATGGGATAAACTGTACTTGCTATAGGTGTCTATGGTGCTATAATCCAGATTTTGTTATGGGGAAAAGGCAATTCATCTTCTGTGTGGAACGAAGAATTTATTACAATTAGTGTTTTAACAGTCTAACAGTCCATGTTACCTGCTACAGAACAGTCTCATTTATTACAGAATCATAGCATAGCTCAAGTTGGAAGTGATACGTAAGCATCGTGGAATCTAATTGCCTGCTCCTGCACCCTTAAGAGATGGTTCTTAAAAGGTGACCACCACTCATTGATAGCAATATCTACAAAAAGCACATTCCTAGAAAACCTTAGTAGCTGGCTCCCTCAGCAGTCTGAAGTCTTCTCTTACCCTATCAGGACAAAGTTTTGCTGGCAGTTTTTCTCCTGTTGCTACACAAACTTCCTTTTATATACCTTTTATATACATATATTCCTTTTATATTTTCTAGTGCATTGCTCATCCCTTCAGTGCCCCTTTAAGTCCAGAAAAGGATAAGGATGATTAAAGAAGCAGAGCTTAGACACAAGCTCAAACTTTGCCTCTGCTCAGTCCAGTATAGAATTTAAGGAGGAAGACTTCACAAAACCCTCTAGGAAACATATTCTCAACTTCAGCCACCAATATTGTGTCTTCTTGGTTTTGCTGTAATTGAGCTAAAGATAAATAAAATCCAAATACACCAAATGTTGGAAGATTGAATGACTTTTAAAGCAAACATAATAATATGTTCTTTTTAATATAGTTGGAACTCATATATTGTATATATATGTATATTGTAATGTATAAGTGGCAATGCTTAATTTTTCCAGATGTTTTTTACTCTGCAGAAAGATATTAGGTGTGTCTATTGTTCCAGTAGTGGACTGTCATTCAAAGTATCACAGATTTTTTCCTGTTTTGGAATTACCTCATGGGGGTAATAAGCTTTATTTTGCAAAGTAGACACCCATCCAGCTTCTGCAATGAGACCTCTTGGGGAAGACAAAGCAATGGGCTGGCATGCTTTTCTCTTTGCTAGGAAGGCAGAATCTCTTTGGCTATGGCCAGAGTTAGAATGCAGGCAAGTGCAAGACTAAGAAGTTTCCACCTACCTGTGCTTCCAAAGGATATATAAATCTCATTGTAATGGATATAAAATAAATATATTTTCCTAACACCCATGGTGCTCTGAGACACCTAGCACCAGTTTACTGTTTGTTTCAGCCACTTAGTGTATCCACAGATACCTTTCAGGGTGTTTATAGTGAGAGCTCAAGAGCAGAGGATGCTGTGCACTCTGGATCTTCACTGCCCTCACAAGCTTTCTATACAGAGCTGGAGCCAGTCTGAGACTGAGAGCCCCTTCTGCAGCACTAACACTTTTCCATGGTCCCACCACTAATATTCACTGACTCCTGAATATTTTAGTACAGTAGAGATTGAAAGTTGAAAAATAATTGTTATCCACATGAAACCAGATTTTGGTTAATTTTCTTCAGATCCTTCGAGAATATTTTGATCTAAGTAGTTTACTCATTTGAACTTTTTCAATATTTTAATATTCATTAACTAAGATATAATATTATGTTATGGTAGGTTCATTTATCATCCCAGTTGCCATTGGACAAAATAAAATGTTTGCCTCTTAATATGGAGTAACTGTGCAGATGGGAATTAAAGTAGAATTTTATATCCAGTTAAAATTATAGGTGGAACTTAAACAGTCCAGACATAATTGCCTGGGATGGAGTTTTGCCAAAGAAAAGAATTTTGCTCTCAGTGAAATGTCCTTTGGATCTCTAAAGATCACTTTTACTCATGCATTTCTGTTTAAACCTACTGGACAGATGGTATTGCCAATACAGAAAAATCCATATAATCAGTTTAATAGCTGGTCAATAGGGAGGGTTGTGCTTATGAATTCTGTTGTGCATTTACCATGGCTGACTGCTAGGTGCCCATCAACATGCTCCCTCACTCCCTTTCCTCAGAGGGATGGGGGAGGAAATAAGATTAAAAAAATCGTGGGTTGAGATAAAAGCAATTAAATAAAGAAAAGCAAAGACTATGTGGAAGCAGAAAATTTTCCCCCTTCCCAAGAGCAAGTAAAGTCCAGTGATTCCTTGCAAACAGAGCCCCAGTGTGCACAGTGGTGGTTTCAGAAGACAAATGCCTTAATGAATGTATCCCTCCCCTTTCTCTCAGATTTTACTGCATGAACATGGTAGTTTGAACATGGTACTCAACCAATTAAAAATATAGGGAAGGTTTCAATATAATTTTCATAATACTTTCATTCTATCTACCCTTTAGTCCTGTCATTTATATACTGGTTTTAGTATTCACTTATTCACTCCAAATTGCAGCCTAACAGCAGGTTATCTATCTAACAGGTTAGATAAAACAGCTCTGTGCAGTTCTTGAATCAAGTTCAATTTAAAATAGTGAAAAACTGATGGAGACAATTCTTTCTAATCCAAAACCTAAGTTAAAGTAGAATATCTTTGTATTAAGATATTGGCTTTGTTTGAGACCTAGGAAAATCACTTCTAATTAGTAAAGATGACAAATTGTCCTGAACTTTCCTCCTTTGTATTTGTGCAGGACCTTTCAATACAATTTATCTCATTAGACTGTGGAAGGCTGCTGATTCAAGTGGTCTGCTGGAAGTAATTAATGGAGATTTGTTCAATAAAATGTGACCTCAAGTTTTGTCATTTAAGGCTTTCAACACCTCTGGGGACACAGAAGACAAGCCTGTAAACTAGACTGCACACATACAAACAATGCATAGCAGTAGCAATGTGGTGCAGAAAGATAGTAAGTATATCTGATGGCCTGAATATGATCAATTCTGGCTCAGGCAGGAAGGCAGATAAGATACTTACATTTAAAATGGTAGAAGTTTAGAAAGTTGTCCCAACTAGACTTCGCCTTATACTTTTTTCTCTTTTCAAAGCATCGTCTTGTTAATTACCTAAGAGTTAATCCTGAAATTAAAAAAAAAAAAAAAAAGGTGGCAATTATGTGGTAAATATAAGGGAAAATACAGAAAATAAAATTTTGCATTCATAAAAACCCTCCTGCAGAAATCAATAGCACTCAGGGAAAAATTATAAGGAATTTAAGGACATATATTATCGGTGGAATGCCTAAGCCATTAAGGAAAATTAATATAATATGGGAATTGCCTCAACAGATAGATCTTGAATCAGAGAGAAAATAAATACAATTCAGTATCTGTTTTATTACTATAGTGACTGATGTTACAGAGAACAAAATTAAAGTACTGCTTTTCAGTGATAATTCTAGAATTACTCAATATCATTTCCATTTCTAATACTGCCAAAAGGGAGAACTATTAAGTCAATTAGATAACAATTCATTTAGTAAAGCAGAAATTAAACAAGACAATATATTTTACTAAAGGAATGTGATGGGATAGCAATATCAAGTCTTGCACTGGTTTGTATGCTCTCCTATAAAATAATGATAATGATAATGGTAGACAATAATAATAATAATGATAGTTAATAATAATCATCATAATCATAATAATCATGCTCTCACTGGAGTCAAATGGATTAAGTTCTCTCTTTACAGCTGCTGAATGAAATACAGCATTTGAACATGTTTAGAGTTTTCTCAAGTTTTTAATGTCATAGGTCCACTAAAGCTCATCAAGCTGACAAGGTTAAGTCTTAGCAGGATGTGGTCAACATCACAAATGGTGACATCATATATCCAATTATAATAGATAAAATAGATTTTTAGAGTAACATTTATAGATGTTAAGATTCATCAGATGTTAAATATAACTCAGGTTTTAAGCCTAATATTAAGAGCATTAGGCATACCACACAACTTTGAGATTCAGGAATTCTTCAGAAGTTTTCACATGGATATTCATGGCAGATTATCATTCATGCTGAAATTTCTCTTTGTAGATGAAATCATAATTTTAGGGTTTTAAAACAGAATTTAAGTTCATTTCTAAGATAAATCTGTAACAGTATAAATACACAAGAAAGTTTCTTCAGGTATGTTAGACCTAACTTCTGTGGTTTCTTGAATTTCTTCATTTCTTGATTTCTTGGTTGTGTGATTTTCTATGCTTTCATTAGGTCACTTAGAGTTTTCCAGAAGCTTTTCAATCATTTCCATCATAATGCTGTCATTGGTGATGCCTCCTGGTCTTTGGCCTACTTCATGTTCTCTTGCATTTGTAAAAGTTATTCTATGGCTTATAAAAAGGTTCATAAAAGTATATTATTTTTATAACAGCCATCGTCACGAGTTTTTTCCTTTGGTTAGAACCAGTCTCTTCTATCACCCTACAATTACTCACAGAGCAAGGCAATACAGCTACTACATTGTAGCTTCATAAAAATTATTTTGTCATTTTTTGTACACAATTATGTGTACTCCTGACCTGAAAATGAGGTGTCAGGGTGGGCCTGGGCTCACTTTTGATGAAGTTGAGCTGAGCTGGTTTCAGTGTCAGCCTAGTGACCAAATGCCTGTTGTCTCCACTGTCTGAGCTTGAGCTGTTCTCCTGCAACCAGCATTGTTAAAGTAACTTTATTGTGGAGCAATAACCCTCTCAAATATATTTTGGGTTCTCAAGGGTTATGTTGTGTATATGATAGCATGCTGTTAATAGGAAATCTAGATTTATTGGCAAAGTGATTATTTTAGCCTGATTAAACAGTTTCACCAAACTATGACTGGGCTTTGGTACCCTGGTTCACTAAGAGCTAATTGGCATGTCCCGTCACTTCTCTTCACTATTCTATCACAGAGATTTAATTGTGTTGTAATTGTCTTGCTAAGCACAACTGATTGATGGGAATACAATTCTGGATACAATTCTTCTCTGATTTTACTTCAGAGCTTTGATCCATCTACTCTTTCCTGTAACAAAGGTCAGCAAAGCCTGACTGAATATACATGAAGTAGGGAATCTGCTTTCTACAAAATCATCATTTTTGGTAAGTAGCTATATATATGGATCTTTGTATTTCATAATTACTACTAAGATGTTCCAGAAATACAAATCCAATTAAGTCTTGATAATTGCAGTGGTTTTAAGTGTTGTTCCTCTTCTTTTTTTTTTTTTTTTTTTTAAGGAAAAACAAAAACCAAAAGAAAAATCAACTGGACTTTCAAATATTACTCATCTGTCTTTTTGCTAATTTTATTTTAATAAATCATGATTGCTTGTCCAGAGTTGAATTATTTGCCCACTTGTTCATACTGCAGTTACTGTGACCATGAAATTAAAAAAAAAAAATCACAGATAATTATATGCTCCTATTAAAACAAATTTACATTTTTTTAGAGCAGATGGCTATATTAACACTTAGTAAGAAAAATTGTCTTTTAGAATTAATTTTGAATTCTGTCAGAAATCCTGAAGTGTAACATTCACAGCCATTGGTGCTTTTTCAGCACATTAAGCTTTTATGAGAGGAAAAGTTAATTACGTATGATGACTAAACTCCAAGGATCATAATCAGCTGAACTGAATGGCTGCACATCAGTAATTAAATGTCATTTCAGTTTGCTGTACTGAGTCTTAAAGCCTACCCTTAAAACCTGTAGGTATTGGAATCTGTCATATCCATAGGACTATTTCTTCAGAAAACCTGAATGGAGCACTGTACAAGATATACTAAGTGGAAACCATAATTATGGGTTAATTTCAGCACTTTTGCATTTGTATAAAGCAGGTTAGCCTTTTTCAGAGTTTGTTTATGGAGAAGAGATTGTTCCTTGGTTAGATCCTTTTTTCCTTTTTTCCCTGTCTTTAATGTACGGGTAGGGAAGGGAATGTTTAGATTTTTCTTTTCTTTAGCAAATTGTGCCCTCAGCTGTAGGAATGCAGTTTTAGACCAGGCAGATATTTCCTTTATATGGAAAATATGTTTATTTTTACCGTAAGACTTAAAAGGAAAGTGCCCTAGAAAGTTCTCTACACTCCAAGCTACGATTGGCTCAGGGCCAGGACAGGGACATGGATAGGTCTCTGTATCTGTCTGTCACAATGTGACTGTTCCTTATTGGGAAGGTTGCCAAAAGCACTGCCTCAACCATTAAATACTTAAACCACTGCACAAAGCCTCTCAGTTTTTTGGGGGTGCTTACATGGTGCTTTGCTCTCAGCACCTGTGTCCAGCTTATTTTTATTTGCATTGTACTGTTTGTTATTTTCTCCTTTTATTAAACCCTTTTCTGTTACATGGCACGCCTCAGAGAAGTGGTCTCGCTTAATTAAGCCACTCTGGAGGTGCAGGNGGTGCAGGCACCCTCACAGAAACTTGATGTAATCTCACGTGGCTTCTCCAAATCTGGCCACGTGTATTATTACATCACTCAGCATGATTTTTTTAAAATCTTTTTTTTCTTTTTCTTTTTTTTTTAATCTTGTATTCTTTTGAAGCTTTGCTGTACAATACTTAGATTGCAGATTATACAAAAATAAATGTCCACATCTATCTTTGCATTTGGTTTGTTTTGACTGATGGCATATCACAGTTAAGATTTTATGCAAAGAAATTTCTCTCTTGAATAGAGCAAAACACAGAGTTTCACCACAAAAAGATGTTCTTGATCTACATTGCTATGAAGAACTTGTCAGCTACACATTATGTGGGAGGTAAAACTCCTTCTCTGCAAGTTCACTCCTAGCTCTGCACTTTAGTTGCTTCAAAAACCTGTTTCCATATCCTCCTCTCAAAAAATGTAGGTACCCAAAAAGTATAGATTTAAAAAAAACCTGGGTCTTCTTGTGAGAAGATTAGAATATTTAACATTAATTTACTAGTTTTCTACTTTTAAGACTATGCAGAGTATTTTAATGCACATATTATGAGCATCTATAAATTAATTAATATGTTTTAAATGTCCTTTCTGAAGTATGTCTGTGGACTACCAAGGGAAATTGTTGTGCTTTTTGTTAGACCTAAATTCAGCACCTTAATTTATGGAATAGACATTTTTCTTACACATCTAACTCAAAATTCAGGCTGCAAAATTATTTTTATCTGGCTTTAGCCTAAAGACATTTAATTAATTTTTACTAAGTCCTTTAAAGATCTAAGTTACTAAAATCTTTAAAATCCCATTCTGTAATTTGAGTGCATAAAAGATAAACTGTAACTGGTTTTATGTACTGCATTTTGGTTTTGCTTGGCTGAATTGAGCATCCTACTACCTTATGTTACCATTTCTTCTCTTGCATTCACCACCTGAGACAATACTGGCCATTGCCAGTATCAGAGGAATCCAGCTCCAGCCAAACAGATGGTCAAATTGTAGGAAAGCCAAATTTGGAGGACTTGTCAAAAGTGTATTCCTTTTTTGTCTGTATTATTTTTGTTCATAGACATACTTTGACATTCAAAAAATTCAGCAGAAATCTCAAACAATTGAAAATACTGACACGTATCTTAAGCGGAATCAAAATAGATGTTTACATTCTCCATGTTTCTGTCTAAACTATCCTGAGCAGAAGAAGAACACAAAATAATATTTCACTATGCTTGGGCTTATAACAACTTCCTTTCTGTCTGAGATGGTAAATTTTAATTATGCTATCTAAATATATGCTAGAACTCAGATAATTGTAGAATTGATTTTGCTCAATAGAGTGTTACTTATCAGTTGTAATACCTGTCTGTATTTCTTGGTGTGCTGTACATGTAAAATAAGAAACATTGCTAAATATCCAAAAGGCTTATTGGTACATAAAGTCACATTATTTTCTACTAGTACACTCAGCATATTAGGCAATGACTTAATACTGAATAAATTGTTAAACCACAGTAATACATTTGATGATTCTTTTTCTGTTCTATATTTCTGTTGCAAATGCAATGTATTTCTGCTTGTATTAGGCAAATTAATAGCAAAATAGATACATAATAATGGGCTTTTTACATATGGAAAAAAAACTTAAACAGAATAACAGCTTTGACCATCTCCATTCGTCTGGTATTCTTTGCTCCATTGTCAAAGACAATTAACTAAAGCTGATGAAAATATTCCTGCATTAAGGACATGACAAATGAGTCATGCCAGTTATAACTGATTCTTCAGAAATAGGGTACTGATATAGGTACAAGAAAGAGAAGAATATTTTCCTTTCATGTTAACAATGTCATACTTAGTATAACATATCAGATTGATCACATTTGCATATGCTGTTCTGAAGAGGCATAGCTGCTTTTAGTTTTAGGATTTTTTATTATCATGTCAGCAATCTGAAGATTATTCCACCCACGCTGTCAAAAACAGGTATCCGCAACAAACTTTACCACAATTCTATACATTTAAATTATGCCCCAAAATAGACCCTACCCAACGATTAATGTTGCATTTATTAGTAACTGCACATTTTTAATTTACATTTCTACCTATGTAATCATCCTGTGCTTTTTGGTTTGAAGTATCAACTTGTAATTTTGTTATCATCCTCTGCTTTTTTCCAAGATTCTAAAGATATCTTCATGATTGTAGTGACACAACTAGTTTTTCATCAGTACAACCTAGTTTCTCTTGTGCCCTTTTTCACTTTGTAAAAATAGCACTCAACAGAAAACAAAAATCACAAGGAAATGTTGAAAGACCTCACAGAAGGAATACCTTTTTTCATAACTGACTAAATTTATAATCTTATGTTAATTAGTATCAAAAGTATTTTACAAAAAATGATTAGGTGTTCCTAAACTGTGTGTGTGTTTAACCAGAGAAAATGGTAACCTAAATCCTGCTCCTGACTCCTTAGGTCTTAGATAAGTGAATAATTCTTGATTTGAAGAAATTAAAAGATGTTTGAATGCATTTATTTCTCCAAGTCCTGTAGTCAGCAGAAATTAAGATGACTCCAAGGATCCTTGACATTCTTAAAACAAAATTTCAATTTATATTGCCTATATTGCCTTTGTATATTCCTCAGTCTTCTTGGAACAAGAGTGAAGACCATAAGACGAAAGAAGAGTGTACAAGTTACTATAAATATACACGTAGGCAGAACTTAGTCATGGGTGACTGGGGGAGTAATCCTAGATTAACTCCTCTACCCAATCTAAAACAATCTTTGTTGAGCTGACCTCCATGAAATCAACCTTCAGTTTGCATTTCTGGAATATTTGCTATGTAAAGTAAAGATTAACCACTCCAATTCTAATGCAGTCATTTCAATGTATATCACTGTTATGCTATCCAAAAGCTTATGCATTTCACTGGGTTTGTGTTAGATTTGGTTCTTAAAGATTTCTATTCCCCCTTTCCCCTCCCCTTTCTTTTTTCCCTGTTTCCCTGTCCCTCTATCTTTGAGATTTTTAATCAATACTCAGCAGACTTTTAACTGCAAAGCAGTTTTTTAGATGCTTAAAATGGGCAGTATGTGTCCTGAGATGCTGAAGCACTGAAACACAATGAGATGACTTGCTACAATGGTAATGGCTGAAGAATGAGCTCATTATTTGAAAGCACTGTGACTAGAATTAGCCCTCTTATCACAGAGATTTTCACACACACTACTCACATTCCTGTTGTTCTCCTAGAATATAAAGATGTCAAGGTCTCTCTTCAGATAAAGTTAGAATTCCTAAGCCACAATGCCTCAAGTCAAATGGTCTCATCCTCTAAGATGCTATAAGGTTTTTATTCTGACACTTGAAAAGATTTCTACTATCTTAAGACCAGGAAAATAAAAAGGTGATAGAATGAAACACAAAATAAGAGCAAAAATCAATACCATATATTTATATATAAGGTAGAAGAATGAGTAACATAGCTTTCTTTCTCCTACAGGCCTAATATTACATTTAAAAGTAAAATAGCTCAATTGCCTTTGAGCATTACTGAAGACTAAGGGCATTTCTTCCTGAGCAAAGGGGAAAAGGTAAAATACAAAAGTAAATAATTAAAGTTAAATAGGCTGGCTGGCCCACATAGCTGGTAGCTGGATAGAGCATTACACCTCTAGGTCACTTCTTCACAACTGTATCAGATCAGTTGTGACAGAAATTGTTACCCTCTGACAGCTTTTCAATGCCCTGAGTGAAATGAGTTACTGGGCTTAGTCTCAGTTCTAATGGCTGAGAATCCACATTGCAAATGACATTAACTGGCGCCTTTGTGAGGTGATACAAGCAGAGAGATCAATGCCTAAATTCTCTGGAAAACTTAAAAAAGGCTTTTGCCCCCCTGGAAATGGTGAGTCACAATCGCTCTTGAGGTCTATTGGCAGAAAGTATTAGTCAGAGAGCTGGGTTTTCTTCAGAGAAATGAGCACCTAGTGGAAGTAATGTTTGAATATTAACATTAATATTGCACAAAATAACTAAAGCTCTAAGCCTTGAGATTTGTCCAAGTAGGTCCTTGAAGAAGGAAAAATAGTTCTCCTGAAGTCAAGCTTTGTAATCCTACTTTTCACCCTGCTTTTCTCCATGTAGAATCCTGTACTCAACCATCTTATGTTCACTGCAGCCAAAGACGCACCCAGCCTTTCCATCCCTAAGTCATTTCCTGCACAATTTTTGTTACATCAAAAATGGAAAATAAAAGGCATTCAAAATAGTATCTCATTATTTTGGGATGACACTGATAGTTTGATTCCTACAGAACAGTTGAGCTTAGTTTCCTACTTTCCCCTCAACTTGTGTGCCCTCAGCAAGCCATGCAAAAGGAAGCATTCTTCCTTTCAGAGAGCAGACTAATGGTATTACCTTAAAATCTATCCAGTAGTTTTAATTTTATTGTCAAAATAATTTTAAAAATGTACTTTTATAAATAGCTTTCTCTTTTCAGACATTAAAAGTCTCTTTGGTTTTTGTCTATAGCCAGTATACAGCACACCTGGATTTCTCTTGTTGTTAGCTGGCCAACCTGTATCCTGATATGTAGTTTAGCAGTTGTTAGAGATAAATCAGGCACATTTGACAGATGTCACATCTAATTAGACTGTAAAACAGTTAAATATATTCCTCTGTGATGGTCCATTAGAAACATGGTTATGAAGAAATTACTGATCCATAAAGAACTGTAAGAAGTCTGTAGGAAGTCACACTGATATTTTTTATTCACTTGTCTTTTTCAATTGAGAAATATTATCTGGTTTCTTTTAATGAATGGATATTACACTTACAAGTAGCACTATAAAATAAAATCTTTATTAAACCACTTTATCTTATGTTGCACTAACTGATCCTTTAAAGGAAGCATTAAAAAAAGCTTCCAACACAAGAAAATGAGAACCTCTTTAAAACACTGTTAGATTTACTGTTCTAATATTAGAACAGAATCCAAACAACAAAAACCCATGTAGGAGCATGTACCTGAAGAAGAAAGTCATGAAAACAAGCTTGCCTTTTTGAAAGATATTTCTTCAACAAAACCTATTAAAATTTCATCTACATTGCAACCAAAACTCTCCAAGAGTGAACTTTAAATAGTTCCCTGTAAATTCCAGGAGTAAACATATATTTATTTTGAAAGAAGTAAGTTCATCGTCAAGCATAAGATCTGTCATTATAGGTTGACCAAATACTTTCAACTTGAAAGAAGAACTTGTGTTTTCCTTTTATTCACTGTAATTTGTGCAGCTTCTCTATGAGACAGGAGTTGTACAAATTAACCCAAACCTGACTCTATTTCTAACAAATTTAATGAATGTTGTAAACGTTAATAAATCTGACCAATGCTGCTTTAAGGGTACTTGTGAAAACCATTAGCAAAATGCAGAACTAATTTTCCTGATTTACTCAATGCTTTTTTAAGGGTTGAAAAGAAATAGTTTCTATTGGGACCGCTTTTTTTTTTCATTTTTTTCCTAATTTTAAGTAATGTAAAAAGAATACTTATGTCTAATTCAGAAGTGTTCTAATGGGGTGTTCTTCAATTTAGGCTTGGATGTGCTGCAACTTGTTATAATAAAACCTTCTGTCATTTTGGTGCTGAAACTCAAAGTTTCTTAGTGAATACATTATAACTTATTGCATGACATAGCACCAGACATACATAGAAATAGAAAATGTATACATGTCTAAACTTTTCTGTATAAGATTCTTTAGCTGTCTTTATCTGTCATAATAATTTGTTGTCTAAGTAAAAAGAATTGATTGTGCAGAGATATGTCTGTATGAAAGGTTGGCCAGAAAGATTGGACAGAAGTGTTGATCAAAACCTAGAAATTCTCTGTTGACTTTGTATGTCCTATGAAAATAGAACTTGTCATTCAAAAGAAAAACTTACCTTTCTACACAGAGTTGTTCCGAGTATTTGAATACTCTGAGCAGTTTGGGGAAGTGAAATGCAACATAGCACACAAAATTGTGTATTCTGCAGATGGCAATGTGATTATGATGAAAGAAAAGGAGCTTAGTGAAAAGAGAGGGTATCAAAAAGATACATTTTTACTACATTATAAGCCATTTTCTAAGTGACAGGTATTCAGCAACTACTATGATAAAATTGCTGTAAGTGTGAAGAATTGTTGAGAACAAAAGAACATACAATTTAACATGCTATCACGCAGAGAGTTGATGTATCTTATTTTCAGCCAACCACTTTTAAGTCAGTCTGCTTTCACACCAAAAGCTTGGATTTCTCCTAATATCTCAAAGACTTTCTGTCTAAACATAAATGAAGATGACTACTTACTGCTCTCTATTGTCTATACAGTCATTCAACAACTAGAAATCTGGAAGCAAGTTCTGTAGCCCTAAGCAGACAGTGACATATTAAAGTAAATGCAAGAAAAAGATCAAATTGATATCAGGGAAAAAAATCAAATTCTGAACAGTGGAAGGATATAGTGTGAAGGATCCTAGAATGATACCCTGAGTTCCAGATTTGGAAACACTAGGAGATCTATCTCCCAGGCACCAAAGTTTGTATTTCCTTCCAAACCCAAGCATTTCTCCAGCTTCTAGTCATCCTTCAAGAAGACAGCCTAGAAAATACAATTCATGCCTGAAAGCCCTTGAAATTCAATCTATTAAAGATCTTCTGAAGCATTTTTGACACGTGCATTGGTTCTGGGTGAGCTGTAGCTCATTTTCCCACAGCAGCCCTGACAGTGCTGTGCTTTGCTCTGGTATCTGGAAAGGAGTTGATAACCCCCAGTGTTCTGGCTGCTGCTGGGCAGGGCTGGCACAGCATCAGCTCTGTCTCCCAACATCCCATCAGAGGGCTGGGAGTGGGAAAGGTCCTGGCAGGGGACAGAACCAGGCCAGCTGACCCAAATTAACCAAAGGGACATTCCATATCCTGTGATGTCAGCTCAGGTATAAAAGCTAACAGAGGGAGGTATAAGGGGTGGCATTTGTCATTCGCAATGTTTGCCTTCTGAAGCAACTGCTCCACATGCTGAACTCCTGATGCCTGGGAAATGCATGAACATTGCTGGCTGATGGGAGGTAGAGATTAAATTGTTTCCCCTTTTATGTATGCACAAACTTTCATGGTTTTTTCTTTCTTTTTCTAAAATATGTAATCTCAGAGGACTTAGCATCACTTCTAATTGTCCCGGCCTTAACCAGAGGCTTGTCTATCTTTGGAGAGCCCAAGGATTAGCTCAGCCAGACATGGAGGAAGCTTCCAGAAGTTTCTCACAAAAGCCATCCCAGTAACCCTTCCACTACCAAAATTAAAACACCTAAATCATTATCATATAATGAAATTTAAATTTGGGAGCAGTAAAGTAGATCCTTTTTACAAGGGCATGTGCTGATAGGACAAACAGGAGTATCTTTAAACTGAATGGGGGTAGGTGTATATTAGACACTGGAGCTGTTTACTCAGAGAAGCTGTAGATATCTGTTCCTGGGAGTGTTCCAGGTCAGGTTGAATGGGCTGAGAAACCTGATCTAGTGAAAAGTGTCCCTGCCCATGTCTGAAATAAGATTTTTAAGGTTCCTTCAAAGCCAAACCATCCTATCCTTCTGTAATTCTAAAATCGTCATGTTAATTTATTCCTATCCTTGTGCTAGTAAATTTATTGTGAAACCATTTATACTGCATATATGTAAATATAATTAGGATTTTCAAAAAGAGTTTTCATGTCTTCCTAAGAAATTTTATTTGGAGGTCTTTATTTTCTTAATGTTCTATTCAAAAAGAAAACTAATTAAAAGAATAATAATGAAGGAAATAATCAAAGTTTAAAAAGTCATGTACTAATAAAATTATGGTGCTCTTCAAGACTGATGAATATTTGATATTTAGACATCACTCCTTCATATAACTTCAGTTAAAATTGTTAGATAAAACAAATGGTATTAAATCATTCCAAGTTAATGTTCTAAAATGTTCAAATGACTACTGATAGAATATAATGTATTTTTGTAATAGCTTTGCAGTACTTAGAGATATTTTTGTGCTTGTATTCCTTCTCTCTTAAAAAAAATTAAAAGAGCAATATATCTCATTATTTCTTTCTTGTGAATACAGTGATAGCATGCATTTTAAGAAGGTCATGTTTGTGTGTTAAAACATTTATGAAAATGCTTTTGAATTATGAAGTACCATACAACCTTATCTAAGAAATAAAATTACTACATGCTAAAAATATGCTTCAGCTAGACTTTTTCAAAATATCAGTTATCAGTATGGTTCAAGAGATTCACTTTTCAAGATACAGTCTTTCATATTTTGGATGTTCAAATGATGATAGCAGGTGCTTTAAATCAGGAATTTCCTGTTGAGTTTTTGCATATTTAAACACATTTAAAACTTTATGAATCTACAGCTTTGAACGAGGGTGAAGGAGCAAGTTGTGACCTGTCAATTCTTATTATATCAGTTACTTATCATTAGCTGGAAAGTATATTGGATTTTTTTTCTTTTTAATGAAAATTCTCCTAGGGAGAGGAAAGCATTCTGTTCATAAATTATGGTATCTTGGACAACTAGCAAGATTCTTTCAAAACACCTGTGCTTAATTGTCTGTGATAATTTATTGAGAGACTCTACACAGTGATTTTCAAAATACACCAATTATTTGAGCATGAGCTACTCTTGTGCAGAGTTAATATTTTCCCTACAGTGATACTAAAATTCCATTGTTAAAGAATGGAACCCCACTAAGTAAAGTGTTTTGCTGTCTTCTGTCAATGGTAAGTCTTACAACTAAAGACATAATCCTCTGTTATCCAGTTGTCTCTTACTGGCCACTCCAAGTTCCATATTCTGGAACTAGAAAAAAGACTTATCTGATTACTGGAGAATGTGTGTGCATATGATAGCATAAAACTAAAAACTGTGAGAGTAATCAACACTTTAAATAATTTCTGCACATTTCATATCTTGGAACTAGAGCCCTTATATCATCTGTATATCTATCAAAGTGCTCAAAAAAACCCCTTAAGTGATCACAAACAAGTTTATCTTTATGCCTATCACTTTGGAGAAGTATTTCAAGTTTTACCCTCAGAATTTAATGCAGATTAATTATTCTAGAAAAACATTGCAAAGAATAAACTGATATCTCTTTAACCTTTCAGTTTTACATTTCCAAATTTGTACTTTTGGCACTTATAAAGAGCAATTTGTTGTTTGGTTTTTTTGTTAGAGAAGTTGACAATTTCAAACTCTGTCTTTTCTTACAGCCGTAGCCTGCAGAGAATAGTTTAGAATCCTAAAATAGATTATTTCAGTCTGGTGGTTATGCTGGCAGGGGTAGGGGTGGGTTAAGGTGTATTTTGAGTATTGTCAGCCCCTGTAGTCTATCACCAAAAGGAAAATTATATTCATATCGATGTTTTTAAATTTCTCTGCCAGAGATCCACCCCAAATAGTTTTCACATGTTTGCTAACACTCTTTGAAACCTTTGGTCTTCTTCTTTGATATCAAACTCCATATTGCATTCACAATTACTATATGAGATACTTTTCATGTATGTTACATATTATTTCTTTGTTATATATAGAATAATGTTTGTCCTGCTCAAGCTCTTTATTGTTTATTGCTGCAGAGTCTCCAGTATCCACCCTGTGCCCCATCCCTTATCATCCTATGTCTCATCTCTCTCACTCTACCTCATACATGGTGCCTCCCAACCTGAGGCTGCTGTATGCCTCAATACACTGGGATTTAGGTTTGTAATATCACATTCTACATGGAATAATTGTTTGTTACTAGTATCCATGCAAAGCTCTGGTCACACAAAGATAAACACAAAGAAAACAAATTAACCTTGGACATCTGATCAGTTAGAGAAATGGCTGTCACACTTAAACCAATAAAAACAAAGTTAGAAGTAGGTCAAGAAAAGTTCAGAGCCTGACAAGCCTTATAAGCTTCAGTCCTCACTATAAAGCATGTGATCTGTTACATTAGACAGTACAATACAATACATCCCAGGTCCCCACATTTACACTGAAGATTTCCGGAAATGTCTTGGTACTTACCTTGGGCTGATGGGGTGACTCTGTAGCCCTACAAATTTGCCATTGCCACTACCAGTGTTGTATTTGCAAGGCCTCAGATTTGTTCTGTCTGAATGTTTCTTGTTCTGCCCTCAGCTTGCTCTGAACTGAGATTAAATATAAGCAATGCATACCATCTTCCAGAATGCTGATAATTTTAGGGGATGGAGAAGGGATTTCCAAAAACAGAATGTCATACCAAATACATTTAATTGGAATTATGTTATAGTAATTTGAATTTATTCCTAACAATTCGTTATTTGTTACTGTTTTCAAACTGTATTCTGCTATCAATACAAAGAGGAGCTTTTCTAGGACTTATATGGCAGTAGCAATTTTGATCTGAGAAGCAGTGAAGCATCTGTTTGAGGTGCAAATCAGCAACAAGATAAAAGAAAGCCTGTTCCAATGTAAAGGAAATTCAAATATGGCAATGTGAAATTGGTCAAGTTCACAAATAGGCCTGTGAATTAAGTCTTATGAACTTGAACAATGTTGTAGGATTGATTTTGGGTGAGGAAAAACACTTCACTTCCTATAGAAAAAAAGATAAATAAAATCAAATTCTGCTAAGAATTACATGCTCAAAAAAGCAATCAATTTATAAAACAGTGGCATAATCTGGCTTATAGTAATGGCTGACATGCCTCACTTGGAGCCAGAGGCTCACTGATAATGCTTACACAAAATAAGATTGTGTGTTCATGCAAAGAAAGGTACAAGATTTATTCACTGATTGATTGATTTGATTGATTAAGATTCTGACAGGACAGTTATGGATGAATTGTAAATACAGTAATGGAAAATTCAGAGGCACAGGCTCTGTGAGAAAGGACATATTTCTACAACAACTCCTAGTGCTGATTGTTTAAAGAATGATTTATTTTTTTACAAAAGAAAGTTGTGAATCCCAATGTGAAGTGAAAGCAACAGGTTGAGGCAATGTTCTTTCCTGAATCTGCTCTATGCAGAATTGTAAATGGTTTCTGTTTATCCTTCAGAACTATAAAAATTTCAGCCTTGAATCCACCACAGGTTTTAGACCAGTATCAGATCCCAGACCACGGATATTGACAATCTATGGGGAATGCAGACAAAGCTTGCAATGCTACACAAAAATATTAAAAGTATTTTATGTGTATCACAACAATGCACAATTCTGCTATAATTAATCTTTAAGACTTAAAGACTTGAGGGGGTTTTTTTATTATTATTGTGGGGAATACAAAGTTGTATTCCATCTTCGATTTAATCCAAGGGATGAATGCTATCAAAGCAAGTAGTGTGCAGAACTGGACTTATGTGTTGAGATGTACAGAGGAAATTTTAATGAAAAATATAGCATAGGAACTTTGTTCCCATAATAAATATTTTATGTAAGCTGCTGCAGGTATAAAGGTCTTAACAAAACTTTAAAGACTTCACGTGCTTACACATAGCTTACATAGTTAAGGAATCAACTAAAGCTCATTAAATCTTATCCACGTGAAGTCTGGCACTCCAGGAATGCTTAACCTAGTAGAAGCCCAGCTTCACTGGACACAGTCCTACTGAGCTGGGTGTTTGCTGGCTGGGCAGCTCAGAAATACAATCACTCAGAAATACTCAGTAGCACAGAAATGTTCTCTTAGTTTTAAGAACTGCTTTGCAATCCATATGGTAAATCCTGAGAGGACTACTTAAAAGTTAGTAGAGAGCTTAAAGCAGTCTGTGAGGAAGTAAGAAGAAAGAAACTAGGCCATTACACAGCCAGGAATAAAAGAAATAGGAGAGAAGAAATAAATTATTCTCTTTTTCTGTAAGGCCTAGTGCTTTGACTGTTTTTATTGGGTATATATTAATCCCTCTCTCTTAGCAGATGCCCAGGGAATGCAGCCTCTCAGTTCAGAGGTATCTGTCCATAGGGCTATTTTGCAAAAGGTGAAATAATTATCTTTTCTGAGGAACAATGTTGACTCAGATTAATTTCAGAAGGGAAACAAGAGGATGAGATCCTCAATAGTTGGAGTTTCTTTGTAGACTATTCTGGCTGCTTATAGGCTTGGAACCCTCAAATCTTCTTGGCAGTACACGTGTGACTTTAGGTGATCTGAAAAGGAATGGATGGAGTCAGTCACCTGTTCTTACACTGGAGTTTTAAATCTAGTGAGGCATACCAGCTCTTATCCAAGAATTTTAGCTGTATACTAGAAGAAGACATTTTGATATTGAAGCTTCATTTTGATCTAGGTGCCATCCATTAAGGAAACAGAGGAATAGCACATAATCCAAAAGCCAAGTAAATTCAAACAACTGCATCTTCTAGAGTTGAAAACTCGTAAAAAACTATCTGTGGATGACACACAGAATAAGAATAATTTGTGGGAATTATTCAGCAAATAAATTCAAATAAGGGATGCATTTGAGAACATAATAATCTGCTCAATGACAACCAGCAAACAGAGAGAGGCAAAAATTGTCAGATAAATTACACATCATGAATTATTCACTCAGTTTTGCAACATGTTGATTATACTCTGTAATCAAATACTGTGCAACTCATGTAATCAGTGCAGCTGAGGTCTGGGAAAGAAACATGGTTACACAGTTTACTGTTAAGATGGATGAGGATTCGTTTGACAAACATCTAGCTCTACAACTTTAACCCTTCTGAACACCTTTTTCCATAAGATGGTTCATTTGACTAGTCACAATGACGATCGTAAAGACTACTTTTCTTATTTTAGAAGACATTTTTCCCTTTGTTCAAGTGCTGGACATCAGCATTTATTTGAGTTTAACTGGAAGTTGTTTGACAGGTTAAAGGAATATTTTGTTAGGGAAATTCTGTTCTCACTTACCTTACACAAAAATAAGTTCCATATATTTCTGGAGATAATTCTATGTGATGCTGTGATATTGTATCAGCATAAGTGTACATTTATTCTTCAAATATTAATTGAATGTCAGTGTCATCATTCAGTCCACAGGAATAATGTAAGTACAGCTAAAGATTATAGAAACACTATATATAGTAAGGGGAAAGCAAGAAAAAGACATTGGGCAGAGAAGACACGAAACAAAGCTCCATAAATATACCCAGAAAATATGACAGATGGGAGACACACGGCCTTGTAAAGTGACTTGAGCTTCACCTCTGTCCCTGAATGGCAATCAGAGTCACTCCAGGGCTAAAGTAGGAATACAAACAGATCATCAACTGGTATGAGCTGCACAGTGTGACAAATAGCATGATGTAGTAGGCACTGAGAGAAGGTTGTGCTGCTCTTCAAATGTAGATTAAAATGTAAAAGGCTGAGAAAGAATATTTCTACAAATATCAGTTCATTCCCCATAAAAAAATAAAAAAAATAAAAAGAGAATTCCCAATTTAAAGTGTCCCTAAGTGTGTTGGGTTTGCTTAAGAAAAGCATTAACAGTAGAGGGACTCTTACCCACTTTCTCCAGCTTGTACTAAAAGAACTCATGATTATTCTGCACTTCACCACTTAGAGACACCACAAGATGCAGAACAGAACTCTTCCTACACCAATTTTAATCTGGTCTTATGCTAGATGTCCTTAAGTCCTCGCTGTTAAAACCCTTAATTCATTGTAGAATCACAGGCACTCTCACGCTGGGAGAAACTAGATTTTTTTAAGTGAAACACCTGACTTTCTCTAAATGTACTGCAATATTTTTAACTATTTCAGTATTGCCATATATCTGAGTCTTGAAAGTGCAAGAAAATGAACAAATGGCTGTTAAATTAACAGGATAGGTTTGCACTGTGAAGAAATGTTGAAATAGAAATTGACCATGCTGCCATTTCTCTGAGCTTTTATGTCCTATTTTAAGTAATGATAACACAAATTGTATCCCATTCCAACATCACATGGTGAGTTTGAGACCAGTTGCCATAAGAAACATCATATGATATCTGAAGAAAAAATATAATGAGGATCTTAATGAATACTGTTAACAGACTCCAAAACAAGTAGAACACAGTATTTGGAGTGAAAGCCAAATAGTATTAAATTATGATTTCTGTTTAGGGAAGTGGTTCTCTTATGAGGCAGAAAAATCCTTATTTTCTACCCATGAATTTACTTTGTTAGAAAGCATTTTGAAAGACAGCACATGTTTTCGGTTTGTGTGGTCAGGTTTCTTCAGGGGAGCAGAGGGGGGACTATAGGGGCTGCTTCCTTGAGAAGCTGACACAAGCTTCCTCTGTGTTGGATAGAGTAAACAGCAGCCAGTTCAAAGACAGGCTGACTGCTGGCCAAGGCCAAGCCCACCACTGATGATGGTAGCACCTCTGGAATAGCAAATTTCAGAAATGGCAAAATCTGGACCTCAACAGCAAGCAGAAAGAATCAGGTGAATCTATAAGAAAAAGAACACTGTAGACACCCAGGCCAGTGAAGAAGGAGGGGCAGGAGATGCTTCAGGTACTGGAGCAGAGATTCCCCTGCATCCATGGTGAGGCACCTGTGGCCCTGCAGCCCATGAAGGTCACACAGGAGCAGAGATCCATCTGCAGCCTGTGGAGGACATCATGCCAGAGCAGGGGAAGAGTGTGAGGAGTCCTCTCTGTGGAATTAAAGTGGTAGAGACAACATGTGATGAACTGACCACAGCCCCCATTACCTTTTCCCATGCACTGCTCAGAGGAAAGAGATAGAGAAAACCAGGAGCAAGTTATGCTTGGAAAGCAGAGAAGGGTGAGCTGAAGATAGTTTAGGATTTGGTTTTAATTCTCATTATACTTTCTGACATGACAACAAATTATGCTAATTTCCCCAAGCTGAGTCTGTTTTGCCTGTGGATGTAATTGGTCAGTGATTTCTCCATGTCCTTATCTTGATTCATGAGCATTTCAATCTATTTTCTCTCTGGTCTGTTGAGGAATGTAGTAACAAAGTGAATTTGGTGAACACCTAGCATTCAGCTAGTCAGTCAATCCACAACAGTACTCAAAAAGGCAAATTCTCAACAAGAGAGGGGGAGATTTTATAGAGGGTTCTGTGAACATTACAAAAACCAGTAGCGGAATTACCAGAGTGTGCAGGGGATATATATTCCTGCTCATGGCCATTTTGTGAGGGGTTAATGAACAGTTACTCAAAATAGGAATATTTGTTAGCACATTACCTGTGAAGGTATTATATACCTTGGTGAAAGGTTCTGTATAAAAATACTGTGAGTCAAACTGTACGTGTGGATGAAGCAACCCAAACTGCCTGTTTGGAGATGAAGCTTGCCCCAGAAATAAAAGTGATGAAGAGGGAGGGGACTACAAACATCACCTGGGTTAAATGGTTACCAAGAGGTTCACACAAGACTTTGCAACAAAGGAGCAGTATGAAAGGAGCATGAAAACATATAGCAGAGAAGAGAGCGCAGAGGCAAACAGGCAGTGGGGACAGCTCAGGGCTAAACAACCAGGAGGGGATGGGGAGAGTGGGGTGTCTCTGTCACCTACAGGTGTTTGATGATCTTTCAGAGTGTGGAGGTACTCAGTACTGGGTCCTGTTTGTTGCATTAATGACATTGTTGTCATTCACTGATTTCTAGTTGTGTTGCTAGTTAATAAACTGCTTCAGTCAAGTTTTGGTTTAAATCATGTGAACTCAGCAGTTTTTGTCAGAGACAATCCACATATTTTTTGAAAAACAAGTCTAAAATTCACTATATACAATAACATTCTAGATCTTAGGGAGAAGAAGATGAAGGCACCTGTAATACACTGTATCTCCAAGTGGTATGGAAAATGAGTAAAGAGAATGTCAGTAATGCAAATTGAGTGTGGAAAGCAAGCACTCCCAAAATGAGTAAAGACCTTGAGAGCTCAGTATATCAAGGATGTGTGGTTGCATGCACATTCATTCTGCATCTTAATGCATTTGCATTTGTTAAACTTAGTTATACATTCAAATTTTTAGTTTAAAATAATTATAAAATTTCAATAATGAAAGAACTTTTTTAATCAGCATTAAATATTTCTTTGATAGACATTTTACCTTTTATTAGTTTTCTGTGCAATACTTATCTTTCTCTTAGAATAGCTTTTATATGACACTGTAGGGATTGGAGACAAGACCTCAGTTATCAGAGATGTTGCAATATGAAAATGACAATAATTATTTTATCAGCTGAAACACAAATGTAAATTTTCCACTGGGAGTGGCTATTGGATGTTTTTTCACAATAATTTTGATTTAAACTAAAAATAAACTTAAAAATCCAGAATATTTAAATGAGAAAATGTTTCAGCTAAATAATAAAAACATTGTTATATGGGACATCAAAATATAAGAATTCCCATGGAACTGTCATACTGTTGTAATTGTCACACAACATTAAAACAGTTTTAACACTGTTTAGCATAATGTAAAAGGCATTTCTTCACTTCTCATAATCAGACTATTCTTAATTTATTTCTCTTAAATCAGGATTTATTCCTTTAAAATTATTAATTCACCTAAATTTTAAATAAAGTTTAATTTAGGAGATAGTATTACTAGGGATATCCTTAGGAAAAAAAGTTCTTGTTTTAGAGGAGACAATGACATAATGTGAATGGAGAAGTCTGATTTTCTTATGTTGTTCATAAAGTATTCAACCAAACACTCAAATATTTGTGTTTCTTAATTTGATCTTATTTGGTAAAAGCCAAAGCAATGAAGACAAGCTGTAGCTAATAACATTTTAAACTTTAACCTGGTGTGGCTTTTTTTATTCTTAAGTGGAAACAAAGAGTAAACAGTTACTACTCTGAGGGTGCAGAAATCCTGGAAACTAATACCCAGATGACTTAAATGGACAGTCTTAATGCCTCTTCATGTTTGTTTGATGATAATGTAGATGTTGGTGAAAACTAGCAGCAACATATAATGTCTAGTCACTTTGGGGATTTGCAAATTTCTGGTCTGCTTGAACTCTTTTAGTCTTTAACAAAAATTCCTCATATCAGTAAGAAGTGTATTTATATGCAGCTCTTCATTTTAAAACTCTGGCAAAAAAAAATTTCTAAATTATTAAAAATACTTTCAAAACTTGAAGGGCAATTTGTTCACTAAGTATTAGTGGATCAAATAAGTCATCCTTCCCCAAAATTTTGAGTTATCCCAGGGACACTTTTCCTTGAAATACTGATGTTTAGTAGTGCCCAGTTTAGCTTTCATAAAATTGAATCATGAAACAAAAATAAAATCAGACATTGCCTAAATTTCTATGTTAAAAATTGTTTCTCATCTTTTTTTTTGTTTTAAATACTGGTTTTCTACATAAATTACACTTCATCAGTGCTGGTATAAAGTCAGGTCAAGGTGGGGAAGCAAACTGTCTTGTTCAGGAAAAAGCCACGTTGAAAACATGTCAGGCAGTAGAAGAACAAAAACTATGCAGCTACATTTTGAAAATTCTGGAAAGAGTCCTTCAAGGAAAGGGGCTGTGTGTCTACTTTAACAATCTATATTTTAACAGTATCTATTTTTGGCAAGCAACTTGTTGGGCTAAATGTTTGATGTTTTGCATGCGTTTGCCTCAGCTGTTTTGTCTTAGCACAGAAAATTTTGCTAGAGCCGTTCTAATTAATGTTTCTGAATGAGGAATGGGCAATTGGACAGACTCACCCAGCAGGCCCATGGGACACTCACCACACCCAGCTCATGAGAGCCACTGCCCTGGTGTGCCTGCATCTGTCAGTGGCTGTAGGTCTGATAAATGTTCTGGCTCCTGATGCCAAACAATTGTAAAAGGCTTCACTTCACAGGGCTATCAGTAAAGGTTCACTATGTAATGTTTACTTTAGAGAAAATTTATGTTGGTTCTTAAATGGATGCAAGCTTGCAGTAAAAAAATACTCATCACTGCCTGGATGCTTATTTTCACAAATGTTTTATAAAATTAATTTCATTCTGGCATCTTTTGTGATTTTGGTAGAGATTCTCCAACTGCAGATTATTAACAATAGAAGTACACTTAGGTGAACACTGAGTAATAAACCCTTTGCTTATATAATTTCCTCAGACACTTAGGATAAAGAAAGAATAAACTCACTATTTCAAATTTCTCCATCCATCCATTCCCTACTTTTGAAGTCAATTATAAAAAAACCTAAGAACCAACCAAAACACACAAACAAACAAACAAACAAACAAACAAAGCCTCAAGCCTCAACACACTGTTGCTTTTTCCCTATTTGTTTTGTTTAGTTGGGTTTTTTTAAGTTTGGGCATTTTGCTGATTTATGTCCAGGTATCAAAGAATTGCTTGCCAGAGGAAAAATGTGCCCAAGTTCAAGTATTTAAAGTTGATCTATTTAAAATAAATGTTTCATGTTTCTAATTTTAAATTACTTTAATTTGCTACCTAGTTTTCTGGGGCTAAACAACTCAAGTTTCTAAATATTTTTATTTCTAACAGTTACTTGTTGAATGAAAGGAATGAATTCAGGACACAATAAATTAAAAAAAAAAGCCTCTGTAGAAATCTGCAATCAGCTAGAATGCACTATTCTTTATTTAACAAGAATAACAATCAAAATGAAGGCCTTTGTATATTCATTCAAGACTGTGGTAGAAATTTTGTTCTTCCTCAAACTTTCAGTTTTTATTGAATAGCTTTCTATTCCACAGTATATTCTGTGGCTATGTAGTACAAATAATTCTCCAAGATATTTCATGATTGTCAATAGCACATAGGTACAAACTGTCAAGTCTATTTCTGCAAGTCTGGAGAATCACAGCTTTTAGACAGATGGTGTGTTCTTCTTTCCAGTTATCATCTTCATTACATCTATGTACGACATAAAGATCTTAACAGATTTGTAACTACTATACGTGGGCAAATCCTTTAAAGTTTTGGAAGGAAGGAGATAGTTTCAAGTAAAAACTCAAAACGGTTCATGTTTTTCTGACATGTTTGAATTCCCTGACTCAGGAAAATTGGACTGTTATGTTATAGGAGAGGAGGATTTCTGAAAGATTTGTGCAGTTAGCTTTTCATTTGCATAGAAATGTTAGAAAGCTGCTCTTACCCCTTGTAGTTCTGAAGTGTCTACTGCTAGTCAAAGCTGAAACTGTAATTTCAAATAAAACTGAAAATGCAATTTTTATTTAAAAAGTGTACATCATCAAAATTGAAAAAGTTATGTGAACTTCTGTTATTTCAGATTCTAAAGAATTTCAGAAGGATCTTTTCTAGTATTATAACCTGATTTGTTTCTACATCAATTTATTTGACATTGTTAAGTGCTAGGAGTATTTTCTGAGTCTACTCTTGATTTGTTCTGGAAATTAAAGAGAAGATATTTGATTTTGTCTTTATCGATATTGATTTCTACCTTAAAATTATCAGCAGTGATAACATGTGACAAGATACTATTCTAATTAGAATCACAAATTAATGCCACAGATAAATCTGAAAAAATAATCACTGTATCTCCCCCATACTGCACCACAGTTCTGAGTATTTTTAGATCTGTAGGACAAAGCCTTCAGCTAATTCATTATACCTTTTACATTGTAGAAATAACAATATTAAAAAAACTCTGCATGTTCCTTGCTGTTAATCTTTCTAAATATTTTCTTTTCCTGGAGGCATAAAATTGCTAAATAATTCTAAGGAAAGATGACGTAAACCCATTAGAAGCAAACCACCAATTAGTGCCACTTTCTGGATTTCTTATTGATTTTTTTGGTTTTTGTCCATTTACCTGGTGAATTTCTAAAGGCATGGCTAATGTCTTTTATTGTTCACATTGCAGTTGCCAAAGGATAGTACTTACCAGGCAATCATAAAAAAGAAAACACTTCTAATGACCTCTCCCTCCATAAGCATAATGCAATAGCTGCAAGGGGAAAAAATTACCTGAACAAACCTGTTTCTGCAGGAAGTTCCTTTCCTTTTTCTGTACCAATTTGACATGCAGGAGCTGCTGCTTATAAGGTAAATGGTATTTTTACTAAAGCTATCCTATGATCATTGTCTGTAGTTGATTTAAACTGTGGACTGAATTTTTCTCTTCAATAAGAGCTTAGGGTATCTATATGTAATTTTATTACTTGCAAGTGCTCCAGGTTCTGAAATAATCATCTTTTCCAGCATCTCATAGCTGAGAATCCAATTGTTTTTTCCATGTTTGCATCCTGAACAGGTAAATATGTAACATTTCCTTTGCTTAAATCAGTAAATGTTACTGCTTGACACCTACTTAGTATTTTGACAGGAGATAATCCCTCCATTTTATGCTTTTACTTTTTTTCAGCACCTTCACACTGAATAAACGTCCCAAACTGGGATAATTTCCTCCTGGTGCCAACAGCCCGCACCTGATTCTTTAGTGGATCATTAACTTCAATCCAAATATTAGTTGCAGAAAACATACTGTACTCATAAAGATCAGAACTAAGAAAAGACTATGCTTTATTCTTTTTAAATCTACTGTATTCATTCCATTTCATATTCTGAAGTTGGAAACAAGGCTAACAGCATGAAATAAGAAATATTTCATCACTTAGGGACTATTCATCCACTCACTAAATCCTTTAAATCCAGACTGTAAAAATTTGTTTTATTAAGGTAGACATTTGCCAGAAGTTTCTGGAACTTAAAAAAAATTACCTTTCCTCTTCTAGAGGTAAGTTTATAAAAAGAAAATATAGCCATCCCTAGACAAGGCATTGTCAAATTGTAGCAGACATTCTTATCTGTGTATTTATCCATTGAAGATAAACAGTGCTTCCTGCCAATAACATTTCATGTGGTGATTTTCTTTAGGATTAGACCCTGCTTTTTGCTATCACATTTTTCTTCCATATGAAATTGCAGTCACAGAGAAAGGAAATCTGAATACATCCTGTTTGATTATTTGCTTGGATTTTCTTGTTTTTTTGTTTTGGGTTTTTTTTTTTTGGGGGGGTGCTTTGTGGGGCTTTTGTTGTTGTTGTTCGTTTTTGCCAGTAGAACACATGGTAGGTCTCTTCCTTTGGGTTGAAAAGTATCTTTGCATTTGACAAAAAGCTGCTAGTTCTGCCCGTGTTGGTTTTTACAAACCTGTAAATAGGAGTAATATATGTCTTTTACATCTTCTCAGAAAAGATAAAAGGAAACAACTTACTATGGTTATATCTAAGTTTTCCAATTTTGTATGCCGCTATTTATTATCCTGTTCTCATTGAGTAGAATAAAATTCTGGGAACTGATTTTACTGATGTCAGAATTATATTTTATTTGTAGGTGCCTCTGTATTTCTCCAGCACTGTTCAGAAAGAAGTATTTGGTTGCTTCACAGACACCAATCTCTATATAAGCATTTCCCAGAGAAGCAACCTCTTCATATACGTTCCATACTCGTGCCAAGATCTTCAAAGGAATGTCTTTCTCTTCTTATTCCTTCATAGATAAGAAGACAATAGTAAGGATCATAATAAGATTTTAAAGTTATAAACTAAGAGAAACACATTCTTTTCCAAACATCATTCAAGTTTCACATTGTCACAGGAAGACTAAGTGTCATTTCAAATAGAAAGCATGAAAGAGTGACACAGATGGTATTATAACCTCTACATTACAGGTCATTTATGCAGTAGCCTCATTATAAAAATTGCACAAAATTATGACATTTATGTTATTCTAAGACAGATGAAACAGAAGAAAGATACTAACCTGGATATTATGAATAGGCATCACATTTCATGCATTCTTCAGCACAGTTAGGTAATCATCTGGGGTCATTTTGTGTTTCTCACACTGACACAGTACAAAGTGACACAAGTAAGATAAGAACTCAAGCTGAGTTTTTTGCATCAAAAAGGAATGAGTCTGCAAAAGAGAATTTATTCAATTGGACAATTCTATTGGATATATAGAATATAAGACTTGATGTCAGAGGCCAGAATGTTCCTCTGACTGTCCTGGATAGGCTGAGACCCTGGCAAGGGGTCTGAGGCTTTAGCAGAGAGTCAGAAATGCCAGTGCTTTTCATTTCAGCCCATGAGAACCACTGTAAACTTTGTATGGGGATTTTCAAGCCATGAGAATCTGATTGGTGTGATTTCTGTTATGTCACAGGGTGAAAAAGTAGGATTTTTAGATTTTGCTATATAGGTAAAATGGGGCCAAGATGAAGGCAGGTCAGTGTGTTGAAAACACATTTTCCTGGTTCTTCTTCCCCACCTTCTTTGCAAAGGGTAATGGTTTTTTATGATTGGGTGAAGGTGCAATTTCACTGCATGACATGGGTTTTAGTTATTGGTGTTCAGAGAAAAACATTGTTAACGTAGTTTAGATTATAAAAGTCCAGGTGTCGTTGTGGGTGGAGGAGATTCCGCTTTTCCAACTGCCTGTGAACTTCATGCTGGAGAGAGAAAACTTTTGAGATAAGCTTTTAATAAACATCTTCAGACTGCAATCCAGATGTTCTCCAATTCCTTCTTCCAAGCATGGGCTGGTGAGAAGAAAGACTTTCTACACTACTGATAGTGTAGAATAACCCAGACAACTTGAGAGCTAGGATGTCAATCCAATTCTATTGTTTTAAACATAGGTGTGTTTTTGGTTGCTCTCAAAAATGTAATAAAAGTATTGAAAGTTCCTTCCCAGCATTTTGTGCACAAAAGTTTAGAATTTATCAACTTAACATAGCTATGAGGATGTGAGAAAAATCATAGCAGGGTAAAACCATTGAGTGACATATATACAACCAGATTTATTTCAAAAATCCTTGAAGCATTATCTTTCTTTTTATCCTTTATTAATTTAAGAAAACTCTTAAATACATATAAAATATTTATAGGAAAATTTTCCCTAGCAAGATATATGTAATTTAACCTTCAACACAATCTAATATTATAAAAAAAAAATCTTCAATAATTATTTTCTTCAAAATGTAAATTTTCTTTCAAAAATGTAATATTTAGGAGTTGTTTTTCACTAAAACTCATTAAAATTCTTTCTGAAATAACTGTGACCTTTCACTTGTAGAGAATCAGTTTACTGAAATGATGCCATCAAAAATTGTCTATTTTGTCATGGAATGAGTTCTCCTGCCCAGTCCCTTTAGTTTATTCAATAATGTGTAATATGTTGAGATATTTTTTGTAATTCCAAAATATGACTGGTAGATTTATTTTAAAATAACTTCTCAATATTCAAAGCCATGTATCCTTCCTTAAACTCCCCTTTGATTATTCCTGAATTATTTTTGGACATAAGCATTACAGACACAATTTTAGAATTATTAAGATGTCACAACTACAGTTTTATTTGAAGAATTATTAATAGCTCTTGAAATTTTTCAATGTTTGTGATGAAAACTGTACAAAACTTATTTTCCTAATTATATGTTTTTGGAATATTTGGGAAAAATATTAAGTCAGGTCACAGTAAATTCCAGTTCTTTTAAACGTGATGTCAGAAATATTTATGCTGCCATTTGAAACAGCTCTCCAGGTTCAAGGGAAGCCTTTCCCTTAGGAATTTTTTTTTATAACCAGTTGTCACATTCTCAGTTAGATAATAGCCATAGAATTCTTAGGAGAAGTGTTATTAATCACTTTTTTAAAACAATTTGTTCTCAGAGAGAATGTTGATAAAAAACGAACTAAAATAAATTGCAGGTGAATAAAGTTGGGTCAAAGTTATCTAGATGAAGAAGACAAAGAGAGTCTAGCAATATTTACTGAGACATGAAAAAACCCAGACAATGACCCCACAACCAAATAAAGGCTTTTTTTACAGGTTAAAACTTTTCCTTTATTTCCTCTAGAAAGTATTTTTCTACTGTTATATAAATCTGTGATACCCTTGTGATTTTATTTTCATAAATCTTATCCTTGATTCTTTTGTGATGTAATGTTCTGTGCATGTGAAGATGGGAAAGAAGTTCTGGAGTTTTTTTATACTTCTTTCTGAAAATTGAAGCAATCAAGAAAAAAATTCAAGACAACAAAGATATAAGATTTCATCATTCCCCAAATTTAACTGTTGTTTACAACATATTGCATTGTATTTATAAAACAATTATTCTAGGAATTATTTTGGGATCAACATATTTTGTTTAGAGAAGATGCATAATGTGATTACAGCCCTAGGGGTTTGCTGAATTGGACATCTTACCTTTTCCTGTGCATGAGACCAAGTATGAATTATGTTCTATTTTGAGCCTTTTTCTAGTATGATAATTCCTTTGATCATGAAGGTTCATTTCACCTCATGAAAATACACATCAAATGTCTACTCTGAACCTGATTCTCATTCAGTAACAGTCACACTCTTCTTGTAAGTGATTAGTCCACATTTTCCCTCTTCATGTCTGTGAATGAATGAAAGCCCATTTTTCTTGTATATTTGTATATATTGTACAGTTTCTATTTCTAACTAGAAGAAAAATTCACTTTATTACTTTCAATTGGTAATAAAGAAAAATAATTCAAAATAACCTTGAAACTTTGGCTGAATGTATATGAATAAAGATCGAGAAAATATTTCATCTAATTATGTTTTCTGTTGTCTTTATTTGCAATGCATTCCAGTGTTTGCATATGCACATGTACACATACAACTTAAGGTATGTCTATTGTAAATTAATAAGAACTCTAACACCTATTCAAAGGGTTTCTCTTCATGTCCTACCATGATATGAAATAACTGTTGAGAAAATTGGTTCTATTTCCTTTCTCTTTCAAACAGTAATTTAGCTAAGAGAGGTTCTGCTAATTACCTCTGCACAAGCTGTTCAAGTTATACTAGGTAACAAGTCTGCAATTTATCCCTGACTAACTGTATTGATTTCTCCCTTGCCAGCTATAATCAGATAAATAAACCAATAAGCAACACTTGTTCTTATCATCTCTGCAGTTCAACAATACTCAGCTTAATTTACTGCTTTCTGGCAAATATCCCTGCAGAACCTACCCTTTTTGTATCTAACTTGCATATGAGCTATCTGCTCATACCTGATATATCATTTCCCTAATAGCAGAAAAGTAAAGCAAAGTGAATCCCTAATGACCATACGTCTGCTTTGGGAGTCACATTCCACTGCTCTAGTCTTGCTTTAAATCAATGTTTGCATTGTTTGGGGTTTTAACATCCTAATTTGCTGGTAATAGCAGCTGTTCTCTCAGCTTATGCATGGATACACTTATTTACTCTTCTCTCAGCTGCAAGCAATACTATATTTTTGAGAGATTAATTCTGAAATATTTCAACATCCTTGGATTTGTCTCTGTTATTCTTGATTTCTGTTTCTTCCAGAAAGCAGGAAGCTTTGAATGTCTTTCTTGTTGACAGAGCACTAGCACAGCTGAACATGTTGCCAGGCCAACCTTTTGAAAAGGTAGATCTAAGATGAGAAGCAAGCATGGAAATTTGTTTTAATATTTATTCTTTTCCTAACTGTGGGCTGGTTTGAAAGAGATTTATATTAGCTATGCACTATGACTCAACCAGAGTAGCACCTTTCTCTTGAATCTTCATCTCTTGAGGTGGGCAATTATTCATTGAGTAAGAAAGTCTAACTCTGCAGCTGAGATACTGAAAACATACCTTAAATTTCTTTCTTTATGTAAAGTGTATGAGAGGTGAAAGCCTGGATCTTCTATATCTAAGTAGATCATTATATCAAAATGTATTCTCTTCACCTTAGACATCTAAGAAACACACACTAGGAGTGGTCAAGTGTTATGCAACAGTAATTCTTAAATGTCTTATTGCTAGCATCAGGATACATGCACAGTGAGAACTGATTGTATATGAGGTGTTTTATTGAAGCGCGGGGAAGCCTAGGGGCTGAGACTCCCAAATCTAGGCTTCAACCATACACTCGAAATGGACCAGCTTATAACCCCTTCTACCTCCCCTTTCAACCTCCCCCTTCCTATATTAATGATTAAACTTATATTGTTCTATTGTATACCTCATTTTACACAGGTGCTGTTTCACATGATATGGTTGAGACCACACTCAGTTTGATTAAAACAATGGTGGTGACAAACTCGCATCATGTTCCGACAGCCTGACCTGCTAAGGACACTCAGATTCTTTACTCATTTCTAAACACCACCCCCCATACCCCCTTGTTACAGTTTAAGAAATCATTTTAGCCCTATTCTCTTCACCCCCCACCTTATGATCTGTCCCTTAGGTTGCTAGAATTTTAACCCTTATGCTATCATTATCTCCTCATAGATATCTTTATTCTATGATATTAAAGGCAATTGATTTTTGAAATATATATAAGATATATATATAAAAATATATATAAGATATATATATATAAAAGATGTTGAGATCTCTGCTTCTGTTCCAGAGAGAATAAAACAGCTATCAAGATCAAATTTTTTTTTTCTCAGAAGAAAGCATGCTACTTTCCATCCACTCCTATACATTTTGTACATTAACCTCATTCTAAGGAACACTATAGGAAAAGTACATGGTTTATTTTTTAATAAACTTCCTTTTTAACATTTTTTAAATGTTGCATTAGATTTACTCTTTACCAGTATTCATTACACAGCTGCAAGTGAGACTGTAATGAGTAACAGGGTTGGATTTGGAATTTCCAGTGAATATTTTCATCTCATAAACCCCTCAGGCTTTCCCTTTTGGAATTTAACCTTTTAGAGTTATTTTACTTCAGTGCTATGATTTCAAGGATCTTTATTCAACTTTAATTTCACTGCAATACATCTGTTTGCACCTTTTTAAGGATTTGCATTGCAGATCCATTATACATGGTTATATATAATGTAGAGAAAAGGTCTGTACATTCAAGATCTAAGTCCAAGTAGAATAGAAGTAATGTTAGTTTTGGGGCCTTTTTGTGCATTCATGTGCAACAATAATTGTTAGAATGGTAGTTTGAGCTAGGTTATACACCTTTTACACCTTCAACAATAACAAGGTGAGAGAAAGAGGTTAAGGTAATCAGAGAAGTTACAAAATATCCTGGGAAATATGTAACATGGATTATTTTGTGTCAATGAAATACACAAATTTGCATTCTGGACCAATGTGAACAGTATGTGAACAGTTGTTTTGGAAGTGAGACTGGAGTAGGGCATCATAGTTAATTCTGTCAAAATACACTAGGATCTAGTGGTGTTTTCCACTGGGATGAGTAATTTTTTAAAATGTGGTGATGCCTCAAAACTGTCTCATTTGGCTACCATATGTTTATGAAACTTTATATATCTATTATCCATATAGGCCAGAAGAGTAAAAAATGGAATGCAGTGAATGTAGGGAGGATTTATTTTAAAACTTACTGGCTTTATTTGGAAAAAAAAATACTCCTACTATTCTCCTGCTGAACTGTTCCAGGATTAACTGGCTATTGTAGCCTTGTGTTGTACCACTTAGCAAAAATACTTTGCAAGTTGCAAGTGGCAGCAGCGCGCATTAAAATTCAGTGTAAAATTTTCAGCATAATTTCCCTTTACAAGAATTCTGGGATTTCCCAAGCCAAAAATTCATCTATGCCTCTCTCCATCCACTTTTCTAATATAGAAATTATCCACCTGGTCTGAACTACTGTTCCTGCTCTAATTGGTAAATCAGTGACATGTGCCCCTGCAGGATGGTAGTGTGACCCCTGCACTCATTAATGCTTGTCTGCTCTCCTTTTGCAGCTGAGTTAAATAACAGTTTCATTGTAAATCTAAAACATTACAGAAAGTGGCATTTGTGTTATAATAACCTTTGTAACCTTCTGACAGCTCCTCCAATCTGGAGCTCTGAACACAGTTTAATATTTTCAGATAAATTACTGCACTTTACCAGGGGTATAATATGTGCTTATAAGGATTTTTAATTAAGATCCTCCCTAGGTGTCCTAGAACACAGTAGCAAATTACCATTAAATTCTGGATCAGGATTGGGCCCCTATTGCATAAAAAGGGTAAAATTGGCATTGCTTTGCTCATTTGCACAGCAGCCAAATTCCATTAAAAAATGCAGCAGTCCTGTAAGTGAAATGTGCCCTCTCTCCCTCTTTATAATGTAAATAAACTCGAGACCACTAATAAAAGATTCTTCCTATTTTCATACTCAGTCAAGAAATTGTTAAAGTTTCCTTTAACTCATTTGAGTCTTAGACATGAAACAATTTTTTGAATGCTGCCTGTTCCATGTCAGTATCTCAAGCTGTTAAGTCACTGTGATTCATGTTCCAGTATTATCTGCCTTACTTTACACTGGGATTGTTGCTACTGCTATAGCACTCTAAAACATAACTAAATACATGCTATAAGCCTAATGGAATATATTGGTCCAATGTCAAAAATCTGATCAATATCTTGGCCTAATGTATGAAGCAAAAATTGATAGGTCATATACTGTCATCCTTGGCCCTAAAATCATGAAAAGAATGAGAATAATTACATAGAATTTCAAGCAGTCATTATCAGTGCTGAAGTTTGTACATCAAGGTTAAAATGACTCATTCAATATGCATATAAACTGAAGACCAGATTTTCAAAAGAAATTATCTTTTGCTTCAGCAATTAAAAAGAATCTGGATTTTCATAAAACCCAAGTACCCAGCTTGCCAAGTACCTCACACAATCTGGTTGCTAAGTTTTGTAAGCTGTTTTAAAAGTACAGTGCTGCAGAAACTAATTGCAGCTTTTATGGTTGTACAAAAAAGTTTTTTGCCTCCTGTTTTTGAGAGGAACAGAAATAAATTGAGATATTCACCATATTTACTATATCCATGAAAGATTCTTCAAAGTTAGTACACAGGAATGTACATTTTGGGACATCATCAGTAGCTTGTGGCAGATAGTTCTCATAAATAACACCTGGTTAGGATGTAAGGTATCTTGGAGACTAACTTTGTATGTCTGATCAGATGAATCATTCCTAGTTGCACTATATACATAGGAATTTAGGAAGGAAATAAACTGATGAAACAAAATATTTACTTCCTTATATTGTTTTATTTGTAATAATCTTACAGTATTTTTTTACAAAAGTGTAGTGAGTTAATTGTCAGTGCTGCCAATTCCAGGAAGTCCTGCCATGCTCACAGTGGTTGAAACTTGGGGAGCAAGTATGTGTCTGACTCTGCCCCTTATTTAATTTTCAGCACTGAGCTTCCCATGTTCATTGGTTTTATTCAGAATTTATTGAATAACATTTTTGTACCTGTTTTAGTGGAAGGTGTCTGTGGCCATGGCAGAGGGGTGGGAGGAGTGGGGCTGGAGCTGATATTAAAGGCCCTTTTGAAACCAAACCATTCTGTCATTCTATTCTATTATTCTATTATTATTATACTGGGATGCTGTCAGAAGGAACATGTTCATCTTTTGGGAGACTCAGGATGGAGATGGACACAAATCAGTATTGAAACCACTTCTCCCAGAAAGATTGTTACATATAGAATATATTTTGAGCATCTAATCCTTTATATTTGATTTATTAATTTCTTTCCATTTATAATTTTCCCACTTTTAAGCCCTGATTTTAAGACCAGAGTTAACACAGCAGTATCCATTTCTTTTCTTACTGTAGCTAATCAGCTATCAGTTCTGATGGCTTCTGCTGTCTTCCAGACCTTCAGCTCACTGATTTGAGCTTGTGTCAACACTCTTCCTGACACCAACACTGTTTATATATCTTTGCAAAGGAATAATCTACATCAGGGAAGAGATTATGCAATTAAACACTGTCAGGGCCCTAAGTGGACCAAGATGCTTCATTAACATCTTCCTGCTGTCCTTGGAAGCTCAGCTGCCTACATTCAAGGTCAGCTTTAATTTTCTCTAGCTGTATGACATGGGATCAGACCAGCAATGCACAGGGGAGCTGTGAGAAGGAGCTGCAGAGTCTCTGTCCCCTTTGCTTGGGAGATGCATTCAAGCTCAGACCCTAACTCTATGTCCTTGTGTGAGTTCTGTCCCATCTGTATCTCTTCCCGGCACGGTCCCTGCTGTCCCTGAGCTGGATTCACTGATTTTACTTCCTGGCCTGGCCTCAGACATGCAGGGGCACCGCTGGCAGTCACAGGGCTGTTCTCTGACACTGAAACCTCTGCTCTTCTTGCATGGTTACCTGTGGACAGTGTCCCTCGTGGGTGGGATCACTACCCTGCCACCCTGGTCACTCCTGTCTTCCCTTTCAGTGCAGCCTGTCCCTGTGTCTCCCAGAGTAACATGCTCTGTGACACCCCATTAGGAGATGCAATGGCTAAAGGAAGATGATGTATAGTATTCTGAAATGGACTTATTAGCAAAGTGTGTGACTATTTCTGAAATGCAGAGGGTGTTTTCAGATAAGGACTAATCTTTACTACAGGAAATTCATGGTACTAGCTTAATTCTTGAATACAGAGCAGATGCATAATATGGTACACTTTTCATAGAAGTGACTTCTGTTACTTTGTACTAAAGTAGTTTTCTCTAAGGAAAACTATGTCCAAATATTTTTTTGCAGTATATTCTCAGGCAGTAAATTATTTCTCTTTTCTCATTTAAGTGTTTTCTCACTCTCCTGTGCACATAATTAGGGTAAAGAGAAAGGGAAACTTTAAATAATAACAAAAATGATAAATTGCATGTTAATGTGAAAAACTGCTAGACTTGAAGTCAGAAATTAACTATGTGAGCTAATGCAGAAAAACATCTGATACACCTGACAAGTGAGGCCAGTTGTGTCTTAAGGAACTGGTGTTGGTAAGTGCATGGAGAAGACCCCGAAAAATATTTCAAATTAAAACAGCTAGTATTAACCATGAAATTTTCTCATCCAAAACTGCTGTTTTTCTGGTAAAAGAATTAACATTTGAAATATTTTATCTTAATATATAGCAATGCAAATAAGCTGTACACATGTTTAACAGTTCATTATGAAGAGGTTATTTGTAACTTGCAGAAAATCTTCTTAGAGGCAGCACTTTCAAGAATGAAACCCAGTATTTAGGCTCTTGCATCACAAATGGATAAACCAGGCAAAGATATACAAGCAGTTGACAGATCTTTAGGAACTGTTTTAAAAGTAGCTGCTTCAGGCTTAGACCTTCTTTTATATTTGATATGTTAATTTGAGAGCTCTGATAGTGAAAATCTCTTTTTCATAGATCAGTTTGCAGTAGAATAAGAATATAATCTATTCTGGTTTTTTGAAGAAACAAGATTTCTTCCTCCGGATTCTCACTTTGTCGTGTCTCTTCCACTCATATATGATCATATAGATATGTAATTTCTGCTTAAAACCTGAATTTATTGAAGTGTTCACTGTCAAAACTTGTGGTTAAAGATGGAGAGTTACAAACATTAAAAAGAAATCCTATCCATGCTGATACAAGTAAAGCTGATGAATCTTTCTGGTGGTGTTTGGTAATATTAAATGATCAAAGGAAAGAAGAGATTCTATCAGTTCAAAGTCTATCTCCACTCGGAGGCTTTGCTAACACAACTGTTTTCAAAAGCTTCTCTGTTTCAGATTAAATTTTTAAGTAAATTACCTAAAGTGCTAGTTAATCAGCTTTCCCTCCTTTCTCTCTATTCAGAAAGGCCCAATCTGACAGGATTTAGCTCTTCTGCAGCTGAGCAAAAAGAATGGATGGGTGCCATCCATTGCGTGGAGGAAGAGAGAGCAATCAATGGTGCTCAAGCAGAGTAAGAGGCTGCTGGGTTCTGTTCCTGACACTCGTAGGGAATTTTAGGGTAAGTTGTAGCAATGTATTTGCTTGNGATTAAATTTTTAAGTAAATTACCTAAAGTGCTAGTTAATCAGCTTTCCCTCCTTTCTCTCTATTCAGAAAGGCCCAATCTGACAGGATTTAGCTCTTCTGCAGCTGAGCAAAAAGAATGGATGGGTGCCATCCATTGCGTGGAGGAAGAGAGAGCAATCAATGGTGCTCAAGCAGAGTAAGAGGCTGCTGGGTTCTGTTCCTGACACTCGTAGGGAATTTTAGGGTAAGTTGTAGCAATGTATTTGCTTGTTAAGTTAAGCTATTCTTTGCACCATCCAAACTCCCTGTGATGTTATCTGAACACCTGCAGCTTGTTAACCAGGCCCAGAAATCCACCAAGGCCACTGCAGCGAAAACAGGACGAAAACAGGACTTAGAGGCTTGGGAAGCAGGCTGAGAGGCTTGGGAAAGTTATTCACCGAGAATGCAGACTTTAGATAGAAGCTGGGTTCCACATGGGAAAGAACTCTGGCCAATTGAGTGCCCTACAGGTGCTGGCCAGTCTTATGGACAGGTTGGGGAACCAATCAAGCAATGTGTGTGTGTGTTTCTATGCTGTGCAAAAACCTATATCTGTCGCTCACTGTAAACAATAACTGGCTTCTGCGAAATCATATTGATTCGAGTACGGAGGTCCGTTCTTTCCTGCAGTAAGTAGCCACTGGAAAAAAAGTAGAAATAATTTAGAAAGAAAATGCCTGTTATGACCTTCCTTCACAGGAAAAAAATCACTTGCCATTAAATTGCACCATCTGTCTCTCTCTGGATCCATGAATTTTGAATCTTTTGCTGAAGAGTATTTTGCTAAGGGAGATTAAAGGTGCTCCTTTTTTCCATCTTCTCTCCAGGTCTGATCTAGCTTCATTGTTGAAATAGCTTCTTGAGGAATGGAAGTCGTGATTTCAGATGTAGCTGTGGTGGAAGAATAAGAAGGTCTGTAGGCTGGAAGGATTCATGCACCAGAGTATGTAAGTTGGGACAATGCAACCATAGCTGTAGTGGTAAGGCTGTATAGGTGGAACAAGTGAAACACTGAGTGCCACAGAAATCACAGAATACTTATTTTTTTTTAATGTGTAAACAAGTAGATTAGAACCACACTCTCCTTTCTACAAAATTATAATATCTTTTATACTGACTTAGACTGCTGGTTCCATATTTCAGAGGGAAAGCAGAACTATTTTTTTGACTATTATGACTATTGAATTTCACTTCATTTTATGAAGCAAGTTACAAAACGTTGTAAAAGTTTGAAAGCAGAAACCTAAGATTTCAAGTTTTGATTATATGCTGGAATCTACTGAATTCGTAGCTGAGAGAAAAAATTATGGTGTGTCCTGAAGGAGCAATGCCTCCTGTTTTATACTTTGGGAGTGAGCATAGGGAAAAGGTCAGAATTGATGTACCATGGCAAGAAAATTACTCTAGGTGCTGCAAAAGGTAATTTCTTTCTATAGGGAGATGAATTCATTGTTGAATTGAGACTCAGCTCTGATAATTATCCATGCACTATTCATCTATTCACATAGGAATTAAATAAAATTAAATAAAGTTACCCTGTGTGGATCAAAATATTAGATAATTACACAGTATATATCTGTTACAACTTGAATGTATTTATATTGACAATGTCACAATACAATGACCGCAAAAACCTAAACCTGACAACAATAAATATAAGTTGATTGCATCAGTTTCCTCAATTGATTCTGTAGAACTCTCCACATTTTTTATCTTTCCCCTCTGTGGCTACAATTAAGGGCTTACAAAATCTGCACTTAAATAAGCAGGAAAAAATAATTATAAACTCTCTGGTACTTGATGGTAATGTAAAGAAAATTTATACATGAAAAATATAAATCAATTTAGAACTGCCTGCAAAGTTTTCAATCTGATTTATTTCTCAATCCAAATCAAATTATTTTAATTGAATTGATGGTGTTTTAGGGTTTTATCTTAGAAGATATAATAATACAATGCAGCTGTGTACACATTGGGAAGTGTTAGCAGTACTGAATGAGTGATATTCTTCAAAGTACATGAGTATAATTCTGGCTTCTTTGAGGTCAAGTCAATCCTAGGGGACCTAGGATTTCATAGATATGTAAGACATACACCTTCACAGGAGTTATGGTTTATACATC
The DNA here is from genome assembly GCA_013398995.1 of Alaudala cheleensis. Lineage (NCBI taxonomy): Eukaryota > Metazoa > Chordata > Aves > Passeriformes > Alaudidae > Alaudala > Alaudala cheleensis. The sequence continues at coordinate 66,705 of VWYE01029457.1, forward strand.
ATTGATCTCCAAAAATAAAATAAAGGAATGAGTACTTCATTGGTGGTTCCTCTTTGGTTCTAATCAACAAAAACAAAGCTACAGAAAAAAATGCAAAAGTAAAATAATTTTGAAACTTGATTTCCTAATGAAAATACAAAATTATCTAAAAGGAAAAGAGATAGAATAAATAGTCATTCAGAAAACCTGTCAAAACAGATGACTTAATAAAGAAATGTAATTATTAACACAGCAGTATCTTAACATAAGTTACCACAGTTAGGAAGCAGATTAACAAGGACAGTAAATCCTGGCTCGTTTTCCACCTTTAAATATGTTAAGGTGTTATCCAAGTTTCTTGGGCAGCTCTTAAATTCTCTAGTTGAACTATGATTATATATTAACCTTTAGAGCTTACTGGTTTTAATTAGTTTTCCTGGCAGCAATCACAGTAAAGGGATACAAAATTCACTAAAGTACATGTTATCTCAGGGAATTCTAATAATTTCCATTGACCAGTAATTTTTGAACAATGAAAACATGTTGCTAATATACCCACCATTCCTTTTGTGAAAGCAGTGCATCTATAAAATAATTTTATTTTGTGTGAAATGCAACAAAGTATGGCAATTTTTACTGCTGTTCAAATAACAAAAAAAATGTTAACAGGGGAGACAACAAAAGTATATGTAGAAAAAAAAAGAAGGCAGCAGAATATTTAGCAACAAAAGGAATAAAAAATAAGAAGTTAAGAATAAAATGTATGGAAGAGGAAAACAGTCAATAATAAAGGGTGTACAGAAGGAGAATTACAAATTCAAAGAAAGTCAGATTGGAAATAAAGACATATGACACACCAAAGGAAATACATTTTAAAAGATAATGTAATCTGAAAGAAATATCCATTATAGGGGTTGGCAAAGAATTGGAAGATGGATGTACACATGGAAGAATGCCTGCAGGAAAAAAAACACCTAACACAAATTTAAGGCAGCACCCCTAAAATTTAAGGTACTTAAATTGTGTATTTGCCAAAGAAGGTGAGGGGGATATTGTTTATTTATCATATTGACAATGGAAACAGCATATAAACATACATGGTGGGCCACTGAATGCCTCTTGAAATCTTATTTTATGCCATTCATTTATTTTGTGATGTGGGAAAACAGTGCATATTTTCTTAGTTTGCTACAGGTGTTGTTTTCTGAGGCAGATTAGAAAAACTAGATAAGTCAGCTGATTCTGGGAATGATGATAGAAAATACCAATGGGTGTCTCCTGCCTGCAGTAAAACCTAGAGGTGTTTAATAAGAGATGCTGTTTTCCTTTCCCCTCTGACTTAGCAACTTGCAATGTTGTACAGTATGACCTGTGTCACTCTTAATGAGGATTACCATCATTTCAGAAAACCTTAAGCCCATTAGTAACAAAAATCTGCAAGGTTGGCTAAAAGTTGTCTATCTGATTACCATGATGACTGCCTCCACTTGATTAATACAGTCAGCTTAGACTATTGAGATGTAAAATGAAGCAGTTTTTATACATTCAGCCTTATCCAGAGGCTATCACTTTCTAAGTAATTTCTGGCACCTGATATAACATAGAGATTGAAAAAGTTGGAGCCAATAATTTTTCATTTTGAAAAGCTTTTTTTTTTTTTAATTTGGAAGACACATATTTAATGGCACACCTGAAGCTAGAATATTCTATTTTATGTTGCAACAGTAACTAATTTATAGTGACATTTTAGATTAAGTATTTGAGAGAGTACCTTTAGCTGGAAAGAAAACTTTTTAGCATTGTGTGGCATTGCTACAAATCGCATTCTCATGTTTAATTAAGACTTAAAATATCAATATAAGTTGATGTGAAGTATTTGTAGTAAGTTATTAATGATGGTATAAATGTCACATATACATTTAGTATTTGTATTTAAGACCTCTTTTGATTAAAATTTATCTATATTTTATAGTGTTAAATTAGATGGATCTCTATAAAATTTTATTTATTTTTAATTTTAGAATTAAAAATATTAAGTAGTGATTATTGAAGAATTAGGGATATTTTCAAAGGTCAGAAGCTCCTACAGTAATCTCAGTAAGGGATGAGGAAGTCAAAGTGTAAGAAAGGGCATTTGGGCCATTGTATTTCTGATTGAATCAATAAGTTCATCCACCCTTTGTACAAATGACCCAAATCACTGGTCTCACACACAAAAACTATGTTTTACTTGTACTTCATATGTGCATGTTTCCAGAAAAATACTTAAAACTATGTTTCCTCATGAAGAATACCTCTGTTTTTCTATAGATTCCACCCAACATGCAAATTAAGGAAACAATAGTCTTTTGTGGCTTCAGGGTATTCTTAGGCACATGGCAATGTCTTGCAGATACTGCAGACTGCTTTTTCATCTCAATGGTAAAGAACAATAAATGGAATTATCAAAGGTGTTATTCATAAACTGTCACAAAATTCATGTTAAGTACTTCTTTGACTCTAATCATAATTATTCAATAGTATTTCATGAGTATTTCTTTCGAGCAATGTTTTCTGATTCCTATTTAGAAAATTAATTCAATCCAGTTGCTGAATAATAATGAACTCTGTCCTTTTTTTTGTAGTGTCTAATTCATTCTTCTTCTCTATGAGATGGTTTATTTGGGTTTTTTTATTAATCTCTTTATTTTCCTGCTACCCAGACTTCCACTGCTGGCAGAGACACAAGCTGCTAATTATGACAAAGTACTTTTCAGTCTTAACACATGCAATCATTAAACACAGAAGGCTCCCTGTAAAAATCAAAATATAGTGACTATCACTGGCAGTGTTTCAAAAACAATAAAAAAAAAATGCCAACCTACTTTGAGTTAAGATGGCTGTGGGAACAATACCTGAGAAAGCCTTTCTTTCTGTGAAGCCTTTCTACAAATTTGACAGAATGTAGCATAATGGAAATATACTATAAAGCTGTGTGACTGAAGGAAAGGTGAAACACGAAGGTGAATGTCTGCATGAGATAGATGGTAAGAGTCACTGAACGCCGGAGAGGCACTGGAATAAAAACAAATGTAAATACACAAATTGGGAAACTATAGTCACAAAATCTCTATGGTCAAATATGAAGGCAGACTGACAGAACAAACTAGTGCTTTGTATATTAAAATAATATAAAAAGATAATTTCAGTTAATGTGTCTTACTTCATAGTACAATGGTAAAGCATGTAGATAAATGTGGAGCAGACCTCATGTTTAGCTCCTAGTACCATCTATACATATTGTACATACAAATGCATTGTAAATTTCCTATACTCATTTAAATACTTTATATTTCTGATAGACCATAGTTAAATACAAATGAACTACTAAATAAAATAAATGGACTTTTGAGGGGGAAGGATCAGAACCTGGGAGTTCAATGAAATATTTTTAGAATAATTTCTTTTACAGTTTTGGGGTAGGGTACTTCTTCAGTGGAGAAGAATAGCTAATTATGGGGAAGAGACAGAAGGCAATTCTTGGCTGTCCTTTTGCACTTAGGGAATTCCTTGTCAAATTTAGGCATTAAAGATCTACTATGCCATTCTAGCTCTTAATGTTAGGAAAAAGTCTTCTTACTGAAAATATATTGTAGTTATTTTATTGTCTCTATTGCGCTTTCAACAGTGTACTCATATTTTACAATTATCTTGCAAAAAATTTTCCATTTCATTCACTAAGAAGTGAAAATAAAAGTTAAGTTCCAGTTGGACGGAAGAATATGTGAACAAAAATCAGGCAATGTAAGTATTCATATTTCAATATTATTACTCTTTAAATTAGGGAAAAATTAAGAAAAACATCTGTATATCTAGCATTTTGACAGAGCATTGACGCTTTCTGTACACCCAACTCAGTCACATTTTAGTGCACATTTAGAATAGTTTTACAGAAAAGGTAAGTTTAATTAAATTGAATAAAAATTTCTAAAAAATATAAACAGATTCACTTAAAAATACAGAAATAACAGCATAACAAAAGATTAATTATTTAGTGTGTCATGTACCTCACAACATTACCTTGAGAATTAAATTTCCTTAATGTCTACAGCTATTGTGGATTACACTAATATGGCATTTTAACTGCATACTGAAAATGTTGCATACCTTAGTCCAGATAAAGGTTTATATTAAAGAGAAACAAAACTACAACACAGAATAAGAAAATGGATTTCCAACAATTTAATTGCCAAGGCCAGGGGAATATTATACGTTTCTGCTACAGGCAATACACTGAAAGAAAGCATATGTCAGTTTGAATGTATTTGAGGCTTGAGGAAGGCAAAAAAACTTAGCCATCAAATTTAATAATGGACACTGAGAAAAATTATGTCATGCCAAAATTTGATCTTAATGTGAATAACTATAAAATTATAATTTGGGCTTATTAAAAAAACCTGGAAATACACTGTGCATGCTATCTTCAGGAGCCAAGAAGCATGACTTGTTCTACTGAATGTTTAATCATGAAAAATAACCTTCTAACCTATTTCTACATTAACAGTCTTTCCTAAATACATTTTAAAAATTCTGTTTGCACGTTTACAAGCCAGGCTCAGAATTAAATTTCTAACAAAGAAAAATCCCCAGAATTTTAGATGCCAATCAGTTAAATTGCCCATAGAAAAAATCAGTCCCATGGCCCTTGTACAGAAATCAAGTAGTAAGGGATAGGGAGAATATGTGTGAGACAGATATATCAAGGTTTCTCAGCATGTCAGAAGAACCACAAGTGAAGAAGAGTATTTATGGAGTTATACCTTCACATTTTTCTTCACAATGATTTGTTACAACCCAACAATTCTTTCATGCAGTGATCTCTACACATAAAGATATTAGAGACAGGAAACATTTGTTGAGTCATCACTTCAATATATTTTGCCACAGAAATGACTCCTTATAGTACATTTACCTGTGGTGACAGTCTTGGCACTAAGGCCATTGCCAAGAGTGTACTGAATTTCATCAGATCAGTGGAATCAACCATTGGAGGCTTTCAGCTGAAGCTCCATGAGCAATGTTTACAAGTGAAGGAATATTCTGGGCATGCCACTGCTTCATACTCAAGATACTAAGGAAGAAAGGCTCCTGCAGTTATGTCTTTCTTAGAAGACTATTTGGGATCTTCTTTGACATGTCTGATACTAATACTGTGCTTTTAGAAGTAATACCACTAATACAGATTTACAATCCTGCTCCATGATCCAGGAGCCTAAATAACTTATGTTGTACACTCGAGCTCTTGAGAATTCAGAGTTCTTTTTGTATGGAGTCATCTCTGTATCATTATATTTTCTTCTGAAACATTTAAGATGCTGTTTCAGGGTGCTCTGCCTTGGGTGCTCTGCCCTAGAATGTGGTCAAGCAATTCACAAAATGTTCTATTTGCAAAGTTATTTTTGGTGGATTGAGGGAGGCACCATATGCTGGGTTTGGTGTTGAATTATGCTAAATCCAGTCTGCCAAGTAACCTGAACTAACATTCTGATAGGGAGGCAAAGATTTGGCAGATAAGCTGCCTAGTTCACCTGGAGATGTATAACTGGCAGTCATATAATTTTACACTAGAAAAGTCCACTTTCATACAATTAGGTTCTTATGATATATTCTTCTTTGAAGTGGATAAAGATTCCTCTTTTAGGTAGAGGATGTCCACCCCAGGGATATTCCTTGGTGTTAAAAGAACAATATCTGTGTACAAGAAAAACATATGGTGAGTTATATCAATCTCTACTTAATAATTTTTCATTAATAATTGTTTTGATATAGTGCACTATGCTTTACTATACACTACAAGTTGCTTTGGCTTTTATACTGTGCAGTAAATAATTCTGATTAAGATATTTTATCTAATCATTTGTCATGATAAATGATTTTATAAAAATATATCTGATTTGCCACCTTTAATCTTGTCAGACAATGTTACTTAAATCATTGACAAAATCTGGGGCCACACTTGGGATCCTCTCTCAGAAGGAGTTTAGAAAGCAAAGTGGTCCTCTATGCAACTTGTGGCTCTACATCAGGGCTTCTCTAACAAACTTTGTTTGAAGCTCCCACTCCACTTGAGACAGATACCTCAGTACATTTAGTGATACTAAAAATATTGACATTTTTAAGGTTCAATGTGGATATTTATTTCTCATTCATTCCATTTGTGCTGGTCCTTTTTTTTTTTTCAACCATAAATTGCATTTTTTACTTTTCTAGGAACACTCTTTGTCCTTAAGAGGCGATGTCTACAATTCAATACTCTTATAGTGATGGCTTTGATTTATACTGCATTTTCCCTTTCTTTTTTCAGGTAAATAACGTGAAAGTATAGAGAAAGTAAATTACAAAACACAAAAGAATAATTGAAGCCTTTCCTGCAGTTACAAAAAGTTGTTAGATTGTGAAGAATATAACTGCTTGTTGACCAGCATAGCTGCACATTTTTTTCAAGTAAGGAAAATAAATGATGGTATGCATTTATTCTATGTGTTACAACTTATGAATCTCCAGTCTGTTCAGGAATTACTGTAGAGTATCTAAAGAGTATATACAGTATCTAATTAGTATATAAAATTATTTCCACTTTCTATAGATTGGCATATCTGGATCTCGTAGGGGAAGCTTATTCATTCTTGCTGCCTTCCCAGAATGGTTCTGAACTCCTTGTGATCTTCTGAGAGATCTGGCAGTCCTATAAACACTGTCTTTGTTTTAACCAAAGTAATCTAATGCCTACTCCAGTAAACTAATAAAGTTCATATCCTCACTTAAAAAAAAAATATTTTGTAGAAAAGGCATGAATACCCTGAATTTTAAAACTTATTTCTAGAAAATAAATGTCAATTTTTTTTACGACTCTAAGGATTCACTTTGGATTAAAATATTTACAAAAAATTTCTCATGTTTTCAGTAGCCAAAGAATTTTCATTCATTATACTTTTCTGAACTCTTCTCCAGCCAGTATTTTCCTGTAAATTTTTTCATTGTTCTTAAATCTGCCAGCTCTACACAGCAATTATCAATGTTATTTAATAATAACTGAATTATATTCCAAAACAATTTTTTCAAAGAAAGTTATATGCCAAAATAATTTTTCAAAGAACCTAAGAACCTCTTTCTATAGCAAAAAGAAATGAACAAACCAGACAAAAAAACTCCCAGAGTTAAAAAAAACAAAAAAATAAACCCCAAAAAAACCCCAAAAAAACTAGTAAAAGAATGTTTGGATAACTTGACAAAAATGAAAGACAGGCTAAAACTTGAATACTAATGCATGTCAGTTGTATTGAAAGCTGTATGGAGACAAAGATTTATGGCAGCTGGTGAGCTTTTAATTGGATCTTGATGAGGAAGTACAAACACTGAGCATCTGTGGTCCAGTCGACAAGCCAAGCACCATGAGTGACCTCTGTCCTGGTTATGCCCTCCCTTGCAGGCGCCATTCTGTAGATACTCAGCAGTTCAGTGGAGCCAGGGTGGTACAGAAAAAGTTCAGCAGCAAAGGAGGGGATGGATGGGGGGGAAAGGGAGAAGACTAAAGCAAAGTGACTTAAAATAGCAACTAACGAAGAGGATGAGACCATAAATTAAGACTGTTCAAGAAATACCGATTACTGTGACAATAACTCTAGTGGTATGAGGGTGGTGGTCATTACATTGAAGAACACCATCCAGAAAAATCTCTAACATCATCAAATACTGACCCAGAACAAAGATGGGAAAGATCAAAAACAGATACAAATGGAAACTTGTCTGTTGTTGTTAACAAGATGTTGAAAACTACAGATCTCCCTGAAATGCAAGTATGCAAGGACTTTAGATGTGATAACTTTAAATTTGAAATTTCAAAATAAGACCCTCTCTTCTGCTGCTAAATTTTGTTTTGCTATCATGTCCTGTGAGAAATGGTAGAGCAGAATTTAGCCATCAGTTGGGACACATGGCTTTTATTTCACAGTTAAATTGTACAGACTATGCAAATGATCATTAATTCCTCTCTGGAGAGCAGTGTGCCCCTTTTTGATCTATTGGTTCATCTTGTTCATTCTTCTGAGAGTGCAGAGGCACTGAAGGAACTGTACAGCATGCTGTTTGAACAAAGGTTTGGAAATAGAAGATGTGTAGGAATGTAGTGTGTCACAAATTTAAGTTTCTCTGGTTTTTATACATTAACATATAATACAACTTGAGTAAAGGTTATGCAATGTTTTTACCAACACAACAAAACAGCTATTGATTAAGGTTTTTTTAATTTACATTGGCAAAATGCTTATAAGCCATTATTTCTCAACTGGTATAGTCAGTTAGACATAAGGTATATATTCTGAATCTTAAATCTATTACTAAAATTTTCAAAACTATATTACAATTCAGTTGTTCTCCAGACCATTTCAATGATTGAAAGCCACGGGCAAGAAACAATAATTTACAAAAAGTGCAGTAAACTCTATTTGGTAACCTCAGAGTACAAAATCAGTTTAGCATTCCACAGTCTCCTCCAATGCTAAGACTAGTGTTGTGATTCCAGGCCCACTTAAGACATAAATGTGGCAGGAAACTTTAAATCTGTAAATCTTCATAAAGTTCTTAGCCTTTCTTTCTGTTTTCAAATATACACAAAAGATTGCATCCTTATTTAGAGTGTTATTATCTATTCTTTCTATTTGTCCGTTTAAAAAACACATCCATTAGCTTTTCTTCTATATCAAAAATCTCTTGTGCAATACTCTACTGTCCAAAGCACAGACAGGACTTCCATGGTGACATGTAAAACAATTGAAAATAGATTGTCTTGCCCCTGTAGACACAAAAATGTCAGCCAAAATAATAATTTATAATTTAACAGATTTTTGTCTTTCTCTTAGATAGGAAGAATTTAACTTACAAAACAGTCAGTTTTTAAAATACATGCACCTTCACAGCTGCAAATGTAAATCAGTTATGAAAATACCAGTGCCCTAAAGGAAAAAGACAGTGACTTAACACATGATCATGTAATTAAATTAAGCTGCTCAGCCTCAATATCATTCTAAAAATACATCTATAGTAAGATAAGCTCTGAGATTCAAAAAAAAAGGAAATTAGAACAAAAAATTCTTCTCTCTTAAAGAACTTAGGAAACATGCCAGTGTACAAGAAGAAAATTTATCTCTGAAGCAGTATTAACCTTATTAAACTTGTAAATGTAATATTTGTCAGTTAATGTTAATGTAACCACTCCTCAACTGGTGTAAATTAGTTCAATCTCATTAAGGACAACAGAAATATACTAATTTACGTGTGCCTGGAATCTCTCCTTAAGGCTTTTTTTCTTTTCTACTCATTTATTCATGGAGTTGTAAAAGACACTTTATTAATAATAAAACTGAGTAAATTTCACCAAAATTTCAGTCATCTACAACTTAAAAGATCATTTCTGAAACCTATTCTTTGAATAGACAGAGATATAACTCCTATGAGCCCTTTCCTATCTGGGCCATTCTTTAGGAAATTCTAGTAAAAAACCAACAGCATTCTGACTTTCTTTATCTTTCAAATGCTCTCACAAATGAGAAAAAAATGTCCATCAGGAAGATATCCTTCAAGCAAATATTTTGTTTGCCTGTTTTCATTTTTACTGTGACGACACACTTCAGTGACTGCAAGATCTAAATTATGGACTAAGAATTAACTGAACACATCAAGGCAATTGTTGTGACATTTTCTTTCCTGTCCCCTTCCCTTCCAAAATGAGAACAGGGGAGATGGTAGTGGAGTTGTTTTTTGCTGTATGTGTGCATTTTTCTATTAACCCTGTTGAGTCTGATAGTACAGTGAAGAGACTGATCAGTAAAGGTTACCTATATGCAAGAAAAGAGGAAAATTAGAGCAGCCAACAGAGAACTCTTGCACGAGCTGTGCTGGGAAGTGCAGAAGTTGAAGATCCATTCACCTTGCAGGTCTACTGAAACCTGTTTTCCTCCTCAGTTGTGTCATGGAAATTTATGTGTTGTCTTTTCATTAACTTTCCTGTAAACAGAGAAAGCTAGTGTCCCGGTTTAGGGCAAATCTGGGAGGAAACCTCCCAAATGGGGGTCTCTCTGGGAAGCAAGCTGGAACTGCCCCTCCCCCCTACTGGTTCGGGAAAAAAACCTCCTTAGAGATGAGTGGAAAAAACTATTTATTTAACAAAAAGAAAGTGCTAACAAACCTAGAAATTAATAATATGAACCAATAAAACCTGGCAAAATTGAGAGAGAGTCTACGGTGGGAGCCCGGCTCGCTTCAGCCTTATCAGTTCTTTCCAGCACTGGAAGATGCCGGCCTGGACCCCTGTGGCCCAGGTGTGGACTCCCCGGTGCTCTCGCTCTCGTAGATCTTTCAGTCCAAGAGCAGGTTTAAACAGTCCCAAGAAAAAGGAAAAAAAACCAGTCCCGGGAACTTCTCTGCCCTAGCTAGCTAAAACTAACTAAAAGCAAAAAAAACCACCTCTGACCACCGCCTGTCCGTGCTTCAGACGAACAGTGCAGGAGCTGGAATGTGGAGGAGGAGCTGCTTCTCTCAAAACAAACTCTGTGCTTCTCTTTTCTTCTCCTTCGCTCTAGGAACAGAAGCTACAGAACACAATATCTAACACAGACAGAACAGACAATTTGGGGATAGAAGCATCATACAGTCACCCTATACAGTAAGGAAAGTAAGAAAAAAAGCCTTGTATTTACATAAAGTAGTGTTTTGTCTTAAGGTGTGAACTTAATGTAGGACCAAGCTGTGAAGCTTGAAAAAACATACTGCATTATGAATGCTAATAATAAATAAATAAGAAAAATATGGAAAGTATAGGTAATATCATTTAGAGTTCCAAAAATTTTTCAAAAAGCAGATGTAGAAAAACATTTATCTAAGGAATCAATTTTGTCTCTGAAAGCTTAAAAAAAATGAGTCCTTTAACGAAGAAACATACATGAACTGAGTTAACTCTAAATGTTAGAGAAATCTGAAATCTGGCCTTCCTCTGGTTTAGAAACTGATAAGTGAAACAGACAAGAAGCTTACAGAAAGGTAGGTCACACAGAAAATTGCAGTATATGGTATCCAGTATCCATGGCTCCTTTTCCATTTTCTTTTTGGAAGTCCTTTAGAAAAATCAGGAAATATTATAGTACACAAATAAACACAAAAAAGATTTTCACAGTCTTTTCTATACGTTATTTGACAGATTCCATCTATGGGTTCTCTCCATCTTAAAGCAAGCTATAGAGCAAATAAATTTAAGAGTAAAAGGCTGGGCAGTTTTTTTCAATAGAATCAGCAAAGGGAAGAACTTTGCTTCTTGGTTTTTCTGATCAAAGAAATCCTGAGGGGTTTTTTCATTTGTTTGTTTGATTGTGGGGCGGTTTTATTCGCTTTTGTTGTTGCTATTGTTTGGTTTTAAAGCAAATCTAAATAATGATGTTGAATTAAACATAATTTTTAACATTTGGATACAAGAGAAAAATGCCCCACCCACATTACCCTAATACATGCTTCCCCATTGCATGTTTTCTGCTATTCTTCCTGCATGATATAGCAAAACTTCACAGAAATTAAAAGACAAAAATAAAAAGTGCAATTTTTGTGGGGCCCATAAACCACACATCCCCAATATCTATTGCCTGCAGAAGTAGATATGAACAAAATTCCCATTTTCCCAGATCTTTTAAGAGTATTTCTTTTGCCTTTTTCTCAATTTTAGTTATCTTTATCACAGAAAAGAAAATTAGCATTGCCTCCTCAGCCAGCAAAACTACCAAAAAGTCTTATAATTAGTTGGCAATCCAGCTGGAAAGAATATATAGTAAGTAAAAGATTATTTCTAATTCTGTAATTTATAAAGCTTAATAATATAGGTATTATTTTAGATACAACTTTATAACTTGATAAACTAAAGGAAGTTACCACTGTGTTACATCTCCACTGCTGATTTTAATGACACATCTCAGTGAAAATTATCTGGTCAGAAATTTGATTTTTTGGACATGGTCAGCACCCCTGGAGGAAGAAGTGACAATGATGATAATTTGTCCTGTATATGCTGGAGCAGAAAATTTGGCAACACTGCATGTTTTGAAGCTATGAGCTAAAATATTCTGTTTGGGCATTTGACAATAAAGTGGAATGCAACATTTTATAGTAAATGTTTAATAAGCCACATTTGTATTACTGCTAATAGTTGGTAGAAAAAAAAATCAAATATCAGTGTTGTGGTTTAAACTCAGCTGGAAATTAAATCCCACTCAGCCACTTCCCTCCTCCTACCCCCTCTGGTAAGAGCGAGAAAAAAGCAGAGTTTCTGAGTTAAGAAAAAATTGCTTGATAACAGCAATGAGACAAGAAAAAATCAGTAACAGAGCCAATATTAGTGATAAAAGTATGCAAAAGAGAGGGTGATTCCCATACAAAACGTGGTCACCACACCAATCAAGCTCCATGAGACCACCAAAAGAAAAAATTTGTTTGTCTTTTGTCCCCACCAAAGCCACATCCCTCAGCAATGATATGTCTGGTATGGAGAAGCAATCTAGACATGCCCAGACAGCTCTAGACTCCAACCCACTTGGCCACTGCAAGAAAATTTGGACTCAAAGGTTCACACAAAATGAAACCTAAGTAAAAGGAGAAAAAAAATATTTTTCTAGTAGAAAATATAAAGTCTGCCTGAGATATCAAGCTCTAATGTAACTTTTGATTCAAAATAATTTCTTCAGAGTTCAGGTGTGACCACTTATTCTTTTTGGCATTATTAATAAGTAACTTCCACATAGTTATTAATCTAATTTTATCATCTATTTTGTGCTGACTGATATTCAAAACTTTTGATGTTTGCTAAGACAGGAAACATTAATTTACAGAAAACCAATTCTTAGAATTAATAATTCATTTCCTGCCTACTATACAACAGCTAGAAATGAAATCTAGGAGTTTCCCTGAGACATCAGGAGCATTGGCAACATAAATAGCTTTTCCAGAAAGGACTTAACTGTCAAGATAGAATTTCAGTTTTCAGAAATTCATTTTAATTACTATATCAACATTTCAAGAACACGAAAAGATATTTATTAATTATAAGCCATGAAAACCCTGCAGCATTTCATGATGCATTATAAAAATTTTAATGTCTCACTAAAAAGTATTTTGCTTTATACCATAATTTTCTTTTTTTTCAAATATTTATGAAAATACAGGTAAAAATTCATGGTTTACTGTGGAGATTTATTTTTTCACCTCAGGCATCACCCTTTCAATATAAAAGATTATCTGTATACTCAAGTGCATGTCTTTGTTTTTTGATTTTTATTATCATAGCAAAGATGGTATAACCTAAAAAATTAAGTGTTGCACCACAGAAATTTTAAAGTTATCTTAATTAAGATCCTTCATTCCAATTTAAGAAAATAGATTCTACTTTACTGTAAAGTATTTGCATTTTCAAGAAGGCATATGTTTCAATATATTCAATAACTTTTGTAGGATATCCAGGGAACTCATTAAAGGCCATGACCTAGACTAAACTTTACTTAGCCTGGAGGTTTCTTGAAATAGTGTGTTTTTCAGAGGTGGTGGTATGACTGCAGAATCCTAAATACTTTTTGAAAAAATAATGTCTTACCTAAGTAGTTCAAAATGGAAATCACCTCTGGTTTTACTCCAGATACTTTTATTTCACTAGCACAGCAGATACAAAGAGACTACAGACACCATTGCTCATATTTCACTGAAACCCACTGTGCTGTACATGCCGTGACTGCCATTTGCACCCTCATGAAGTCAGCAGTGTAAAGATGATGAAAAGGGAAGCTTTAAGAAGGAATCAGATTTGGAGGAGCTTAGAAAAGTTGAGCTGAGAAGGCAGAGGTTGTGTGCTCCAAAAAATTGATCTAGTAAACCTCATGGGGAACCTGCTCTCTATAGGATCACCCCATGCTGTGTTTTGTAGAACATGGCAACAACTAGCCTGATTGTCTTCTGTCTTTGCTTTTTCTCTCTATTTTCACTGTTTGACAGATCAAAGATCTATTTAAAATAATTGATATTCAAGCTAGTGCTTTTGTCATGCTTTTTTTTTTTTAAGAAATGGAGATGAAGAATTATTTTTTGTATACTAATAGTTAGAAACCAGTTATTTTGTCAATCCATTATTAAAATCTTTGCTTCTATGCAGTCAATAAGCTATGATGCTGACTTAGTCACCATGTTTCTGGCTGTGAGAGTGACCAGCATTTTTAAAGGAGAATAGCAAAGAAGAGGTGGTGTAAAATTCAGATCTGGATAATGGAGAGATTTTTTCTTCTCATTCTCATGTTGTTTCTTTTCCCATCTTTCTAGTTGTTTCCTTTTAGAAGTTCAGTATTAAGGTCTCCTCTAAAAATAGAATGCAAGATGGACAGCAAGCAGCTCACCAGCATGTACTGAGTATTTGTTGAACTCTTCAACTCTTCCTTCCTGTATGGAAACTTCCTCTAGATCTGAAGGTGGAAAACAAATGCCAAATCCTTTTTGACTGAAACATGCAGATTTGAAATATTAGTAAAAACATCTTTGCCTATTTCACAAAGGGTAGCCTAGTGTAGTAGTGTGGAGGTAACCTCAGGAGAAAGGAAATGCCAAACACCTTATTGCTTACTGAATTTCACTTCCTAGTGTGAATCTCTCAGTGAACTACTACAAAACTGTAAAGTAAGAGAGATTCTCTTTTGCTACCTGTAGTGCAAAGTATAACTCATCAACCTTTGAGCATAGGTTTATATTAAGATGATTAATATGAAAAAATAGTCAAAAATTAGATATATCAGAAAAGTTTGTGGCTTTTTAGTCAGTCGTGCAGGTGATCTCTTCACAGTAAATCCAAAAATACAAAGACAAAACCATAGGAGCTGGAGAGATTCCCTTCAGTGACTGAAGAACACTGTCAGGGTGAGGCACACAGAGAATCAACTTTATGCTCTCTACTTAGAAGTGTTCAAAAATCTATTGGCTTTTACTTTTTAATACAAAATTCCTCACTTATTTTTTAAGAAATATATTTTTAGTTTTACAGATTCTAGAAAGCTTTAAATATTCTACCATTTGTTTTCTGTATGTAAAATTTCAGATGCCTAGCTTCAGCAACAGGCAATTTTACAGATTTAATAAAATATTATTACTATTTAACATCTTTGATGAATACTAGTACTCTTAAACTGCAGGGGCAATAACAGAAACATTATACTGAAGAATTGCTGGTGCCAAAGATTTTTAAACTTTTGAGAAAATTTACATATTTATAGGCAGTTTCATGTTTCGTGCCTTTATTTACTGACTCCAGATATAGGGATGGTTATTACCTGCCACACTGAATGACACTGAAAATAGGTGATTGATAACACAAAGAAATGACTCTCAGATAGAAACTACCATGCATTTTGTTTTACATATTCTCAAGGATACTTGTGAATGAAGATTGGAAATCTTAACATTTTTTATGTGAAGAAGGGAGGAAGGGTAAGAAAAATCTGTTTTATTTTATAAGGCTGCAATATTAACAATGTAAAAATTCTGGTAAAAGAGACTATATTTACTTCCCCTCCCATTCTTTTTTCTAAATATTACTTTGATCAGTTGTGTTTAGATACTCCTGATGAATACATCTGGCAGAAATATTCCACACCTTATATTTATACACTCTAATTTCTTAAGTTTTCATAGGAAGAGAATAGTATGGATATTCATAATCTATTTAAGGAGAGAATTTGATGGACCACATACTTCTCTTGTCTGCTATGATGAAGATCTTCAAAGTAACAGCAAAAGCAGCCCCGCTGTCCTTCCTCAAGTAATCAGCCTCTGCCTGAGTGTTAGCATTACTGAATATATTCAGAGCTTATGGTAATGGAGTAAAATACTTGGAATTTAATTAACACTGTTTTTCTTAGGCCTGGTCCTCATTCCTGAAGTCAAGTTGCTCCTCACTTTCCTTAGTTTTGTAAAAAGGCTATGTGGTCCAAACATAACTGGCTGCTGCTGAAGCCAACTCCTTGCATGGTTGGCAATTCAGACAAATCTCAGTGCAGGATTAATTCTACTTTTAATTAAGAGTCTTCATAAAAAAAATTTAAACCTGTAAAAGCATATAACTGAATTAATGCTAGAATTACCTTTTAATCTTTTATGTATTTTAATAATAAATGTCTCATAGATGACTACTGCTGTTAATACTTACATTTTCATTTTCAGAGCAGTTTAAGGTAAACCTTCTGTTCTTTGTGCAGCCTGCACAGATGCTGCCTCCCCTTCTATTCCAAAAGATTTTAACAGGCTAGGAGAATGTGGCAACTCTCTACTCTAACTGTTATTACTAGAATTTGCATATCCCTTTTTGCTGAACTGTGAAATCAGCATACCAATTTTGAGTGAGCTCTGGTTTTCAAACATGAAAAATACTTATGAGCCCTGGATACTATCAGCCATCAGATCACCTTTCCTGGAGCTCATTATATTACTTCAAACATACCCCTATCCTGAAACTAAATTCTTGGAGAGCAATGCTTTTCTTACATGATTCTAAAAATGCAGCTCATACTGCTTGGCATCAAGCAATGTAAGAAGATTAATATGTCATGAGATGATGCAGTTCAGAACACACTGCACAGCAAGAAGGCTTGAAAACATGATACAGCAGAGCTATCACACACCAGTTGGGAAGGGTCACTGAAGACAGTCATATGTGACTTCAAAAATTAAGATTCAATGAGACTGTGCTTGTGTAGAGGGTTAACTCTAAAATCTTCCTAGATCCTCCTATCTGTAAACAAGAAGCATTTTTTTCACATACTGGAATAGCAAAGCTCTTGGAGTTGTTGAAATATTTGTTTAGTTGCTTCCTCCCTTTTACAGCAACTATTTTTCACAAAAGGACTTTTGAAAGTCTGTCAGTCTTTATCTACAAACATCCTGGCGGACTTAAGTGACATTAAAGATCTTACTTTTGTTAGAGGGTGTGCAGATTTTCTGTGGCTTGTGTTACACTTGGGTGTGTAATTTTCAATGTGTTCTTTCCAGATTACACCTATCCTATTCATAAAATTGGTAGGCTTACATGATGAGCCACTCCAGTCATAGGTTCCTACTACAAATCTATTTTGACACCTTTTTAGAGTATTATGTCAACAATTCTAGCTCAGATTTCATATAAATTCAAAGTTTTAAACATTTCTCTTACAGAATTTTATCATCAGTCAGATTTTACAGATGACTGAATGATTTCAGAACATTCCTTTAACTTTGGGTAAGCTCTGATTTTATTCTTAAAACTTTCCTGACTAGATGCTTGTTTGGAACAAAAAGCACCTGGATTTTCACAGCATTATGGAATAACCCAAGTTGAAAGACTGAATTGAGTGCCCTAATTGAACTTCCTGCACCGGTCTCAGCTAAGAGGTCATTCCAGGTGTGCAGGGCTTTATCCTGTTTGTTCTCAAAAATCTCTGAGGGTTGACAGAGAGTGCATAAACTCTGTTCCAGGCCTGGAATGTCCTAATGACTGTGGTGGGTTACCTTGTCTGGCTGCCTACTCACCCATTCCTTCTCTCCTTTTCCTCAATAAGATAGAGACAGAAAATAAGATGGAAAAAGCTCATGGGTAAAGGAAAGGACAAAGAGTTTAATTATCAAATACCTTCACAAATAATGCAAACTTAGTTTGGGAGAATTAGTTTATTGCCAGCTGAAATAGATTTGGCTAGTGAGAAACAAAAAAAACAAACAAAAAAGTTACAAGAGTTTTTCTCCTACTCACCCTCTTTGTTCTAGGCTCAATTTTACTCCCCCATGCCCCCATTGAACAGGGAGGTTGGAGCAGATTACACCCCTGTGGTCACTTCCCACTTTACCCACTCTGTGCCTACGTGTGTCTATATCTCTGGGATACATGCCAGCTTTACTTCTGGTTGAACCTGTCCACAGAAAAATGACAGACACATCCCTGAGCCTGGGAAAAGATCCTTGGTCCCTAGGCTGGGCTCCAGCACCTGGGCAGGAAGGAGGCCCAGAACTGCTGTAGTAGGAGGTTGCTTTTTACATCCTTATTTCACATCAAAAGTTAAATCTGAATCTATAAAGACTAGCTAAATCTGAGTCTAGGAAGTGAAATTAATAAGCATAATATGGTTTTAACAGCACAAACAGAAGGAAAAAGAATAGCAACAAAAAAAAATCACAGCTGTAGGTTAACACCTATATAGATTTAAAATAGATTATCCTCTTTTCAGTACAATCCACTTGTCTGTCCTTAATAGCAATTGCATCCTTCCTTATTAAGGAGTTTTGAACAATTAGGTTCAGCTGAATGTAGTTAGTTTCCAGCTGGCAGTGATCTAAGTTGCATTGAATAGTGATGAATTCTGTGGAAAAAAAAATAAAGCAACAAAACTACCTTTTATTGTCAGTTTTTTCTTCCCATTTTCTCTTGACTTCCCCACTTGGTACTATAAGAGGCCTTTTAATAGTACTTAGGACTAGTTAAATACACTGAGTTTTCATAGTAACATGGTGCTTTCTTTTGACACGAGAAACTTGGTAAATGTCTGCACACTTGTTTTTTTAGGTTCCTTTCTAGCTTCTGTTCTTATTTCTCTCAATGATGAAAAACTCAGGAATAGCCCTAAGATATTTTTTTTTTGTTGATTTCTCTACAAAGGTTTTAAGATTAAATGTATCTAGTTTTTATTGGATGAGAGTAAAGTATCTGTAGATGCAGATCTTTCAGAAAAATCTAGAATTAAATAAATTGTTTATTACAGAGTGCTGTCTGTGGAATCCTGGCCCACTTTTTGTGGGATAATGAAGTTTTGTGAGCATGATTTAATTTCATTTACTTTTAAAAATTTTGATGGAATAGTAACTAATTATTTCAGTAAAAGAACACTGTATTAATTCTTGATCAACCTGCAGGCACACTGCTGTCTTTTTAATCTTTTCTTTTTTTCTCAGTCATATTTATTTTATTCTGTCCACCAGGTTATTGGTATATCTGTTCTGGTATTGACTTTCTGAAGCTCTGCTTTCTTTTGCATTTTCTGCTTTCTATTTCTGATCATATATTTCAGATTTACTTCTTATCTCCTGAGAGGAAATTCCCAAGTATTAAGTTATTTTCATTCTGTAAATTTCCCTCCACAAATCCTTTTTTATTTCCATTTCAAATGTCTTCAACATAATTTTAAAACACTAAAACAAATAAAAGAAGTTCTATGGATTTTTATAATTCTCTTTGTAGTGTTTTTGTTCTTTGAACTCTCTTGCCCTTTCTGTTCTGTTTGGGTTTTTTGTCCCTCATATCTCAGTAGAGGTTTGGAAATGTTTGTGGTAGAGATTAGGTGACTATTGGGTAGATGAGCTCTAAAGCTTGTCCTGAAAAAAATGCTTCGTTTTCACCATTCACTGAATTGTCTTTCCATTGTAAAGTACTGTAGGAGGAGCTGAGAATTAGTTTTAATGACAACAATTTTAAGTAGAGTAGATTTTTTTCCTGGATAACCAGCAAAAAAAAGACAAAACAAACAAATACAACCTAAAGATAGAGCTTAGATTTTAAAATTAACAAATCTTTAATCTTCACCTATTTTTTGATGCTAAGTACATCTATACTTTCCAGAAGTACAAAATAAGGGAAAAAAATCTTATGAAGGAAAACCTGGAAACTATTTTTAGGAAGATTTTTGTCTGTTTACAACTTATTGTTCCTGGTATTGTGCTCTATGAACATCAGGAAGCGGACAGTAGTGTTCCTCTGTCCTGTGCTCTCCTATCTTTCATTCTTCTTTTCTAGCCTCCTATGTATATTTTATGAGATTTAGTATTTTACATCTGAATGACTGGATCAGTTCCAGAGCTGTAGGCACTTGTCTGA
The DNA here is from genome assembly GCA_013398995.1 of Alaudala cheleensis. Lineage (NCBI taxonomy): Eukaryota > Metazoa > Chordata > Aves > Passeriformes > Alaudidae > Alaudala > Alaudala cheleensis. The sequence continues at coordinate 86,620 of VWYE01029457.1, forward strand.
AAGCAGAAAAACTGCATCAAATACTTGTGTGTGTTACCTTTCTCCAATGGGAAAATGTTCCCCTCACCCCCATTTTTTTCCAGAAATGAATTCTGCTGGGTCTATCCATCTCCTATAAAAGTTTTCAAAACTTGCTCTGGATTGTTAAAATTTTTGCGTTTTTTATGTTCTGTAACTACTGTGAGAGATGTTTAATATCTTTAAAAGGAAAGAAATTACCTCCTACAGTATTTAGAACAAACCTTAATATAAATTAGAATCCTTAACATCTAATTGGATGTTTTTATCCAGGTGGTAGTCTGCAGAGGGAATAGATAGGATATCTAACACCAGAAACCATCTGTTTTGTGTTAAATATTATTTTTGCTAGGCAAATAAATTAATTTCTAGATAGAAATTTTCTAGATTTCATACAAATATATTGTAGCTTTGTCTGAATTGTGAATCAATCCTTTACCTCTAACTTTTACAGATATATGAATCAAGAAGGACTTTCTCTGACATTTTCTACCTTTCACTTTAGAATAAAAAAATCCATAATACTTAACCTATTATAAATTATCAGATAATGGGTTCTGAGAAGTTTGAAGTGTTTTGAAGATCACTTTGGGATCTGCTTGCTTGCCATAGAAATCGTTGAGAGAATATTTGTACTATAATTCTTCATGTCCACATTCCTCTTTCTGAAAGGAGCAAAAGTCAAGATATTTATGGTTTTCAACATTTTAATTGCAAAGAGTATCAGATGCTTCTCAAACATTGCAAACAAACAGGGACTTGGTAACATATTGAAAAAAACATTCAAATATATGTAAAATTCAATAGTCAAATTGTCTCACAACTTTCATGCTGCAACAGAAAAGATTTTGTCACTCTGTGATAAGCCCATGTATTGAAAAAATGTAGAGGAAAAAAGTACAAACACTCAGATATAACAAAAGCCCAATATGTTTAGAAATAATTCCTCCATCCTGTCTTTCTCTTAGTGTGAAAAAAGCACCAAGCTATCTAATAGTCCAGTCAATAAGCAAGATGTCTTTTTCAAATTGGATCTTTCTTTGCTGCAATTTTATCTAAATTTTACCTCTTTTTGTCTGTGACCTTACTAACACAGAGTTTTGGCAGGTAATCTTGCACAGAGAAGTATCTAGGCTCTCAAACAGTTTATATTTATAGGAAACTTTTTCCCAAACACTGAAAAAGAGATGGTGTTTCTAAGGCAGCTATCCAGCATACTACACCAAATATCACTCTCCTAATGTATCAGTTAGATATTCTGTTAAACATCCCCAGCAAGACATTTTCTGTCTTATTGACCAGTACTGAGTCCATCTCCTGATTCAATTTGTGAATTCTCTTGGGAAAGAATAATTTTGTTATGTCTTTGCAATGTATGTATTCAATGGATCCCAAGCCCATGCTTAAAATTCTTCAGTATTACAGCAAGAAAAGTAATTAAAAGTATTCCTCAAGAGCCACATCATAGTTACTTGGCTATAAACCAAGTGTGGACTGCACAGACTACAAAGCTATAGTGAATAAGAAAGTTTTTTTGCTACCAGACAGTATTAAAAACAAAGCAACTGATGTCTCCAGCTGGCACAATTTTTTAATTATACTTCAGCAATATCTAATTGCAAATGAACTAGTGTATTTTTTATGGTCAAAATCTTGTTTATGGGCAAAAAGAAATAATACCATATGGACAGACAGAAGTATCTATATGGGCCTGTAAAGCAAAGATCATGCATAAAAAGCTCTATAGATAGATGTGTAAAACCAAGAAATTAATGTCAGTATAATTAAAATCTTAACAAAATAATTATTAGAGTTTCAGGAAAAGGAAAAAAGAAAAAAAAAACAAAGAAAGAAAAAAAAAAGATGGGATAATAATTTGTTAGATGCTCACATCTTGATTTCTACTCCTTGGTGAAAATGTAGTTTATACAATCCTATTACATAAACAACATAAAAGCAATTTTTTGTAGTTAAATTCAATTTTTTAACTGATTTCCCCTTTTTTAATTAATAGTTCCCTCCATTTTAGAGTTAACAAAATTGTCTCTTCCTTTTAAGGATTTTATGTTTTCAGTTTTCAGCCTTTTTTGCTTTCTCTAAAGTGGTCTAATGTGTACAGTTTTCATAAATTCCTTTACAGCAAATGAACAGTGCAAAAACTGCTCTTAACTTTGAGGAGGTTTTCAAAGATTAAACCTCAGAGTCTCAGTTCTCTGAAATGTGTGATGCAGTAGTAATGGGAGAACGATATTATTTTTAGGATAATATGATTGGAACATTCTGCTATCTGATATAAAAATGGATTGCTGCTAATTTCCTTCATTGTGTGCTGTTGCCAAATATTTATGTGCCAGCGTGGTAACAGTACTTTTAGCAGTCACATCTGAGTACAACATTTCTAGCTGAAGGAGAGTTGTGAGACATGGAATTAAGGCAAAGAAATAGAGACTTTTCTGACCTTTTTTCAAAGGACATCTCTCAATACAGTCTTTTCACAGGCAAAATTTAAAAACCTAAGAAACAAAGTGAAAGACAGAAATTCAGAATTTTTATCTGTACTGCATGAAATTTACAGTAAATGAAATTAAATTGTAAATGTAACTGAAGCCTAGCACCATTTAAAGAAGGAGTTGGATATGTTCTCCCACACTCACTGATGTACATTTTCAGTCCTTAATCACTGCCTTGTGGAAACTAAATCCATTGTATTCTTATTTCTACAAAGCAGGGTTTTTTCTCCTGAAACAGTTACAATTGAGCACAACCCATTGATCTACTGCAAAGCTTCCTTAATGTAGTGGTAGTGATTTTCTACCCAATCTGAATGAAAATGTGCTAAAGGTGAAATTGTTCAAGGTTCTATTTTTTCTCTAAACCTTAAACAATTTACACTGAATGGTTCTTCTATACTCGTAAGGGATGCATTCTTATTTACTTTCCCATTAGTTAGAATGATGGCAAATTTTTCTTTGTGGTTGTTTTGGTTATTTTCTCAGCTTACACTGGGATTGACAGTATGGACTTTGCTAAAATGTTCTATTTGTGCTTTGTTGTGCTAGAATTCAGAGGAATCTTGTACAGTCAGCTCTAGGCAGTCTTCTGGCAAAGAAAATAGAATGCATAATTGTCTTCAGTGGATAAGAATTCAAGTGCATTGTTTTCTTTTTTCTTAAATCACTAATATTCCCTAGGAACTAGCTTGTTGTGAATGAGATCCTGTTTCTCTTTTTCTTATCATTTGTATTCATTCATTATAGCCATTGTAATTATACAGCAAATTGTGTTTTAGTTTGCATTTTTAGAATATTTTATCTATTATGCAGGGATTGTAATAACCCAAAGCTGATTAGACTTTAAGGTGTGAAGATGTCAAAAGACTATTGTCTGCAGTACATGTATGGAGACAGTATCATCTCTGCAGGAAGAAAGAAAGTTTGTAGGAGAAGGAAGAAAGGAAAGTAATTTTTGAGACATATTTCCTTATTGTTTTTTCTTGCTTATCTGAATGTTCTGATTGCCAGATGGATTCATAAGTAGACTGAGGGTTTCATGGCACTTGCTGCATGTAATGATCAGCAAGCCTAGGCAGTTTACAATATAGTATAAAGTTAAATGGATTTACAAAATTAAACAGCCATTTGAAGAATTAGTGTATTTTTAATAACTTTTTTTTTCTTTTTTAGGCTCTTAGAAAATTTAAATGGCAGTTACTGGTGAAATAAAATCGCTTAGAAAAAAACCAAAAATCAAGGAAGAAAAAAACTGAATAAACAATGAAAAATAACATTTTTTTTATTTAAAAAGACAAAATTATTGCAATTATCCTGTGGAGAAACGTCTTTTGATAATAATCCTCTGGTTAAGTATGTTGAAAAGGCAGTCTTGTCAAAATATGATTGAATTAAACTACTAGTTAATAATATTCACTGAAGTCAGCTGATATCTAGAATTAGGTTCCAGATACTGTTGAAGCAGAACAGTATCTGGAAAAGACTGGAAAAGACCTATGACATCATAAAATCCAATCTTTGACCAAACACAGTCTATGACCCCCAACATANATAAACCTCCCCTGAAGCAGGCTGAGATAATTGCCTCTTCTCCTATAACTTGTTCTCTGGGAGAAAAGGCCAGCCCCCACCTGGTTACAATCTCCTTTCAGACAGTTGTAGAGAGTGATAAGGTCACCCCCAAATCTCCTCCAGGCTAAACAACCCCAACTCTCTCAGCCACTCCTCACAGGACTTGTGCTCCAGACCCTTCACCAGGTATTTTACTGTACTCTGGACCCGTTCCAGCTCAACAATCTTCTCCCTGAACTGAGGGGCACAGAACTGGACACAGCACTCAGGGTTTGGCCTCACCAGTGCCNTTTTATTTAAAAAGACAAAATTATTGCAATTATCCTGTGGAGAAACGTCTTTTGATAATAATCCTCTGGTTAAGTATGTTGAAAAGGCAGTCTTGTCAAAATATGATTGAATTAAACTACTAGTTAATAATATTCACTGAAGTCAGCTGATATCTAGAATTAGGTTCTAGATACTGTCAAAGCAGAACAGTATCTGGAAAAGACTGGAAAAGACCTATGACATCATAAAATCCAATCTTTGACCAAACACAGTCTATGACCCCTAACATAAAGTTCAATCTATTACCCAACACCACCATGTCAACTAGATCATAGCAATAAGTGCAACATCCAGGGATGGTGAATACTCTGTATTCCAGACAGGAAAAAATGTTGCTGTGAAAAAATATTGGACATGTTAACTGGATCTGGGTTACTCACAAGGGAAAGACCTTATGCTTTTTTGTTACATCATGATCATGTTAAGCCCCTTCAGGGATGGTGACTCCACCCCATCCCTGGGCAGCTCATTGCAGTATCTAATCACCCTTTCCATGAAGGAATTCATTCTTATGTCCAGCTTAAACCTCCCCTGAAGCAGTCTGAGGTAATTTCCTCTTCTCCTATCACTTGTTATCTGGGAGAAAAGGCCAGCCCCCACCTGGTTACAATCTCCTTTCAGACAGTTGTAGAGAGTGATAAGGTCACCCCCAAATCTCCTCCAGGCTAAACAACCCCAGCTCTCTCAGCCACTCCTCACAGGACTTGTGCTCCAGACCCTTCACCAGGTATTTTACTGTACTCTGGACCCGTTCCAGCTCAACAATCTTCTCCCTGAACTGAGGGGCACAGAACTGGACACAGCACTCAGGGTTTGGCCTCACCAGTGCCGAGTACAGGGGGAAAATCAGGGCCCTGCTCCTGCTGGCCATTCTATTGCTGATACAGGCCTGGATGCCATTGGCCTTCTTGGCCAGCCCAGGATCACTGCTTGTTCATGTCATCTTGCTGTCAACCAGCACCTCCAGGTCCTTCCCCACTGGGCCCCTTTCCAGCCTCTCTGCCCCCAGTCTGTAGCTCTGCAAGGGGTTGTTGTCCCCAAAGTGCAGGCCCCAGCATTTGGCCTTGTTAAACCTCATATTGTTGGATTTGCCCCATCAGTCCAGCCTGTCCAGGTCCTCCTGCAGAGCCCTCCTGCCCTCCAGCAGATGAACACTCCGACCCAACTTGGTGTCATCCACAAAATTGTTTATGGTAGATGCAATCCCCTCATACAGATTGTGGGAGACCAGAGTATCCCTCTGGGTCTCCTGAATGGGCAGCAGCCAGGACGTGGGGGATGGGGCCCCACGGCCTCCTTGAAAGATAGCATTGGCTTTGATCTGACACCGTGGAGACGGCTTCCAAGGCTGTCTGAGGATTTGGCTGACACGAGGGTTTGATTGGTGTGTTTTTTATTATATCACTGGGTGTGTAGATATTAATTTTAGATTTCTCTGTATTCTTATTATTGGGCAAATATGGAGGCAGATAAATGTGATAAAGTCACATTTTCCTGTCCTTCTCTTCCTTTTCCTTTTGCAAAGGGCTGTGGGTTTTTAGGATTGGGTGAAGGTGTGATTTCACTGGGTGACTTGGATTTTAGTTATTGGGTTTTAGAGGAAAACAATGTAGACATAAAAATGGGTCTAAAAA
>VWYE01029457.1:94447-142348 GCA_013398995.1 Alaudala cheleensis
TTGGGTTTTAGAGGAAAACAATGTAGACATAAACATGGGTCTAAAAATCAAGGGGCTGTTCCTGGGCGGGGAGAATTCACTTTTCCAGCGGTCTGGGAACACCACGCTGGTTTGTCTGGACTTAGAGACGAGATTTCTAAAAATAAACATCTTCAAACTGCAACCTGAAGAGCTCTGATTCCTTCTTCCAAGCACGGGCAGTGAGAAAACAGCCATTCAACACCTCAGACCGGGGTCATCTCGAGAGAGACCCCCGGCACAGATCATCAATAAAGATGTTCAACAGAACTGGGCCCAACAGTGATCTCTGGGGGACACCACTAGTGACCAGATGTAGATCACAGATCTGCCATATACGTAGGATTAGAATTGTTGTGGTACTCCAAAACTAGGGAATAGTTACCTTTTGTTTACAAAAATTGGGTTTTTTTCTCAGTGGGATAACAAAGATTATGTCTTGACAAAGATTAGTGGATTAATGGGCCATATTCTACTTTTAAACAGCAAGTTCTCCCTAACAAGACAGGGTATTTAAGACTTGTTAGCTTCATGTGTTTGATCTTGAATCTGAATTCCTCCCCCACCAGGTAACTTCTATTGATCACTATTTGAAACAGGAAACTTCTGGGTAGTGTTTTTATTTCAATACAAGTTTTACCTTCATATTCTTCCTGTAATATGATCATGACATAGTAAAAGAACATAAGGTCTTTTAGCTGTGTGTGTCCCAGCTCCAGTTAACATGCCCAGTATTTTTTCATGGCTTTCCTGTCTAAAATGCAGTTTTCTATTAGAGTTTTGTTTCACTGTGTGCTGAAGGTTTTTATTCTCCATGTAGCTTTGCTGCAAAAAGTAAAAGAAGAGAGACGTTTTACATCTGAGTTGTCTTAATTTCCTACATGATAATTCATAACGGCTCATTTTACCTTTGTGATTCACACGTAAGATCCAAAAGGAAGAGATGGCACATTTTACTTCATAACCTCAGCTTGACTTTTGAAGTTATAATAGACACAAATGTTTCACCACCATTTGTTCTTCTCTTTGTGTTTCAACACCCTATTTTTGTATTGAATCTGTATTTTCTTAATCAAGAAATTAAATAAAGGAACTTATACAAAGCACTTCAGTCATAGCTAGAAGTATGTTTTCATCCCCTCCACTCCCCTTTTCTCATGGAAAACAGAGGCAAAGGGGAAAAAAAAGAAGGAAGAAAACTGGGCTCTGCAACAACATATGCTTACTTTCCCATGGGAGATTTTCAAATTATGATCAAACTTATGATTTATGTGTGCTGGCCACAATTCAGAATATCACTGCTGACTTTGTGAAAGTTTTATTGTTCTTCTGGAAATCTCTTATCCTTCCTCACATGTAGTACTGCTCTTAAAATGTATGTATGCAGTCATGCACAGGAGTTATGTACATGCATTTTTCTGCTGAGGCATAGACAGGATGCTGCAGCAGTATTTGTCTAAGCCTTACAATTATAGAACGTTCTGTGAGCATGACTGACATTAAGTTTATTTGCAGACCTGTATATCTTGTTTCTTATGCCAGTTTTTGAAAAGAGGTGCTAATTATGTAAAGGGATGCCTCACTGTCAGTGTCCTCTGACCATTTAATCAGTAGGCAGCAGAGCCTACAGAGGAGAAAGAAATACTAGTAGTTTACCATGACAGGTGAGTAAAATTACTTGGATTAATACTTTAAAAATATTTTAAAGATTTATGCCAAAACAAGGAAGGAAGGAAGGAAGGAAGGAAGGAAGGAAGGAAGGAAGGAAGGAAGGAAGGAAGGAGAAAATTTCTTTTGACCAACTCTAGATATTTGTGTGTAAGATTGTCATACTGATTTTCATGTAGTCAAGACAAAAGAAGTGAGCATTCCTCACAGGCAATTCATCTTGCACCAATAGTTCACCTGACCAAGTAGTATATGGTCAAAGTTAAGTCTGGATTCCTAAATACATTCCTTTCATACCAGTTTGCAAGCATTTTGTTAGATCCATTAAGCATTATTAGCATATAAACTTAAAAATGAGAAGAAAGGGAATACCAGTACAGGAATGTACACTTAGATTTAGCAGACGTAAGACTGCATTTTTTTTTCCCTCAGATGGGGTTCAGGAAAGGTGCTGCAGAAGTCAGATTTCTGGAACATTTTGAGAATGAGGTTTTAATAAAGCAACTGAGGTGTCAGAGGAAACAGGAAAGGCTGAGGTTGGCCACCAGGATCAACTGGCAGTTTGGATCAGTTGGCTAGCCCATGGTTGTGAGGCAGACCTCAGACCTCTCTGAGAATACCCAAACTGAGGATGTTGTCCTGCATCTGGGCCTCACAGCACCTGTGAGCAGACATTCATCTGCAGGGCAGCAGGAGCTGTAGATTAGGTGGGGCCAAGGCAAGAGCCTCAGCTGAAAACATCTCCCCTGGGCCAGCGATCAACCCTGGATGTGGCTGCCCCATGACATCTGGGAACTTCCCACCTGATGCCTGAATTCCAGCAGCCAAATTCCTGTAAGAGTGTAGGGTCTGCCACTGGGCAGAAACAGCTGACTGGGAAAAGAGAAACGTTATTTGAAATGCCATTTTTTTACATTTTGCAGAATGAGGAGGGAGCAGGCTTACTGTTGAATTATTAAAAATAAAACTGAATTCACTTTTTCTTGTAGGTGTTTTATAGGATAGCAAGACATTAAAGAATCAGAGAAAATCAAAGTTTCAAATGAAGAATAAAAGTATTATTTTATTCAGGAGTCTTACGGTCCATTTGCAGGACAGAGGTAACCTGTGGCATTTCATCTGAGTAAAGCTGTGGATCATATATTCCAGATCATGGGGCCTTACTGCTGATGCAGCTTTGCATATTGCTACTTTTTATAATGATGAATCTTTACTAATTTCACTCAGACACTGCCCTAATGTCATGTTTCCTTATTCCAGCTTTTACGCTAGAAGGGCCAAAATATTTTGATAAGTTTATCTTGCAAGTTCTCCTGTAATATTTAGAAACTTTTCCTCTGTCTTGGGCTCTAAGGTCTTCTTTGACTTTGTTTAATGGAAATATTTGAAGTTTCAGACAATGGAAATCTCAATTCTATCCCTTATCTCACTTGCTTTTATAATTCCCTTTGCTGTAGGGTACAGCACTTTGGAGAGAAAGTTTCTGAATAGTTGGGTAATTAAGTCCTTGATATGATAGCTCTGTGTGCGCTCCTTCTGTTCTTTTCTCTCTCCTTATTTAGTTTCATGTCGTATTCATATTAACTTTTTTCTATGATGGTCCTCTTTAATTCCAGCTATGATACTTTATCACAGCAGCCTCTCTCCAGCTTGGTATACCAAAGCAGTCCCTGCAGTGATCTTTGCAGAGTCATGAAAGCATTCTACTCTCCACTGACACAATGCTGGTTTTTGAAAATATTCTTGCAGCTGACTGTATGAACAGACAGATGTAGGCCAGTACACATCAAGATTTCTTCCACTAATGTGGCATTTCAGTTTCATGGTGAGGTAAAATTTTTTAATGGCAACCTTTATAAATGCATCATGGCTTCAATGTCTTAATTTTTAATTTTTCATTTTTAGACATCAGCCAATGTTAGCTATTTAATCTGAGCCAATAGTGTTCAGCACCAGACAAGACTTTAAAAAACATTTTTTCTTCAAAAAATACTAAATTAAACTGGAAAGCACAACACATACATGAGTATAGATGAAACAAAAGTAAAAATTTACTATTCCCTGACTGACTTTGAGGATAACAGATCAAAAACCCAAATGAAATAAATTGAAAATTTTATCAGCTGCACTAGAAATGTAAAGACCACCATTCATGAAAGATCACTATTTTATATGTGATCTTGCTAAATGTATTGTAGTAGCCCCATGGTTTTTTTGTTCCAAAGGTGAAGGATCATTTCATTCTCCTTGCACATATGTTTGTGCTGAGGGGAATCCAGTCTAGTTGAGGAGAATTATCTGAGAAAATAGTGGTCATTTCCTGGACCTACTCCAGGAGAGTGAATTCTCATGTGCTGTTTAACAGAAGCCAAGTTGCACATCTTGATTTGATAGGTAACTCTGTGTTATCTACATATCCACAGGTAATTCAGTCTTCCGTGCCTTTGCCTTCACATTATTTCATTACCATTATGAGTAGCTGGTCATTTGTAAATGAGATATACAGCTTCATCAGTAAGACACTGGAATGAAATTCCCTAACTTCCCACTCTTAAACCAGGATCTGATTTACATGAATACTACACTTCTATATCTGCTTTTCTAGTTTGTCTTCAGATCTGGATTTGTATTTGAATGTTGCTTACACATGGTGGTTGCATAACCTTCCTGAACATTGACATTCAATATTATTAGCAGTACTTTGTGCAGCCATAAATATGAAATAAGAAACAGAGGTCTGAGTCAAGAAATCCAAATTTATTTCCATTCAGACAGTTAGGCCCCTGTTTTACATGAGGCTGTTGCAGATGGTATCTCTCTGTTACTTGGGAACATTTTTCTCCCTTCCTTTTTTTGTGAAAGGCAAAGGCTCAGATTTCCTACACTTCTACCTCAGTATTGGTGGAAAATATTTTCTTACTGTCCTACACTTCCTGTAGATCAGTGTTTATTATTTTTCAGTCTCTGGGATTCTTATATTTCTGAAAAAATTAAAAAAAAACCCAAACCACCCCACACAGTTTAATGCTAATCAAAATAAAGTGCCGGTCTTGATCAGAAGTTCAGATCAGTTGCAAAAGAAAAATTTAAAACCTAGTTCAGGAAAGAACTTCTGTGTTAATCTTTAGCTGTTTCTGTCTTTCATCTCTCTCCAAAAGCTCTCATTCCTTCCCCTTCGCTTCTGCCTGACTCTGAAGGTTTTCATAACGCATCCTCTCTCTTCATGTGGAACTCCTCCTCTTTGCTCTGCCTTTATTCTTACTTCTCTCCCTGCTCCTTTTTTTAAAAATAAATTCAGACTCTGAATCTATATAAAATAGAGTTGTGATAATTTCCGTAGGTTTTTTTATCTTTTCTCATCTTTATAGCTGAGAATCTTCTTCCTTTTTACCCTCTACTTGCTCACATCCTGTGACTGAATTTGTCCCTGCTCCTTCTGAGTTTCTCTGAGTTTCTATTTCCATTTACTATTTCTATTTCTATCCTTTTCCTTCATAATGATGTTGTTCTGCAGTTGGTGGCAGCTGTTCAGTTAAATGCATTTTCAAGGGTGTTATGACATCATGCAATAGTACATGATAAAATTTTCTCAGTGAACAAGGATCACACTAGATTTAGAACTATTAATTTCATGTTTTCCATATATTTCTGAATATCTGGTAACACATTGAATGCATTTAGAAACTTTTCCTCCCTATCACCTTTTTGGATTTTTTTGGTAGTGGGCATGCAGCCATGTCTCAGCTTGGCTTCTCCCTTTATGGTGTGATGAGGATACCTAATGAATATGGCTGCTTCTTCCAGATAGGCTATTCCAGCCTCCCAGCTTGGTGTCAAGAAGATAAATAGTGCTTGCTGACATCTCTTCTAAAATTGATCAGCCAGTCACTTATGAGGCAGTTTCTGAATGATGGGGATTCATGAAGAATGCTGAGGCAGGTTTAAACCCACAGAGATTTACTATGGGTTCTCTAGCTTATAAGATACACTGACTGCAAAAGTCTGAGTTGCTTTTGGGAAAAAATATGGAAAAATAAGGAGAGTGAAACAGAACAAGGAAAGGGAAAACTGATTACTGATCATCTGGAAAGAGTGACAGCACTTCTTCTAGTGCAACTAGTCATGGGGTTTGTCACCATGCTTTCTGCTAGCACTATGTGCTTTATATAAGGACTGTCCCCACTCTCTTCCCTCTCTGCCCTTGGCTGCTCTTGTTTCTGATCTTCTTGGTGCCAGCAGGACTGTGCAAACAAGAGCAAATGTTACACATTGTTTTTTTAGCATCTCTGCACACAAAGGGCTGAGCAATATTTGTCAAGTATTTGCATGAATATTATTTTGTTATGCCCCATTTTTGTTTTTTTCTAATTTAAACTAAAAACTACAAATCTAGAGTTAAAGAGAGGTGGGTAAGATAATACTCCCATCCCTGATAATAGCCTCCAATGAAACCCCATGAAAACAGCAAAATCAGGGATTTGCAGCTATCAAGCCATGAGAATGACAACATGAACACAACAGGCTGGAGTGCTAGAGAGTCACTCAAACATGCTGCCTAAGCAGCTTCAAAGAAAGGTTACAAAACTGCAAATAAAAAGCCCATAGGTATTTGTTTTTGACATCAGACTTCATGGAACTGAACTGCTTCAGCATAAGAAGAAAGGAAGAAGGCATTGCTAAACATCAGAGACTTGGAATATCAGCCCTGTCTGTTTTGTTTGGTCAGCTTCAGTTGTCTTTATGAGTTTTTTGTGACATAAATAATTGATGTCAGAGGTCTGGTGATATTAAAGTACTTTAATCCATCTAAAGAATTTAAATCTTCTTACTTATGTGCGTAAATTCTGAATCAACAGTAGTTCTGGGATATTTTAAATGCTGACAGAGTTAAGAGGAATAATATATATTTAGAAAGGAATTATTTAAGTAGCTCAAAAACTACTTCAAAGATAAAATACTAATATTAATGTAAATTATGTTTTGCACTGCCAGAAATTAAAATATTATTTCTAGTAGCTTTCCAATTTTTATTATTTTCCTCCAGAGGTTTTTTTCCCTACAAGCCATTTGTAGGGAAATAAATATAGAAATAAAATATTAAGTTGAAGAAACACATGAACAGAAACACAGAATGGAGAGATAATTTTTTTGCAAAACAATTGACAGCAAAAATATTTTAAAATATTAATGAGGATAATACAAATAATCTGCATTGTAAGACTCTGGCATGATGAGGGATTTTATTAGCACTTTTTGATGGAGAAAAAAAGACATGTTCATAGGTTAAAACAGGCTTATGTTCAAAGCAAAAAAATAGAAGGAAAAAATATAAAAAGCATTCTAAAGCAATTTTCCTGAAGAAAATTTGCTGTCTGAATGATGTGTATACAAAATGAGAGACTGTAATTTCAAAGACCTTATGAAAATGTTGAACTCTCATCTTAATGTAAATGCATCCAATAAAATCCTGGCTTTTTATATGGCTAAGCAGATTTCAAATGCATTTGAAATTTGAAACACACTTTGATTAATTCTTTGGAGATGGAGTCTACTGAATGTTATTTTGAAAAGGGAAAAAGACACAGTCAGGTTCTTTAATATCCAGATTTATTTCTCTCTTATGAGGGTGATCTTAGAGTGTTGTAGGCTTAGTTCCAGCACTCTAGGCAGAACTGTGTTCTTCATTTCCAACTCAACAAAATAAGGTTTCTATAGAAAGGAAACTGGTGTTCAGCTGTGGACCAAATATTCATAGTGAAAAAATTTTGCAGATGTTATGAACTAAAGAGAAGTTGTGGCTCTCTGGGCCCTATTAAGACTGACTGTTTTGTTTCTTTCAGTATTTGGTACAATACAGTACTAAATTCACCACTAACATTTGATCAGGTTGCCAAAACTTGGCCACAATGACCTCTCATTTGTGCTGTTACTCTTCTTAAACTGTAATGTCTTATCTATAAGAGGGTAAGTATATTTGTAATGTTTTGCAGCTTCCATCATTTGAACTTGCATATTACTTATTTTCTGTGTAATTTGATGGTAATATATTATGGTCTTTTATTTGAGATTTGGTGGCAAGCTGAGAAGTTTAGGTTTTAAAAGAATAGAGAGTAAATTTCTTTAAGTAGCAATAAAACAATGGTAAAATACATTTACAAATTAGAAATAACCTTTTTTAGTGATAAATACTGAAAATGTAAACAAATTGAATATGCTATATTCATGTAAAAACTGTTGTGGAAAAACCCAACCTTGTAAATATTTACTTTCTCTAAATCCTGAAAGTTTAATAAAAATATGTATTTTTTTCCCTATAAAACACTGATATGTCTCAGAATCTATTCTGATAAATACTGATATACTGATTTCTCATTGCCTGCCACAACTGTTGTGAGCAGGGTTGGTAGCCAGAAGATTGTGATTTTTTTTAAAAACTTGTGATGACAAACATGACGGCTGTGTGCTGACCGTTCAACCAGTCTGCAGCATAGAAACACTCATACCACACTGGGCCATTTTGGGGTTTTTTTTCTTTCTTTACCTTTTTTGCTCATGGGACATAAAGTTGCTCTACCGTGTTGAGTTGCTTCCATGTACAGTGACAAAAATAGAATACTTTGGAAAGACAAACAAAGCTGGACACTTTATGCAGTCCATTCCTCCAGGGTATTTCCTGCATCCTCAAATGCACATGTGAGAACATTCCAGCCTAATCCCTTGAGAATATGTTTAGGAACTTGTCATCCGTAAATTTACACAATCTTTTTTTGAACCACAGAATTCTATCTTTTTCACAAGCTCCAGTGGCAACAAATCATAGAAATTCAAGACCTTTTATATGACAAGATATTTTATCTATTTTTTTTTTTTTTTACTTCTTAATAGTTTAAAATTGCCCTGGAATTTTTAGTTATTTAACAATTATTTACTACATTACTCATTTTTGTTATTCACCATCTTCATAACTTTATAAACCCAAACTCCTTCTCTCTTTGCTCTCTTTGCCAAGTGTTTATCTGTAACCAAATCAGTCTGCTCCTGAAGTTATCAGATCTTAATGAGTCTGAAACAGCAGATGAGATTATTCAGGTCTGCCAACTTCATACATCTGGATTTTATGTGCAAACTCCTAATATATCCACTCTCTATTTGGGGTAATTTTTAATTCTTTCTTCCTAACATTTTTCCCCAACATAATGTATTCAAGGAAGTTTATTATTCTTGAAATGACAAAAAAAAAAAAATAATAATTTATACAAATTATTTTACAATTTGTATAAGTCCTGACAAAAATTCACACAGGGCTTGCAGGTGCCAGTTGTATAGGATCTCATTTAAACAAGTAAAAAGAATACATATCTTGAAGCTAAGATAATTAATTTATTATAGTATACTTGATCTACAGCTCATTGCATATTTAAAAGTGTAAATAAAAATAATCCAGCTTGGTCTGCTGCTTTTTAAAACTAAATAAATATACATCCAAAAGCATATTCCTCATGACTAATTCTTCTTGCAGCTTTTTTTATTAAATACTCTGCTAACATATCAACTATGCATTCTCCAAAAAAAATTCTGTTAAATAACTGTTTATTGTGCTGAATAAAATGCAGCAACGTGTCACAGAATCTTCATGTATGAAGCATTTTTTCCATCTTATTATTGGGAAACTTTACATGTGTAGGTATACATCAAAGGATGGGGTGGAAATGGCATTAATTTCTGAAGGACTGGAATCTTACTAGACTCCTTGGAAATATTATAAAGGAAAACATAATTGTTCGATAATTGCAGTTTAGCTTCAAAAGCAAAATTCCTCTGTATCATTGTTTTCCAGGAGTTCAATCAGTCATTAAAGGAACAAAACAGAATTATATAAAGGATGGCTCGGCCTTTTATCTGGGGTTTGTATGGAAAGCTAATGTTCTGTTCATATTTGCAATGATAAAAAAATCTAAGAGCTTTAAAAAAAAGTGAGAAAAACGTAAATCAAAATTTATGTCCTTAAGAAATACGTCTAGAAAGGAATGTAAAAATGTATTTTTCATGGCTTTACCTTTGTGCTATTTTTAGATATACAATTTTGCATGGAAACATTAAGAGAACTGTGGTCATTCCAATGTTAGAAGTCTTTCTACTTAAAATGTAAAAATCACATTCCTGTTCACAAATGTTTATTTCTACAATTTTCCATTTTTATGGAAAAATTATATTTTATTGTGATTGTCTTCATAGAAATATTTTTGACTAAATAATTTTAAAGGCATACTCTTCAGTAAGTGCAAACCTTAATAAAGAGAGACACTTACAAACTCTCTAGGATCTGAAGTCCAAGTAAAAATAGATCATTACTTGAATGTATACTGACCTGTGTGTTTCTGAGAAATATTGTAAATTCAATGATAAAATCGTATGCATGTGCACATAAGGTGATTTTGCTATAACACATTTCTCTTTCATGCAGTAAGCAAATGGCAAAGGAAACTCTGTAATGCTTGCTCTAATTTGTTTTTAGCAAAGCAATTTGGTAGTTTTAACAAAATAAAGTAACAATCCTATATATCACTGGAAAGTCTACATGGAGCAGCATCTGTTAGGCCAATTTTTATATACCTGTCTTGTGAAATGCTCTTTTTTAATTAAATAAATTAGTTTTTCAGAACAAAGTCTGTTACTTCATGAATATATAATGAAAAATTAAATAGTGTTACCTGGTTTCCAAAAACCACTATGAACATGCTTTCACTCAGCACCTTTGGGAAGTTTATTCATAAAGACTTCTTCCTATTTTAATTAATAAATTATACCCTGCCTCAGAATCTTGAAATATGAGAACACTATTTTGCATATTGTTTTAAAGGGAAAATAGGGACAGATGAGCATAAGTTTTCTCTGTAAAGCTTCACATTTACTTGTCAGTGCAATCCAAATCTTATTAGAGAACATTTGAAAAGTATCCAGAAAGTACATGACTTTTAGTGATGCCAAAGACAGATAAGGTGTAAAATGGAAAACTGGGGTGAGTTTGGTTTTATACCAGAACTACTTAACAACTCTCAGTTCTTACATTGCTCTGTCATTTGAGCCTGTCATGAGCTCAGAGAGACTTGTTTTATAGTCCCTGCATTTTTATTAGGAATTGTATTTGTGCTGCTCCATGTACCTACTTGCAAACTGCTGTTGTTCTGAGTGCAATACAGCAACCCACAGAGGACTTGTTTGTGTCGTAAATTTCAAAACCAAAAAGTTTTTGATTACTCAGAAATGACACATTGCACTGGTTCTGCCATCCTGCAGTCTCTAAGCACTGGCCCCCAAATATTTTCTGAAGCTGCTAAATTTTGCATATATTGAAGTGGTTTTTGGCATCAATATTTCGAAGACTGGCTGAGAAAGTTGGTACTGTTCAGCTTGGAGAGGTGAAGGTTTCATGGAGACCTTGTGAGAAGTCTTTTGGTGTCTGAAGAGAGCTCACAAGGAAGCTGGATCCGTAGTGATAGGATGAGGGAAACGCCTTTAAACTCAAAAAGAGTAGGTTTTGATTAGATGCTACCAAGAACTATTTTTACTGTAAGGGTGGTGAGACACTAGAACACATTGCTCAGAGAGACTGTGGATGCTCCATCACTGAAAGAGTTCAACGCCAGGTTGGATGGAGCTCTGAATAACCTGGTCTAGTGAAAGGCATCCTTGCCATGGCAGGAGAGATGAAACTAGACCTTTAAGATTCTTTCCAACCCAAACCATTCTGTGATTCTATGATTCTATTGAACACTAGTGTAAATGCAGAATGGAGTAATTCATATTGTGCTTAGATTATGTGAATGTGGATCCAAATCTCACTTAAGACCAATGATCATAATGTTGCTTTGCCTTCGAATATATTTTTCTAAGTCTAAAATAATGTATACAGACAGTTGTGACAATTTTACCTTAAAGATAGTAAGATAAGTGAAAGATTATCACAAAAAACTGTACTTCAAATCTGTCATGATAGCTCTTGGAACTTATTTCAAACAACATAGTGAAGGAAATTCATCGTTTTAATTTGCTAATTTAATAAACTCCACACTAAATTGGTTTATAGTGTCCCTTCAGGTTCACAGCCCAAAGTACAGGAATGTGTTTGTTTACTCTTTCAAATTGAAAATAATTGATTTCCTTTAGGAATTCGTTCTTGTTGACTGTGAGTCCATTTGTTTCATTGATCTGGTCAACATATATATATTAATAAGGAATACTGTATTTTTATGTTGACAAAGAGCAGTATTTAATTTTAGTTGCTGACATAAACTTCAGTTGAAATAAAGATAATATACAAAGGTGGTTTCCTTTTCCCCATTTTGAAACACAAGAAGTATAAGGAAGGAGAGAACTATCTAAATACAATCTAAACAGGGACAGAGGGGATGTTTTGTTAAATACTTTTCAGCATCATTGATCATCCATTCCTAAATCAGTAGGAATAGTCACACAGTACTGCCACTACTTCACTGCTCTGACTTAGAATTGCCAGAAATAGAATAAAACACTGCCATCCTACTGATTTTTAATCCAGGCAAATTGTCCTGCATAGATCATCATATAGCACCAGAAGAATGAACTCATTGTTGATGAGGTGTTCAGGAGTGAAAAGGAACTGTGGGCAGAAACTGCTGAAAACAGGGTCTCTGTTGAAACTCTGCCCCAAATTGTCTTTATTACTTGATTGATCAGGCATATTGAATACAATCCAGACATGCAGTACATGGACAGATGTTGTTTTTATTCAGGTACACAGGCGAAGGCTAAACGTTCAATCCTTACATAGTTGTATGGGGGTTAAAATATTTTATTTTCTTTTCAACCTGAAGGAAACCAAACATAGTTTTCTCATGTCTGGGAGAATTCTCTAACCATAAAACCACAATTTTATCTGACTGAACATATTAACTATTTTTTTGTGTAAGTAGAAGTTTGAAGGAAATGAGAGGAAGTTTGAAGGAAAGGAAAATGAAGAAATCACATCTGTCTCTCTTCCAAAGCAATGATGCAGGGTTTGACCTGCAAGAAAGGAATCCTGCACTTTTGAATCATTACCACAAAACCAAAATAAATTCTTGCAAATGTCCTCTCAGTCCAGTATATTGCTTAAGGCATGTTGCCACAAAGGCCTGAAATATTTAGACAGTCTTTTAGATTGTTAAATATATCCTAGAAGAGAAGCCTTTCAGGAAAGACCCCTTGGAGTAATCGTGCATGTGTGTATTTTGGGACTGAGGGTGAAACAGTGATTGATAATACGGCGATGGTGCAGAATCATGAGGAATGAAAACTAAAGTTGTTTGGTACCTGAAGTCCCCAAGGGGATGTTAGCAGACAGACTAATGACTTTTTAAGCAAATTCAAGAAATAAATTTCATTTCTGAGTCTCAGTGTTCACCATTAAGGTAGTCTGCTTCCTAATACGACACCATGGTAAGTCTACTCCTAAATATACTCCCTCAAATTTCAGGAGGTAGGATGGATATCAAAAGTGTATAAACTTCTTTTTCTTCAGAGGTAAGCCTAAAAGAATATTCTGAAGCTTGGGTAAAACCAAGTTTAACTAGCCTTTATTCTTTTGAAAGACATAGGAATTTTCAGAACCTGCATACAAATCAATGTTGCTAATTGCTTTTAAACAGACATCTAAGATGTGCTGCTATATGTTCTCCACTGCCAAGTGTTGCTATATAATTAGTATAAAGCTGTGAAGGCACTGAGGAACTGTAATCATGCTGAGCCACTGGACAAAATTACTACTGCCTTTCTGTGTAACATCATTAATTTTGCCCTAGTTTTAAGGGTCTCCTTGGATTGTTCCTGAAAATAATTTGTATGTTTAAAGCAATTTCAGATTTGTGACTGTGACCTATGCTAATGATTCCTAATGTCTAGGTCAGTGACTCTTTTTTTCTTCTTCTGAGGTTGGCAGAATGTCATACACTATTAAAAAAAACAAAAAACCAAAACAAACAAACAAAAAAAACCAAACAAACAAAACAAACAAACAAAAAAAAACAAAACAAAAAAAACAAAACCCACAGAAAACCAAATAGAATCCATCCTTCAGAAAATAAAAAGCAGAAATCTACACATTTCTGTTCATCTTGGTCTATATTGTGACTAGACTCTAGTAATATTTTTTAGTACATTTATATATATAGATAGACTGGATCTTAACTTGGATATTTTTGAGTCTCTGAAAATAAGTAAATAGTTGTAACTGATAGTTAGCAGTTATCTTTTATATTTTCTTCTTCTTGTAGAAGAAATTTTATAAGTAGAAGATTTGCTTTGATTTTGACTAGTCACTGCCAGGCTCTAAAGTTTTATGAAAGAGAAAACAAAGCATGCAAACTATTTCAAAAAAGATTATATATGGGGAAAAAATATTTTAGAATCCATCCTTGGTAGCAAATTAAATCTTCATATGCATTTTTTCTGGAGCATTATCTCTTGAACCTGAAACTGTGTGTACAAGAACAAAGAGTTGAATAGCTTTGTTGGTTATCTTCCTCATAAGCATATAGGATTAAAAGAAAGAACACTGTAAGTATTGGAAGGCAGAGTCTGAATATTGCACCAGTATTTAAAAAAAAAAGCAAAGTAACCAATACTTCTTGATATTCTTGTATTGACTCCATAAGTTGCCATCTCCCTTTATTGTAATATCTCCGTCCAATTCACAATCAAATAATTATTAAGTACATTTTCTGACACTAGCTACTGTATTAATTCTCTTGGGTAAAACTAAGTCCCCTATTTCTTACTGTGTAAGTGACATCTGTATGCAAAATTATCAGGATTTATGCAACTAGTTCAACCAGTTAATGCAAAAACCAGTGAGATACCACCTCAGGAACACATCACAGGACTGAGTTCTAGGATAATGATGACATTCCTGACTTTTGTCCCCAAGGAAAACAGATTTTTTTCATGCAACTTCCCTGTACGCAGGACAATGTTTTCTCAAAGGTTCAAACTTTAAGGTAACAACTTAAAAGGCGCAGAATAAACTTATCTAAGAACAAAAAGAAAAAAAAAAGGAGTCCTAGTATTGTCTCATGCAGTCACATTTGTGGAGAGAAAGCTCACACTCAATGTTCAATATGGTGAAAAGGCAGAAGCTTTTTAGCATATTGAAATTAAAAATGTCCATCTGTTAGGTTCCACCCACAAGCTTTTGCCTCACTCCTCGTAGGATAGGCCGCACCGGTTAGCTGGGTGAAACCCAAAAATCCAGGTGAGTCCTGTCACCGGACTCACGGTCTGGTGCAAGGAGGCTCGCTTGGGTTGTTTCCTCTGTGTCGGCAAAGAAGAAAGGAGGACTCTACGCAGGGGCTAGATCAGATTTATTGTTCCCAGGATAGGGAGACAACGTATCCAATACCCTTCGCTTAACAGCCCGGGTGCCCGCTACGGAGAGCGCCGAACAACAGAGTGCAACAACTTTTAAACTGGGGAGGTACAGTGGGAGGGGAGGATACAATAACCAATCATGGGACAGGGGGGAAGGGAAAGGCCTTAACAGGCACAACACACAACCAACAGAGCAACTTAGGGGAGTGTCTTTCAGAGCTACGACCAATCTGGGCTTGAATAAGACCGAACCTTCCAGAACAGGGGCATGGTGGCAGATGGATTGGCATGAGGCAGGGAGGGGACAGCAGCAGATTGGCATGACAAACAGGGAGAAGGCACACCCAGGGAAAAACCATAGATTCAACACAGGGGAGCTGGGATAAACCAACCAAAAATCCAACCACAAACCCCAACATCCATCTCAGTCTATTAGACTGTATTCATATTCTCCTAAGTGATTTTTTTTTTTCATTTTGAATCATCAAATAATTTTTGAGACAAAAATGATTTTGAATAAATTACAAGAATTGTTTTGAAAATTCTCTTCCCAGAACCCAAACAAAGTAACGTCTTCTGGGCTAATACTGTCAGAATTTTGGATATTTTGGCAAGGCTGGAGAATGTTTCAGCAGGTAAATTTTTCAAAGGAAAGGATAATTGAAATATAAGATTTCTATTGCACTATTCTGTGGAAGATAAATTAAATTTAAAATAACAATTAAAGGGGTCAACATTTTACATAATTTTGGGGTTTGTATGATCTGTAAAATAGCCAGATCATTGAATTCATGTGCTCATTAGTATTTTCATTGCATGTTGTTCTTCCTGATCAGTACCTGTGCTAATTGGCATAAGCCACTTACATTTCTTTCTGTGTGACACTGCCTAGTAAATTCTTACTGGAAATATTTCTAGGTTCCATTCAGAAATTGACATAGCAGTCAGCAGTTTATGCAAGCAGTTCAGGATTGTTTTCTATTACAAAAAAAAGTATTTTCCACAAATAGATACTTTGAGAGGCATGCTGTAGTTTTCATCAGATGCATTTTCTGATAAGACACAGTGACGAGGTTTATAAAAGTCCATATTTTTAAAACAACAACTGTTGTTCATTCATTTCTTATGGACATCCTGCAATGCCATTGCAGATAAAAGTCTTTCACAGTTTTCATTACCATTAGGATACGCTTCTTCAAATAACTATTTAAAGATGAACATTTTCCAGTGTTTGCTGCCCTTCCTTCTGTGTCTTTCTAGACACCAGAAGGTGAAACAAAATAAAATTTGATCAGATTTCATGCCCGGTTTTTTTTCCATAAGTGAAAATTCCTTCCTTGCAGAGAGCTCATCTCAAAGTCTCTGGTAGCTAAAAGCACAATAAAAACCATTCTGAAAATACCAATACCCTCCAAACATATTTTATGTCTAAGTTGTTTAAAATATTTTAAATGCTCAAAGAAATGAGAAGAGAGAAAATTAATTCCATGTTTAGAGACATTTTTCTCATTTTGAAGTAAAGATCACCTTCTTTAAGATTCAATTATTTTGAGGTCTGCAGTGTTAGAAATATGGTAAACCACAACAGAATTAGTTTTGATTGCATTAAGAGTATACTGTCAGAGGCTCTGTCTATTTTATTGAATTCTGGGATACTTCTGAGCCCTTGGTCTGATTTCCCTAGTTGTTCCCCATTTTTTTATGGAGTTGATTTACATTCAAAGCACTGTTACAGGGGAAAGGAAAAAGCACAAGTATAGGGCCAAGAATGTATTGTCAGCCTAATAATAAAAAAATAAACGCAAATGAAAAGCAACAGTCCAGCTACAATGATAGCAACAATAGTACAAATTAGTACAGGAAAAATTATATCTTATTACCCTTAGAATTCTTTTAAAAACACCCTTTTTTAAAATAGATCCTTTTTTGCTGACACTGTACTCACCTTCCCAATGTCAGTCCCGTTTCCCCAGCTAAGTTGTGCTGTGCTGTCATGACAAGTCATCAGCGTCCTGAGTCCTCTCCTGGGAGAAATGCAGAGTTGCTGGTCAGGGTCCCATCATCCTGTGTTTGGATGTGCTTGGGTTTATTTTTGTATTTCCTCACCATGGCTCCTGCCTTCTGGCTGCTTCCAGCTGAGTGTGAGTGTGGCCCTGCAGCCTCGCCAGGCTCAGTCACAGGGGCTCTTCTTCCTTGGGCAACGACCCCCTGAGTCTGCCAGACCCTTTTGTGGAGGCACGGGCAGAGCTCAGGCTCAGGCACAGGAGACAGCGAGTGTCAGTTTGGTCCTGGGCTGAGGTGAGCCCAGGCCAGAACTGACACTGGTGCTCTTCAGTGCCCTGGTCTAGGAGTGAAAGGAGTCATTGCTACTGGCATCTAGATAGACTTCAGAACAAACAAATCTTCCTGTTTCTGATCTATATTAGAAATGCATACTTATCTATACTACCTATAAACCCAGCAAAACTAAGCGGTAAATAAAGTCTCTTAAGCTTTAGTTTTATATAAACAGTTACTGAGGAGAAGTGATTTTATGCTGAATTTTATTTTTGTCACTGAAAAATAAATCTTCTCAATCTAGTGAAAATTCTCAGCAAACTTGCCTTCTTTCCTTAAAAGTGATTGACAGGTCCAAAAAACCCCAAGAACTTAGAGCTGAAAACTAAATAGTGAGAAAATAATTTGATTTCGGAAGTTATTTTAAAGTAAAAGGGACAACATAAACAAATGTGGAAAACACAAGAAAAGACCACCAGCATGCTCCAACATTTAATTTTGTGATTAAATCTGTTGGAGCTAAAAAAGAAAAAAGTCTGTTTCAGTTTTCAGTTTCATACACTGTATCACTATTTTCTGCTTAAAAAAAATATTTGGAAGAGCATTAATTCCATGTAGTTATTTAGTTTTCTGTTTTATTTTCTGTTTTCCACTTAAAAATTCCATCTTCAACACTAATTCTCTAGCACACTCTTTAGTAAATACTTAACAACAACAACAAAAACCTTAAGGCTTAAAATTTAATTGTCAAGAAGTCTTTAGTAAGTAATATCTTCAGTCTATATTTTTTACTAACAACCTGTCAATATAGAACTTAATCTTCAAATTCTTGAAACCACTGGAAAGGAAAGATTATACACGAATAACTAAAGTATAATCAGAGACTGACCTAAGACCTTTTGAAATCTATTAAAAAGAAAAACGTTCTTAGATGCATTAAACAGAAATTTCTTTACAGGTATTATACTTACCTGGGCTGAAACTTTCCTTCAATCTTTACATTTATTGGAAGATATTAGATGGTCATTCTTATTTCAAGTGTGTGTTCTCAATAATTTGCTACAGTTTCCTTTTTTCCCTTTCTGGATCAAAATCCATGATTCCATTCCGGAGTTAAAATTCCCTACTATGAATTTTTTTGATCATTTAAATTCTGACCAGCTCTATTTAGAAATATTTTCATCTGGTCCTGATTATATTCAGACACATAATATTTTATATAAATGGGTTAAATTGAAAGGTCAGGCTTTTGAAGTACCAAATCTACTGGAAAAAGGAAACTCATCGTGTTATCACAGGACATCTACCAACTCTTTATAGGTGAGTAAAACATGCTGAGGGAGATCTCAGAATGGGATTTAGGGAATATTTTCCTGAAACCCATCATGCTATTATTATCTAAATTAAACTGCAGAATTAAATTGCCACAGGACGAAAGTCAAAAGTACAAATTAAATCAAAAAGCAATTAGAGATATCTATGGCTTAAAAGTCCTTAAAGACCTTTTAAATGCCAAGTTATAAATAGGAATTTTAACTAAGGAGATGCCAATACTGCAAGCTGTTGGAAGCTGAGAGAGAGTATGCTGGGGAAAAGACTGCTCTTTACAAAACCCATTTTTATATTAATTATCTAACTATGTTTCCACTTTCCACAGTAAGCACAGGGTACTTCTCTAGATAGATATTTGTTCTTATTTCATAAAACCATTCCTAAAAGTTGCATTTAGTTTCTGAAATATTCCATTATTCCCAAGTTGCAGAAGACTTAATGTGTATTTAATAAGATTAGTAACAAAAGTAGCTCGTGCTTGTTCTTGATGTGTTCATGTCATTGAATCTATTGTTTTGGGCAAAATGATGAGAATGTGTAACCTTTAATCTAGCTGTCTAAAAAAAGAACAAAAAAAAAAACAGAAAAGTAGACTAATTCAGGCAAAGCTATATTCATTAATGATGTTAGGTGAAGGAGCCTTAAGAACAAATGTTTCCATTAAAATTGCCATTTTAAGGAAAAAAAAATCCATCCTAATGTGGTTAGAGAAAGCATCTCTCAGTCCTCAAAGCTAGAGCTGATTTTAAACTCCTATGATGTGTCTGTTGCTTCCTTGTTTATAGGGCTACAGGAAGCAGAATTTTCATAAAGAGAAGACTTTTAAGGCAAATTTGAGGTAAAATAAAAAGAAAAAAAAATGAGGATTTAGGAAAGGTTTCTCTGTCTTAGAATTTTTCAAAATGATCCTGATTGAGCTGTGCAACAATAATCATGTTTAGAAACTTGGATCAATAATATGGGGAAGCTGACAAAGTAAGAAGATTGGAACCTAGTTTACTCAGGATATTTACAGAAGGCAAAGTGATTAGAAAACATAACTTCAAATTAGAAAACAAAGCTTCAAATTCAAAACCCAGATAATTTAGCAAGCTCAATAGTGCTAATCTTTTTGGCTCATATTAAATCAAAAACACACAACCCCCAAAACATTAAAAACAAACTAGTACAACATGAATGTTCAAGCAAATAAGATTAATTATTTGAGTTTCTTCCTTTCTGCAACACTTTCCCAGCTACTGAGGAGGGATTTGACAAAAATATATTTAGCATTAATTGATAATGGGGCTCTGAAGTCTGAAGCTAGTTGATGGCAACTATGGAACTGTAAATGAAACATAACGTCTCTGATGAATAACTAAAAAGACAGGCTATAACACAGATGGAAATTTTCACTAAAAAAATAAAATTATCATTATTCTGGCTATGGGAGGAATGGTGTTTTCAGTAACATTGCTGAATAGGCAAGAGGGAAGTGTATTTGGCTGGCATCTATGTTTACAGTAGAAAGGAGATTGTAGAGACATTATTGTGATTGATTCTCAAAGTATGCTGGATCAGCTAAAGGCTCTGCTTCTGACATTTCACATTTGTATACAAGGAAAATATATTTCTGTGCCCTTATATTAACTTAAGCATCTGTACAAAATACTGCACATTAACAAGAAGTACATTTCTACACAGAAAGCAGTGCTGAGAATAATTCTATAGCAAATTTTATTCCCCTTTTTTTGACATAGTGTTTGATGTATTCTAATGTACAGCTATGTCTGTGTGTGTGTTCTACATAAATCAATCTGGTCAAATCTGGTAAATCTGCATTTTCATTGTAGATCAGAACAAAGTTTTACAGCAGAAGCTGGTACAGTCATGACAGAGGGGGGACAAGGGAAATATTTAATGGTCTCTAAATTTCCATGTTGAATGTGTTTTCACATTGGCCTCAGCAGTGCATTATAAGATAGCCTATTGATTCAGATTTTTCTAGAAAAAACCCAGCTGTTCTTTGTCCATACTTAATCCACTAGTAAGCCTCCTTATGTTAATTTTAAAAAGTACTGTCATTTTCTATACCTCCCAAACAGATAACAAAGTCTAAAAGAAATAAGGTTGAATAGGTCAAAATATATTTTCTAGTAAATTTGCCAATGTAACGAATCTGCCTATCGAGATCTGACTTTTTAAAGATAAGATTTGTTTGCTCTGCAGAGAGTATTTGGTTCCATTAATATTTCATATTTATATTAATTTTATATATCTATGAGATTAGAATTGCTTCATTTCAGCCACTATGAATACAATAGGCTAATACAAAATGTGTTTCTTTCTCTATGAGTTTAAAATTTTTCTTGTGAGGTTTTCCTACTTTTTGAATAGTGAAGATATTTTTACTTATATATATTTTATATAGATTAAATATTTTTATATATTCAAATCAAAATATAAGTGTGATAGAATGCAAAAATGAGCTATGATCATGGGTGAATTATAGATATGCATTGTTAAAGTTAGTAAATACATTCAGTAAATTCATCTCTTTGTGAAGTATTTAATCTTTAAGCAATTTTCCTTTGTAGTTTTTTTCCCTCAAGTGTCATATGACTGATTTAAAGGAAAAAAAGGCTAGCAAAGAAACCTATCAATCTTTGTCAATTCAGAATTGCTGTTGCACTCCATCACTGAAGGTGCTGTCTTGCCCATATCCTTGGTTATCTGCTGGTCTTTCCTCATGGAGCAGCTCTTGTCACTGACAAACAGTCTGAGCACATCTTCCAATTAAAAACTCTGGTAAATAGCATCCTAAGTATCTCTGTGCTTTCTATATCTTTTGCTACTAGTTGACCACCTCTCTTGAAAGCAGCAGAATTTATTACTGGATTTTGTTGTAATGCAGCTTTAAACCAAACAGGTATTTTCTACATAAGGAAAAGGATTTCAGTTTTACCATAAGACTTAAAAGGAAAAGCCCTAGAAAGTTCTCTGCACTCCAAGCTGCCATTGGCTCAGTGCCAGGACAGAGACATGGATAGGTCTCTGTACCTGTCTTTCAACAATGTAACTGTTCTCTATTATGCAGCTTGCCAAGGACACTGCCTCAACCATTAGACACTTAATGGGCTGCACAAAGCCCTTCTTGGCTTTTTTGGGGTGCTTTACATGGTGCTATCTCTCTGCCCCTGTGTACAGCTTATTTTTATTTGCATTGTACTGTTTATTATTTTCTCCTTTTATTAAAACCTTTTCTGTTACACAGCACGCCTGAGGAAGTTGTCTCACTCTTATTTAAGCCACTCTGGGAGGTGCAGGCACCCTCAGAGAGACTTGATGTATCTTCACGTGGCTCACTCCACACTGGCCACGTGTAAGAATGCATCAGGATTTCATTGGGCTTGATTGGACAATTATTTTTATTGGACTTCATTTTTACACCTGATGTATCTGTTTATTTCCTTCTTTTTGTTCTTCAAGCCCTTCTGGCAAGCTTTTTTTTTTCCTATATGCCAATGTGATATTTCTGTTTTCATCTTTGGCAAAGTTGCAAAAGAGAAGAATTAGGGACCCTTCTTCCCCTGCAGAAGGGGACATCTGAGTAGCATTGTCCTTCGCTTTCTCCACTGCCTCAGACAGGGATTAGGCACAACTGGCCCAGTCAGACAGGCTCCCCAACAGACTTTCTCTCACATCTCCTGTTGCCATGTCTGAAGCTTGGCTACAAATGAACATGTGCAGAGAAAATCACAAGCTTCCAGTGTCTTTTGCAAGCCTCCAGTATCTGTTATGGTAAAAGTTCATTCCCCTGCTAGGGAGGAGATGCATTCTCTGCTCTTCTGCAATGTAAGGCTCTCACCCCTGCACAGGCAGTCTGAAGGGAGAAACATTTCCTTCCCCTCACATAAACACATGCAGCTCATGAAGCATTGGGAAATCTGCTACTTCATTAAGAAATCTGCCTGAGAAAAGGATTGTTCCCTCTGGGAGTTGCATGTACATTAAACTCATCTCCTTAAAGCACCTTCAGACTTCTAGTGAGTTGCTGAATAATAAAAGGAAAATAAAAATCACAGCTTGGTTTTTACAGTTTTGGGTTTTTCTATCAGCTTTAAAAATGTCTTTTTCTAGCAATATTTTGCAACTTTATTTCAAGATTGATAATTCAATATTTATGTGCAGGAAAATGATATTATGAAAAAATATGTTAATTATAAAATATTAGAAAAAATATTTCTTGGAACTTTAGGCTTGTGCATTATGAAGGTTTTTGGGTTTTGGAAGAATGAATAAAAACTATAGTCTAAGTTTTTGCTGTAAAGTAACAGGGGGCTATTTTTCTGTTTCACTGTAGATGTGTCCTGATTTCTCAGGAATTTTTCACCTCACTCAGGGAAAAAACAAAGAATTAGCATTGTCTGCTAATAACTGTACCTTTCATGTTTTTTGAGCAAGAAGCCTTCTGAAAATAATTACAGACAGTCTGAGATTTGACTGCTATTAATTTCAAACTCACATTTTATCTAAAACTTCAGTGCTGGGTTCTAGTATAAATTTAACTTGTCTGATCACTAAAGATGTCTGATTAAGCACACAATAATTTTACTATCTATTTTATGAGCAAATGATACCTGTTAGTGCTAATCACATTCATCACATGTGATATTACTAATCATAGAACCCTTTAAAACTTAGATGCGGGTGATCATCAATGTTTTGATCTGACATGCAATGCTGAGTACTTTTAAAGTTATCTAAAATGAGACAATTTTTTTCCAGGTCATCTAATCATTGTGACATGAAAAATGCAATGTTGCAGTAATAAAGTATTAATGATAATCATGGTGCATTATAGAAACATATTATATTTTGTGCTGCAGCTTTGGAAGTTTGAAGTTCATTTTTCTTTTGTGAAACACTGAATTCTACTGACAGTATCTGGATATATTGCAAAAATGTAATTTCTTGAGTATTCTCATTTGATGGTAGAAGATGCAGAGGTATTGGTTCAGCAATATCCTTTAAGTTTTCTCTCTCTCCTCAAACAGCCATGACCTGGAATCATTCTGGAGGTGACACTGACTGCCTTGAAAGAGACGACAAACCTTTTACTACACTCAAGCTACTTTACTGCCTATGGGGAGTGATACTAATAAAGTGACTTCTTCCCCCTGGTTCTTGTAGATAGTGAAAGGGATTAATGTCATTTTGTGCTGCTTTGTGTGACTCTATGCCTGTGCTTGCTCAGGGGCAATAAAAAGGCAAGGCAGAAACACATGAGGAGATGAGCAGGCCCTTCAGGCCAAGCAGCAGTTCTGCTCCTTATTCCAAATAGCATTTTTATTTTCATTCAGTTAAAATATGAAATGCTTACAGATTTAGCTGGACCTATCATCTGTCAGATGAGAGGTTTTCTCCGCAAAACATATTTAAAAAGAACTCCAAACAAACCAAACTTTTTGTCTGCTGGTTCTTTGGACTAAGATTCTTGTTTGAGTGGCTATGCTGACCAATGACACCTGTCTTTTCTTTTGTGTTTGTTTAGTTTTTGGTGAGGAGGGTGTGTGTGTGTTGTTTTTTGCTTTAGTTTTTATAATTTGTCTGCTCTGTGGAAAAAGTTGCATCCAGTCACCTCAAAACAATAAAATTCTAGGTTGTTTCATATGACAGCGCTATTAGTTTATTAACTATTAACTTCTACTGCAGAGTTTGGAAAGAGTCAAGCAAGTTGCATCCTATTGGAAGAATGGAATTTATCACTTTCTGTTATTTCTTTTCACCCTATAGAACAGGTATATGAACTCTCTTTTATTTTCCAAAATAATTGTTTCTAAAAATTTTTCTAAAAAATTGTATGGGTTTTGACATTAGCTAGAAGTTTTACTAATCATCACAGCATGAGTTGACTGATACATTTTCCTGAAAAAATATTTCAAGTAACAATTTATTTCCTTCTAATGAAGGAAACCAGAATCTAAAGAAACATAAAAAATTATTACTCTCGTTTATCCAGGTATTTGGACAATATATTACTAGTAAATTCAGTATTTTTTGGAAATAAAAATTTCCAGGTGGCTACAAAGTACACATAGTGCTCCCAGATCTGGTAATCTACAGTAGCTCCTACAAATATATCATAAAGCATTTCAGGCTGAGCCTTGGTGCAATCATGGTAAAATGGAATTGTTAAAACATCTGCAACTATGTGGGAACTGATAAGGGGAATTTATACTTGAGAATGTAATAAGAGTTGACACCTATTTGTGACATGACTGTATCATAGATTGCCTGCAGCCTGATTGTATCACTATTTCTAGCAGGCAAAGATGTGTTTGCTGACGGTGAAAATGCCATTTAAACAGTTGATACCTTTCAAATAGTTTAAGCTAAATGTCTTGCACAGTTCTTGCCTTTTCAGAATGAGTATACACAACTTGAAATTCTGGATAAAGAAATAATGCATCTGTGATTATTAAATCAAGCCAGAATATACATTTGCAACAACACACATGGCTGTTTGTTGAGGAATTTGATATGTTGTGGCAAAGATTAATAATCAAATATTTCCAAATCTGTGTATAATAATTTGACATCATGGATACCTGTTTAGTTTATTTATCTTACCAATACAAGCCATGGAACTCTTTTAAAAATCTCTTTATATTTAGACAGAACCTAACAAAATCATTGCCTCCTTTACAATGCAACTTTCTCTCATATGAGAGGTAAAGAAGTATATGGTCACAGCTGACACTGAAAAGGAATTTTGAATATAAGTCAAGAGTAATATATTCAGACATAAACTCAAAAGTTATTTTTATTTATATGAGAAATTATATTTAAAAGTGCATAAATTGACTCTTCCATTCAGTGATATGTGTAAAGATTAAAATGAGGTGTTTGTTACCTGCCACATCTTTAGCTTTTCAACCCTGCTGCTATATCATCAGATCAGCAGTTTGCATTCACAGAACAGAACAGCATCTTGCATTCAAAACATGCTAAATGAACTAATCAAAACTTCTGTTATCTCCTTTTGTCTTTTTCAGAATTTTTTCTCTTTTCACTCTTACAATTTTTTCTCTATACTCTCTCCATACCAACACTTCTTGCTTCATCATTCTGCACTCTCTTGTCCTTCCCTTTTTGCATCTTTACATTTCCATCATGTTAATGGCAGTGGCAGAGCACTACCAAGAACAGGTGCTGCTCCTTAAGGAACAGGGAGTCAGGAGCTAAGAGTGGGACCTTGCTGGCCAGGACCTGTCCCTCTATCTGGCCAAGGCAGCACCCACATGTCTCTGCAAACCCCATAAGATTAAAGGTCTATCATTATGTGCAGCTTCTAATTCCTGTTTGTTCTCTGGGCTGCATTTGTTGTCTATACCCAGTCATGCTGCTTTCAGAAGGGAAGGTCTGTGAGCTGTGTTTATCACACCGTTCTTCCACATATTTTCACTGCCTTGCCAACCTCAACTTCATCCTCTAGTCACTATTCTCCCTGAGGCTGCTGCCATTCTTACTTCCCTGAAACAGGAAGTCCCAACCCCTCCTACCCACTGCTTCCTCTCAGTGCTCACCTGTGTATCTGTTTCTCTGATGCAAATCAGCAAAAGAACTTCTATTGTCAGAAGTCACACATTTCTAGACTCCCACATCTTGTGAATCTCCAATCACTTGACATTCAGCATAGACATGGGACTGAATATATTCTTTTGATGAGGTCTTTTCAGTGCAGAGCAGAGAGTGGCTGGATTGTTCAGCACTGTATGGAGCAGTAAACTTTGAAGACTGTAGAGGTTGAGTGTTCTCAGTGCTGTGGTCTTACATAGCAACCTCCCACTCAGCTGCTTTTTGGTAGAAATAAAATCTATCTTGTGGAAGAAAGTACAAAGCCATTTCTCTTCAGGAAAAGATTCAAGGTGGCTAATCCAGAATGGGTTAATATTTTAAGAAATACTGTTTTCTTAACTTAGAAGATGCTGCACTCTTTGTGGACTTCTGCAGACCTGTTCCTCACTCCCTTATCTTTTGTTTGCTCAGACTCAGCTGCGGCAATCAGGACCTTAAGAGTTCAGCAGATGTGTCATGGCACATGGCCTTGTCTGAAACCTTGGCCATTTCTATGTCACTGGCAGTAGGTCTTTCTTTTCTTGTCCTCACTTTTGCATTCTCTTCTGGTCTCATTCAGTCTGTCCCTGACTCCCAAGTGCATGTCCCTCTCTCTTTTGTACTTCTCTTTCACTCACAGAGTGGCTAGTGTACCTTACTTAAACATGTGAGCTCTTGAAAGGATTTGGCTGTTTTTTTCTTCCAAAGTTTTACTCTTCCTGTCCATGTGATAAATGCTTGCATGCACCTTCGTGCCTCCAACAGAGACATCCTTGAAATGCAAAGCAGTTGAGTGTTATTTAGGTAATGCATTGAATTTCAATACAGTCAATCCATTTTTCACTTACAAGTTTGAGAAGTATAACTTGCAAGGACTTCAGTTCTATTCCAAGCACTCTTTTCCCTACTGTTGGCATAGCTACTTCTGTCAGCAGAGGAGCAGGGGGAAACCCTTAGTTAATGGCTAAAGCCCTTCTGAACAGTACTTGTTTGTCCTTTGTCTGTGCTCCTCTGAATGTCAGATAGTGTTTTGCAGCAGTAAAAGTAAATGCAATCATATACAAGTTAGACAATACACAAAAAGAATAACAGATAAATGATCAAAGTGTTTTATTGGATCAAGCCTTTTGATTGTAGGATTAACCCTGTGTATATTTTCTAAAATAACTACGTTAAAATGTCACTTAAAGATACTTAAGTATTTATAATTTTTTCTACTTGTAATAAGTAAGTTATAAGCTACTACTTGTAGTAAATAAGCTATATTAATAGTAAAAAGACAAAAGAGTAAAAAAATGCAGTGCATCTTAATTGTTAAATATTATTTGTGTATGTCTAACAGTTAATAGGATGTAAAGCAGAAAAGTGATAAAATAAGCATGTACCAGGAATTTAAAAAAAAAAAAGCATTATGTAAGTGAGGTGGAAATTGTTACAATGACAGGGAAAGAGCTACTTGGTAGAACAATGTGAAAATTATAAGAGTTTCACAACAGTTATAAGACGATTATTACCAATTTTTAATGTTATTTTTATTTCGTTAGCTTATCAAAAGTCCAGAGTGGTCATATTTCTTATTAAAAAAGTATGGCAAGAGTCCTTTTTTATACTTTCAGTGTTAAAACTTTTCAAAGATCTTAAAAGGCCAAGAGAGAATTTCTCCATCTGTTGCTGTATCACATGGGGTTTACATGGTTCACAGCAAAGCAGGTATAGAGGTTTTTCTTCCTTGACTAGATCTGTGAGGACTTGATTTATAGATAGAAGGGGAAAAAAAGACATTATGACACAAGGACTTCCTGAAGAATGGCAGATTTTCCCGATTGCTACCAAAGTATGATCAGCACTTCATTGTGTGGCCCCTACTGCTCAGGCTAAGGCTGCCAATCCTGTTTCAGATCCCAGTATGGAGCTGTGAGCAAGTATAGGGTTTACTCATTGACAGTCCCAGCAAACTGTCAAATTTAATAACACAGAAAATGTCAGCCAAAGTGCTATACTGAGTTCCATGTGAAGAAGAAATAATAAGCAGTGTTATATAATGTTACTCAATAGGGAATGATTTCTACTTTAGCAGCTTTCATTTATGTTCTTATTCTTTTCACAGGTGATGATGGCTGTAGTTAGGTTTGTCTGACATTTTCCCATTACAAGTCTGTGTTTGCAGTTCCTTATAGCTTGGCCAAGCTTCAAGCATATGAGCTGCCTAAGCCACTTTATTATTTATTTTTCATTATTTTGTAAGCTTCTTCCTGTACCTGGCATGTAGCCACTTGGAAGCTCATCCAGAATTGTGAGGTATCAGAAGCTGTTCTCTCACTAGTTGAAATGTCCACATCATTAGATAATAGAAAAGTCTCAAGGAAAGTTTTTGATTTTGGGATTTCTCTTCCTGAACTGAAAAGCCTTGATTTTACAGAAACACTCTCTTGCTTTCCCTTTGAGATATTTCCGTTTACAGTGATACGGCTAAAACTACTGAATTGAAAGAGTTTTATTTTATTTTATTTGGTATATGCACTGTTTAAAAATGAACTTTTTTCCCCACATTATGTAAAAATGTGTTAAGTAAAAATGACGGTAATTTCATAAGAGTTCTTATTCTTGTTATAGACAGTGTAATAGTACAATGTAGCAAAGTTTTAAACCTCTTGGTTTGTATTTTCTCAAAGACATCACTGTATTATTTCCTAGAATGAGGGACAAATACCGAAGTCGGTTATTAGAAAACAGACTAATATTACAAGCTTTATTCCCACCATTTTAGCTGAACTGAAACTTCATGGAAGATTTTTCCTTTACCATTCAAGGTTATAACACTCTGAGAGGAAATACCTCTGATGGAAAAGGTATTCTGCAGATGTTGCTGCCTTTGGGTCAGAATGAAATTAGGTTGTGTGCTATGTTCTTCACTCCAAGCTATTTTTTCTACTAATTGAGAAATTTTCCTTCCTTTCATCTTGCTCGAGGAAGAAAAAGAAAAACACACACAAACACAAAGAAAACCAAAAATCCCAAACAAAACTAGTAACCAACAAAACAATACTAAACCAAACAAATCACATAACCCCAATGCCGGGGTCTTTCTCGGGGTGACCCCGGTCTGATGGTGTTAAAAGGCTGTTTTCTCACCGCCCGTGCTTGGAAGAAGGAATCAGNAAAAACACAAAGCAGACTTTTGTTAAATGCTATATTTATATATATTTGTAACTCCTCGAATTGTCTCTAAAGCATGTTTTAAGAGAGATTCTGAAGGCTCACCTCGGATCCATTTCTGCAGTAAAGGCATCCCAAGTGCCTAGCACTTAGTTTTAAGGAAATCCTTGGAGTACACAGGATTTAAGAAGTCTGTTTTCTTCTTTTCTTTGAGATGGTAAATACTTTTATTTCATAAAAAGTCTAGATACTTTTGCTCATTCACCAAAGCAAAGAAAAGAAAACGTATGTCAGCTCTTCCTTTTAAATACCTAGCTGTTGAACATTTCTCAAAGAATTTGGCATGTATTATTTAGCAATACATTATTGCTAATTTCCCTGCAATGCACTAAGCCATGTAAGAAAGCTTCCTCTATCAAAGAGAAATAAAATTGATTTGCTGAATTTCTTGTTTCTCTATTCAGAATATTATGCTTTAAATAGTAAATTTATGTCACTTATGACAGATATGCTTTCAGCCATAACCTTATTTTTTTTTGTTGCAGTCCTTTTACAGGGACAGCAACAAATTTAAATGAGACCAAAACTTTCTCTTTTTCTTCCTTCTGTCATTTAGATTCTTCTTATTCTCATTTCGCTACACTTGTGGATACAGAGTGGGTGAAGATGTCTTTAGGGCAGGAATGGTCATGTGTTCTAAAGTCTCTTCATGGTTTATTGCCTCATTTGTAACTCATCTCTTACTCATTGCATAAAATCCTGCCCAAAGCTTGTCTTGGTACAAAATTTTAAAGAGGCAGAGTGACAATAATGAAAGAGAAGGAATATTACAAAGAAAGAGTCTGACTTTTTTCCTGTTTAATAAAGAAATATAGCCTAGTAGTTAAGCAGGCTGTTTCTTATTTTCTGTAAGTAATTAATTCTGGCAAGTATTTTACTATTGTAGTCTTTCTGCTGTGAAAATACATCTTCATCAAATGTAGTAGGCAGCAGTGTACAATTCCAAACAAAACTTGAAGACAGATAACTATTGAAGTTCCATCTCTAAACATGTAATTTTCTTTCAGAGCCTGCATGCATTTTATTCCCCTTCCCAGCTTAGAAAATGGAATGTTGATGGGATTGTATCATCCACACTACCTTTCTGCATCTGTCTATTGCAAAAGGCATGAAATGGAATGCGTTGCTCTATCATTGATTTGTTGCCAACGTAATCTCTTTTATTCAAGTCACAGTCCAAGTGTTTCTCCACCACCATGTTATTTCACAATTTTTCTTCCTCAACACTGACCATGCATTATGAACAAGTTAGATATGTTCATTCAGCTTTGATTTTTATACCTCTTTTAAATCAATACCTCAGTGATTGATCTTCTAAAATTTAAGAACCAGTGAGCTGTATAACTCAGCAAAGAAAGTAGGTGGAGGATTTTCAGTCTTGGTTGAAATAAACACCAGGTGCAATATTTTGTTTTTAATGATTCAAAGACATAAATTAAACATGCTGCAATATTGTTTGTTACCATACCTCCTCTCTTAATTTAAATTATACATTGGGCCATTCTCACTTTTCAGTCAGATTAGGGACTAACAGGCAACAGAGCATATAAACACTTATTTTAAATGTCTTTTTCCAGTAAGTCTATTTCAGTTAGAAATGCAGCAATTCTTTTCTTAAGCTGTTCTCTTGATCTGACTGCTTGTACATTTTAGCCAATGGCATCTCAACATATTGGTGGCTACATGAGAAAAAACCATGCCCTGCCAGTGCCACATTCTGTCTAGCAGCAGTCAGCCCCAGATACGGCAGAGGAAGATTAAATCCTTCCAGTTGAGAAGAACTATAATATGAGGGAAGTGGGCAATTTCTAACCTTGAAAAGCATAAGTTAACAATTTGAGAATTAATTATCTGCATAGACTTCCTTAGCATCTATATAAATTGAAATATTATGTCATTTCTATGGATGTGTTACGTAGCTCATATGAAGTTAGTGTCAAATATTTGTCACTGTATCTGATTCAAGATAATTTTTTTTGTTACCTCAATTAGCAGAAGAGAGCTAGAAGCACATACCTGGAATTCTACATCTCTTTGTATGGTAATTATACCTACCATAGTTTTTCTGGCTTTTCTGTAAAGGGAAATACTACTTCCAGATTGTTTAAAATAATCATATGTAAGTCTCCTGTCAAGAAGAAAAATTCTGCTTGCCTAATGTTCTAATCATAATAGCAGTGGGCTAGAAAACAAACAGATGCATTCTGTTTCTGTTACCTTGAGCTGAATTTTAAAAATTGAATTAAATAACTGAAGTAAGGTATATGAGGGTACCTTATCATTATATTATTTGGCAGCATCTGATTATATTCTTTCTTATTATATTTCTAACACTGTTATTTCTTTTTTAGCTCAATCTCTATCCCAAAGATTTATGGTTGGATGCAACTAAGCAGAGGTAAACTTTAGAAGTTTAGATATTTTTCCTTAGTTTTACATCTAAGTTCCTTTAATAATCAGTTGAGAGAAGTGGAATTTATAGATTGATCTATTTCGTCCAAAGATAAAATGTATTAATTGTTTATAAATAGTGCCTGTCTTAAACTCAATCACCTTATAGGTAGAATTACATTTAATTAGGAGAATTATTCAACTGATTTCAGTTGCAGCATGATGAGTTGAAAGGAAGAGATACAAAAACCTGATGGCTGCTGACATATTAAAGAAAAGGATGTGTCTT
Organism: Alaudala cheleensis; assembly: GCA_013398995.1. Classification (NCBI taxonomy): domain Eukaryota; kingdom Metazoa; phylum Chordata; class Aves; order Passeriformes; family Alaudidae; genus Alaudala; species Alaudala cheleensis. Next base: position 126,621 of record VWYE01029457.1, read on the forward strand.
TTGTGGAGAATAAAGCAGTCCTCTCAAAGTTTTAAAAGCAAATGAAGAAAACCTCGGATTAAAGGTGCATTATGGAATAACTCATGCATAATAAGGTATTCCTTTTTCTGTAATCTTCAACTAGAAAGAAAAACAGAAATCAACAGCCAAAGTACTTGTTTTGCATGTGGGCTAAACTTATCCTCTTTCAGATTCAAGATTACTGTGCATTCATATCCCACAGTCTGCACAAAAAAGTGTAGCTGGAAAAGATTTGACAAAATGTTGGGTCTCCCCTTCACTGAGAAATCTGAGTCTAAGAAAGAGGGAAGGATACCTGGACAAAAAAGAAAGAAAAGAATTCAGAAGTGTTTGTTAAATCTGGTTTAATAAGAAAAATAATAGTTGATTGTCTCCTTCAAGTAAATCAATTTTAAGTAGTAGGAAGCTGTTGCAAGAATATGCATACTCTGTTTACTCTTCCAGCACACTGAAAGGAAAGCACAACCAGGTTTATCTTCTTGGTAATGCCTAGCTGGGTTTTTAGGGCTTTGGGTTGTTTCTGGTTTTGTTTGTTTTCTGTCCACACTGCTGGGTCTTCCTTCTTTACCTCTTATATTTCTATTACACTTGCTCTGTCCAGAGGATATACTAGATTTGGAGACTCTATGGAGTACTTGCATGGAGGCATTTGCATTCCAACAAAAACATACTGGGTGCTTCAGGTTGTGTCTACTCTGATGGGAGGACACCCTGCTCAGATGGTCTCAAATTGGGGTCTATGTAGCCTCATATGATGGAAATAAAATTGCTATCTGTACTTTGACTACAAACTGAGGTGCAATTTAGTACTTGACAGCAGCAATTATTTTTCTGTAATGGAAAATGATATCTTGATAAAGTTCTGAGAGCTGAAATTCACATCCAATTATGAGATACCAAGAAAATCCACAACATCAAGTAGTTTTGTCCACAAGTATTCTATACACTGGGTGACTATAATAAACTGATAAATCTGACCTGAAGTATGCTATTTTTAACCAAAGGGGTTAAAATAAAATTCCATAAAAAGATATCTAAATCATAGTCATTATTTTTAAAACAAAATTATAAAGACAGTAGATTAAAATATGAATTTTAAAGGACAGAAGAGTTGACAATGGTAAAATACCTTTTCATATCAGTAAAAAAGCTTATTTACTCTTTTGCATTTGATAGAAATACTGTCAAATAATTAACTATTGTGCTCACATAGATCAAAATTGAGAAATTAATAAGGAAATTTTAAAGTCAAAGGGACTTTTTAAAAAAGCATAAATATAAGAAAGAACAAAATACTTACTTGCTTCCTATTCATGTTCAGAAATATTCACCTGAAATGTGCTCCTGCAAAAAACAGTTTTCTCCCCTGAAATTTTATCTTCACCAGATTATTCTGTTAAATAATTCTTGTGAAGTATTTTCTTTCAAAATTATTATTCAGGTGGGTTTGTGTGTTGTGATTTATAAACCTTGGAAGAAAAGAAAACCAGACGTTCTCCGCAGCTGAAGACCTTGTTAACAGGTATCCCACAGTTTCCATTTAGTCCATTTAATGGCTCTACTGCAAGAATAATTTGTTGATTACCAGGTGTTGGCAAACTTGCTGTATCTGATAATGTGATGAATATTGCATTCTCAAGGCTCAATTCATCACTGTTTTTTCCGAGTGCCATCTGGATGTCCTGTCTCTGAAAAACCTACTGATAGAAAGCTCCGTTTTAAAAGTTTTCAAACTTACTAATTTAACTGGTCCTATCCCAGTGAAACACTCTGTGAAGAAGAGCCTCTTTTTAAATCAAGAGAGCCTTCTACACATCTGTTTTTTACATTTCTATACCTTCAGCTAATAATTTTGCATTACACTTTGGCATTGCAGACTTTTTAAACGGTTTTATATGTTTAAATGTACTGTATCGATCTACGCATAAAGATGGGAAGGTGAACACAAACTTTCTTGCCCAATTATTTCATCACACAGCTTTTTAATATACAGGACTCCTAGCAGCCTCTTTGTTATGCTTCAAAAATTTCTATGTGTGACAATCTCAAAAAAAGAGGAACAAACACCTTCTAGAAAACAATGTGATCACCATTTCATTCATAGCATAAGTAGATGCTGCATCTTTTTTTTTTTTTACTGATGAAAATAAATGCATCAGGTCACTGCAACAGCTGGAAGACATGTTGAAGAATTTTGTGCCACAAAAATAAAACCTGCTCTTTGCTGAAGCTGGAAGTGTTCCATCAGTTACCTGAGGCAGCCACCCAGCATGTGGATTTCTTCCTGAGGTGAAAAAATTCTTTACAGGTAGCACATTTTCAATAACAGATACTGTTCACTCAATATAATTTAGAAGTGCTGAGACTGCCTGCACCTACATTTGGACATGGTAGATTTCCTGAGTACTCCAGGTAAGGCATGACTGGGAACAAGGTGATCTACAAGGATGAATGCACACATTCATCACACATTCAGTTTTGTGGAGATTAAATGTGAGACAAAGACTGGAAGCTGACCTTGTCATTCCCATTCCAGATTTAATCCTTGAATAGGTTCAAGCATCAAAGTGAGATGTTTGGGTTCAGCAGGAAAGAAAAGGTTTTTGAAAGCACCATGATATTTTGAAAACCTGTTTATTAACATAAGAATTATTAAAACCCAGGCACATCTAATCTTTTTTGAGAGTGGTACCACTACTCTGGACTAGGTCTGGATACATGCCACCTACATATTTCATAAGGCCCTGCATTTTCTTTGGTAAAGTTTCTGAAAGTCTTGTCTCTATTTTTGTGGAATGTTTATGAAAGGAAGAGGAGATGCTATGCTCTTCCTGCACAAGGGTGTGCTGGTTTTGGATAGGGTTATTTTTTTTTATAATAGCTTTTACAAATCTATGATCATTGATAAAAGTAGATCAAATGATTTGATTTAGTCTATTTACAATTTAAGAAGCTGATAATTGTCAACATTTTGATGCTAAGATCTCCAAAAGCACTGAATAGGAGAATTTCTATCTTTTGTAGTGCTGTATGTGCCACGCTTTTGCCAAGCACTTGTAGATCTACCTATAGCTTTTAATCAGTCAAAATGCCACTTCCACCCATACAAAAGCCTTAGACAGTTTTAATTTTTTTTTCAAGTTTTTTATTTTCTTTAAGAAAACCACTAATGAATACATAATCAGTGCCTTCTGGCAGTTCTGTAGCACTGACTTTTTCCAAGTATGTTTTAAATGTTTTTAAAGAGAATAACAATGTACCAGGATATCAGGAGAATTTGGCGTTTCTTTCTGGCTCATGCTTTGTGATGGCTCCTTCCCCATACACTCATGTAGGTATGCTGTAATTTTGCTTCCATGGAAGATAGGGACTGCTTTAATAATTATGTAGCTGGATGACTTCTTACTATTATCTCTAATTTCTATTTCATCTAGTAAAGTGATCCTCTTGAAAGAAGAAAATCTGTTGATTGACTGTATTTAACATGACTTACTTCTTGTTATCTATTGACAAAATATCACCTCAAAATACAAATTATTGTAAACATATACAGAGTAAATGTTTAAAAGCAAGCTTCTTCTGTCATACCTATCAAATTTAACAGATGTTTATGTGTTCCTCTGTCTTTTCTTAATTCAAGATCCAACCGCTTATATGAAGTGATTAAGTCTTTATTTTTGCCTTTGTCTCATTATTGGAAGGATTGGAAATCTGAAAACAGATAGTGACACATAATGACACTTAAGAACATCCATATTAATTTTACAACTATAATTTATTTGATTAAATACAAAAGGTATGATGCTTAGGCCAGACTAAAGTCACAGTAATATAGTATTTAAATTATTTTAAATTAAGTTAAAATTTACCACTGTAATAAATGAGCATCTAGAAAGTAGAGCTGTAGTACCAGGTCTGCAGAACTACATGTAGCAGCTCCATGGGCTACTTATTATCAAAGAAAATGATAAAATGATTCACAGTACATATGTAAAATTTTGGAGCATTAGAACTTGAGCATGTTATCTTAATTTATCTTTCAAAACTTTTGCCACATTGAGAAGACTTTTTTAGCTTGTAAATTCTGTTAAAGTTACTAAGCCCTGGCACAGCAGAAAACCTTTATGTGTTTTAAATCAAAATAGTGACAGCTAGATGACCCTGACTTTAGAGGATCCAGCTCTCCCAGTTTATCATGGGAGTTACTAACATAAGCTTGTAGCTTTGATTCTCCATATGAAATGAGTAAATGTGTATGAAAAAATGTATCAACTCATCTCAAATAACCCTCTATAATTCAGATGAATTTATAAGCTGCATTTTAATTTGAATGACAATTTAAAAAAAACTAAGTAAAAAGACTGTATTCTATAAATCTCACTGAATGATATTTCTGTTTTCAAAAGAGTAATGTTTATAGCCTGTGAAAAACTTAAAAATTTCAAGCAGACACATTGAATGAGGTTATTTTGTTTAGTTTTGAGAAATGAAGTAAAACAATAGCCATCATCAGTAAGGATGGAAAAAATAGAATTGCTGCCTATAAAATTAATTAAAAAGGAAAAAAAAAAGCCAAACTAAAAGCAAATTCCCTCGAAACAAAAAATATTTTTTTCTTTTTACTTTTTTTAAGATGGGAGCATTTTTTCAGCTACTATTCTGGCTCTGTTTGTTGAAAATACTTGCATACATATCAAGACCAGTTAAAAATATCCCAGATGTATTTTCACTTGATTTCTCAGTTAAATATCTTGGCACACTGTCAAGGAAAAAAAAAAAAAGTATATTTTTGCTTTATGTTTCAGGCAAGAAACTCAGCAAGAAACTCAACCTCCAAAAAATGCAGTTCAATGATGAGCAGATGTTGCAGGTGTTAAAAAAGAAATCAGTTTCTTGTCCTATAAGCTAGTGTAGTTTAGGAAAAGAATAAGAGAGTAGAATTCTTTGCATATTTATGAAACAGCAGCCAGTATGGAATGCTGCCTCCATAGTGGGCCTTTTAATATTAATCCAAAACCTGCAAGTATTTTGAAGACAGCTAAGTAACAGATCTCAATGAAGCAAAGAAAATCTCAGGTCCATACAAGGATTTTAATAGAGAAGATGTTTTTCTCAAGCAGACAGAAGTTATTTCATTAGGAAATAATGAATAAAACTGAATTCAGAAAGGATGGATTTTAAGCATATGCAAATATCAGGGGAAAAGAATAAGAATGGTTGTTTTTTTTTTTAATCTCTTATGTCAAAAGGATGTTTTCCTTAATAAAAATTTAACATGCATTTGAAACTAATTTTAGAAAATAGCATTTTCTGAAGCAACAGTGACATCTTTACATCAAAGGCAAAAGAAACTCTGTACTAATTTGGTTTCTGGGGAGATGGTACATTTCTTATTACAGGCATATCATGTGCAGAAAAGGCTGACAGGTGAAAAGAGTGAAGCAGAACCTTCAAGGATCATCCTAACAATATCGGCAGCTGTCAGGTAGTTTCATGGACCTGATTCATCTCAGGAACTGTATGTGCAGAGGTGACATGCTATGCTCTGAGCTCCCTCTGCAGCCTCCTTTTCCTTCCTGGAACATGTCAAGGACTCTCAGCTCACCTGAGAACCCAGATTCCAAAGTGACTTTTGTCCCACATCACCCTGAGCCCTGTGCAGTGCAATTCAGAGAAACTGACCCCTCGCTGAAAGGGGCAGATGTTGATGCTATACTGAGTAGTAAAAAGGACTATCAGCAATGAAAGAAGTTGGGCAACACTTGGGTTTGGGTTTGTTGTTGTTTTTTTTAACTAGTATTTTCTCAAAGCACTGATGAGGCCAGTTTCTGCTGTTGATCAAAACAGTCCAGAATATATCAGTGCACTTCCATTTGTTTATCTCTCAAGAAGAGAATAATCTGGCCCCAGAAGTCCTCTTTGACCATTCAGAAGCCGTGGCAGTGTTTAGAATCTGATTAGATAATAATGATAATTGCAGAAAAATGCCCATATGGCCATTATTAGATCAATTTTGCTGCTAGTAATTATGGAAACTCCTGCTACAAACCTACCTTGTGTAGTCATACAAACTAATTAAAATGCACCTTTCACATCTGCAAATATTTTTGCCAATGTCTAAATTCAAATAAGGTTTCTTAGTATACTACAAGGAATCCTAAAGCTTGGAGAACACACTAGTATCCAGGCTGTATTTCAGACCTTGCCACCGCAGGTCTGTATGTCTTTCAGCTGGTAGTTATCACCACGCCTGCAGACCCATCTGGAAAAAAAGAAAAAAAAACAAACAAAACAAAACAAAAATCACTGAAAGAAAACAATAAAAGCTTAATTAATCTTGGAAATAACAGACAATATTTTCAAGTATTAGTGCTTCAAATGTAGGTGCTTAAAGTATTCATGGTTTTCAGTAACTGACATCTAATCTTTATTTATTTCAAATGCCAGGAGTTTGATTTTAAGAAGTATTCATTCTCTGGCTATGGGTTAGCTGGAGCTCAGCACTGCAGCTGGAAGACCTAAACCACAGAGAAAACCAGACACTGAGCAGCAAGCTGGCAAAAATTCTATGGTCATAATGATGAGGACTTTGACATTTTTAAAGCCAACCATTAATTTGCAAGGCTCAGAGTGCATATACTACAAGTACAGAAGCAGAATGAATGAGACTGATATACTTCAGGCCAAAATTAGTGTTTATATATTCAATTCAATCAGGCCAGTACCCTGACAAGATCCACAGTAACTACTGTATACCAGACAAATGGAATAGTCCAGTTTTCAGTTATCTTTATGTAGGCTCATAGATTTGAAGGCCTGTTATATCCTGTAGAGAAAAGAAACGCAGGTAAACATTTTTTGATTTCTAGAGCTGACAAGCAGGAAAATTCAGCTAATGAGTGTATTTTCAGGTTCTTGGATGCCTTCCAATAAAGGTGCTATGTCAGTTTAAAATAATAAGTAATTAACTGATCATTTTCTGCCACTTCTGAAGCCCACTCAACATGAGAAACAGATACTGGGTTTGTGTATAAACATACATAGAACTTAACGGGTTTCCTGGGAAAACAGGATAAAAAAATCCAAAAAAGGTGGTTTGTTCCCCTCATAATACTCATCCCCCATAGGAGTCTTGGAAAAAAAGGATACACCTTGACCTCCTAAGTGAAGCCAACTGCTAGACCAAATCCCAAAATCTAACAAATTTTACAATCCCTGAAAAGCCTACCAAGTAAGCAAATAACTGAAATTCAAGAGTTGTTCCCAAATGCATTTGAGGAAATTCACACTATTTTGTTCTAGATACATAAAGTAACTGGTTTTTGTTAACTTTACTATGCTTCTGTCATTCAAGTTCCCTATTCGGATGGAATATTTTGCCCTAATTTTACTTCTAACATTGAGTGAAAGAGCATTCAGAGAAAAATTTTCTGTATGTGTCATCTAATAGCTGAGCTTTCCTGATGTCAGTATTCTCACGTGAAATACTCTTCATTTTCTTTCTGTTCCTGAACAGAATGAGAAAGGTTTTATCAAAGTAAATCTGATTGTCATTGCTCCTTCTTCAAAAGCCAAGATTGAAGGAAAAGTGAATCATATTATAGATATAGCAACATGATTCCAAACTGAGAATCAACTAGCTTCAGTTGATATTATCAATATTAAAAGTTATATTATCAATAGCAAAAAAAATAAGTAGTTGTTAATGTGTTTAAAAATATTGAATAAAAAGCTTAGGCCATTTCAGCCCAAGTAGAGCTTTTTCTTAAAGCTGTGTTTGAATCTATATTATAGTTCTCAGTATTTATTGAACTTATGCATGCACACGCACATCTGCAAGTTTGTTTTCTTTGTAAAACAAGCAGAAACTAATTTCACTGGGTTAAAGCTATGCTGTTCTTTCTCACAGTGCTGTATGAACTTGCACCCTGGTCTCAGTGGTTCTAGATCCCAGTACTCACAGCCTGGTAAGTTGAGCACTTTCTTTAAGAAAGAAATGTGTGCAAGTAATACTTCTGAGGGAAATTACTAGTAAGTATTTGATTCAAACACAATTGCCATTATGTTTTAAACTTTTTTCCAGAAGAATAAATATCTCAGCAGTGCAGCTGCTTCCTGTTACAGGTTAACTGCTTGGATCATTAATATGGACAGTGCAAAAAGAGTTCAAGTTGTGCAAGGAACTTCTTAGAAGAACCATAAAGTATTTTGTATTATGACTCTCCCTACATTTTAGAGCACAGCTTATGGAACAGGTGAGAAAAGCCATTGCACCAAATCCTCACATTCCCAAACTTTGAGGCTTCCCCATCCCCTCTGTTCTCTTCACCTCTGAGCATCTCTGTGTACCTCAGCTTTATTCCTGTCTTCATAAGCAGAAAGCAGAGTAAGTTGGCACTGTAAATTCTTTAGAAAATTGTAACTGCACGACTTCCAGCCTTAGAGGCAACTAAACCACATATGAACCCGTTAAATACATTCTCTAAGGAGTGTGTTGCCTTGTCTTAGATAAAATGGGCTGATTCAAGAAAGGCAAGAAAATTATAATGATTTTCTCAAACGCTTTTTCCTCAAATTACAGTGGAAAACAAAATTAAAACTGTTAAAGGTCACTTCTGATTGCTGTAATTGCATTGCAGCATCTTATTGACCTTAGGGTAACCACAGTGTTGGGAATGTACTCCCTGAGCATAAAAAATGTTCATCTTAAAAGACTGGAAAAAAAATTGCTTTATTACAAACTCTATTTTCATATCTCTTTATGGTTAATTTCTTCAATGTGAGAAGCCAAATATCAAATTTGATAGGTTGTACAGCAGTTTCAGGACACCAGGGCTAAATAGCATATGGGATCCATCTTCTCCTGGAATACAGCTTCCCTTCTAGACAAATATTTTATGTTGACATATGCCTTTGGTAACTTTTCTCTTATATTGTTTTATTTCTCCTGTTAAACAAGACAAAATAAAACAAAACAAAAAGGAGAAAAGAAAAAGAGAGTGAAATTTTCAGATTTTCATGTTGTTTCCTGACATTAAAAAATACATAAAACCATAGATAACAGTAATTTCTGTGTAATGTACTTACTGAAGGAAAGTGCACACTAAAATAGTTTGCCTTCTGAGGTTTTTATGCATTAGTTTTTGTTACACTTAAGTAAGTTTAAGAAGTTTTTCAACTAAAATAAAGTCATAATTTCCTTATAGTAGATGTATGAATCCAATTATATTTACATATTATATCTCCTACACATGCTCCTGGTGTCCTAATTTATATGGTGATCTGCAGATGCACAGTTGATTCATAAGTACCTTGATACAAATTCTTTTCTAAGAGAGCTGAAAACAGTAATGCAAAACCCGGATCATCTTATTACCAGTTAATTAATAAAAAACATTTTAAAACAAATTTCCCTATTGCTGTCCATCAAAACTGTTTGGTTTTACTTTTTATTGTGCAGATTAAATATTTGGGTTGACATTCACATATTTTGGTTTTGTCAACAGCATGATTTATCTTTGTAAGACTGAGCAAAATTACGTTGATATTTCAATCTGCACGTAATAGACTGTGACCTTCACTTACATTTTTCCCATTAATTTATCATTCTGCAAACAATTTCTAACAGTGTAAACCTATGAACAGCTTCAACATGTGAAAAAATCCTTTTGCTACAAACCACCTATCTTCTTTATAATATAGCTTTTCTTAAAAGCAGGAAAATAAAACCGTAAATAACATACTGTACCAAGTATAAGCCAAGATGACCAAAAGTTTTATATTTGCCTTGATTGAATAAAAATGGGATGGCCTGATCATAGTAGATGTTCAGGGCAAGCTGCATAATTTCTGCTCAGTTTGAAGTACAGAGCTGTCACCTCTTCCTGGAACAAAGGATTATGCAGAAAATCCTAGTGAGAATGGTTAGGAGAGTGGCACTTAGGTACTTTCCAATTATCTTGTTCCTGACTGACATCTACTTCAGAAATGCTATGTGGACGCCCAGAGTGCTGGCAAGCTGGCTTTGCTCTCCCTTGGGGTGAGCAGAAAGTTTAAATGAGGATTTCTATTTGCATAGAAGCCTAAAAGTTATTGGTTATCGTCACTATGTCACTCCCCAGTTGTCTGTGCCTTATTGGACAGTTCCAAGTTATCCCCGCCCTTGGGGAAGTTTTAAAATGTATGTAACTCTTTGTTCACTTTCACACTTTCAGCCTGCAGCTCACAATAAACTGCCTGTTTGCTGGAAGTCAGTTTCCCTCATGCCTACCCCAAGATAAACCCTTTACTGCTGTTAGAAACTCACCCTTTCCCCCCTGCAAGCTCACATGTACGCACGGGACTGCTTGTGTCTTCCCCACAGAGGAGGAACACGGCAGGTCCCACATACACTGAGCCGGGACCACAGACACAGGAGGGGAGAGGGGCCACGGCTTCTAACAATGCTATATACATAGCTTTCATGGAATCCCCATCCTTAGAACATCCTTTACTTCTCATTCTGTAAATTTGCTTCTCAGTGTTCCTTCTTTGGTTTGGTTTTCCTTCAAGTCCCTAATGCAACATCTGGAGCTGTGTTGGGAAACCCACTCACAGGCAAAGTCTCACAGAGTTTGTAGGGGTTGGGCAGCACACCTCCCTTAATTCCATAAGGTCTTAAACATAACTTTACTGATAACTGGGGACATACTGAGGTGTGACTAAAGTAATTGTCAGAATTCTCTCTAGTTTCAAGGACATAATATTTCCCTCATCATTTCTCTCACAGGACCACTTGGTAGTAACCAGTCCACTTCAATGAGAGTTAGAACTGAATAAAGACAGTAAGTTATGACTTAGCAATGATTGTAATGATTCCCTTGATAAAAAAAAAAAATTAAATAAGAATATTTCCTCAAACTTAAAATGTGCTTCCAAAAAGAAATGCACCTTTTGCTGTTTTTTGCTTGAGTATGGTACATAAAGTCTGTACCAACAATGTCCCATACAAGTCCAAGTAATACCTGTAAGTGTCATAGTTCAGCGTATGTAATTCAGAGTATCTCTTCAGAAAATCTTTATCTTTGCCTTTTGTTGATTGAAATATCTTTAGAGTGGACAGGAACAGGCAAACGGGAGATAGGAAAGAAAATATCTTTTTCGCTATCATCCAGATATATTAACCTTGAAAAAAGCTTTCAAAAATCTTTTTGTAAGCAGCAAATTTTTGCTGCATTGAGTTCTATTCTTTTTCATCCTAAGAAAGTGCAGACAAAGCAAAGAAGATATTCATAGAACATTTGACAAAGGCCACAACTTGAATATGGTTCTATATGAGCATTAATTGTGGTCTTCATATATACATAATGGACAAATCTTCAAACCATCTGAAAATAAAATATTTATTTTACAGGACGGAAGTATTTTTTTCCTATTTTTATCATTACTTGTGTTCTAAAACAGTTCCATGGGAGAATAATGGACAACAGACAAAGAGGACTGTGAACATGATCAATTGACTTGTATAGGAAACTTGTGTAGGAAACTTGTATAGGAAACTTGTGTAGCAAACTTGTGACAAGTAGAACATTTGTGTTTAGGTAAAACAGACCTGTGACAGGCTTAAAGACACCCTCTTGTACTTGGGATTCCTGCCCTGATGCACAAAAGATCAGAACACAGTGGTAACTATAGTGGTGTGGGTCCCTGATGGACAGGCAAAAGGAGCAGGTCACTCTCTAGCACAGACTGAGTGCTCGGTCCCTGTGTCCTCCCCTGTGTGCCTCTGCCTGGGTGCTCTCATTGGCAAGGTAGTGAAAATAAATATCCTTTGTGGAATTTCAGCTGTGGTTTTGTGATTATTGCTGATCCTGCCTGTGCTAGCACATGCATTTAAAAAATCTGCTTTCTTGAAAGTTTTCTTTTAGTAAGCCAGTGGCAAAGAAAAACATCTGAGTGGCAAAGAGAAAAAAAAAAGCGGTTGTTTCCTCCCAAATTTGCCTTAAACTATGACAGTTTTGAAAATATATTAAATTAAATAACAAAAAAAACCCCAACAAGAACAAGTGTTGAATGGGAAAAAAAAGAGCTTAGCAGTTCCAACTTATTGTCTTATATATCTTAATGTCAGGTGCAATTTCCTGGATATGCTGTGTGATGTAAGGGAGATCACAATCAGATGCCAAAGCCTTGCATCCCTGAAAGCTCTTCTATCAGTGATCAGTCATGGTAACTCACCTGCATCTCTTTTCAGGACAGCTTTTTATAACAGTGTTGTGACCATGTTTTTGGGGTTTTTTAAGGCTTTCCAGTGTGAAGATGAAGTCAGCCATCTTTTGCAACCCCAGCTTCTAGCTGGAACACTAGACTAGAAAGATTTTCAGGGAGATCTATTAATTTCACAGCTTTGGCTTTCTCTACAGGTGTTAATTTTAAGAAGACCAGATCTCTTCCCTTAGGAAAAGTATCTAAAATGGATTTACAGGTGCCTACATTAGGGATCTACATTAGAAACACAGGAGGAGGGCCTCTGCCATTACCAAGAATACATTTCTTCCTGCTGGAAGATGCTTGATCAATGGGATTTTGCCTACTTACTTTGGCTCTCTAGTGAGATTTAGAAGGATTATATCTTCCAGTAATTGTGTGCATGGGATTTCTTCTTCCCTAACTCAGCCAGGAGCTAAGACAGGAGCAGTGTGGGCCAGTTCAGAAACACAGAAGCTAAATATGACACCTATGAGTACTACTTTGGGGGAGAATGTATTTAAAATAGTAAAACATGGTCCTTAAAAATAATTATTGCTTAGAAAATGCAAGAAATAATAAGCTTTACAGTTTATAGAAGGACTTTCTCCAGGAGTGTTAATGTTCAGCTGAGGTACATCTTTTATGTCAGGTACAGCATCTGCCTACTCATCATCAAACTGTATAATTTTTTCAGTACAGTAGTTCTGTTCTTCTTTGTTAGTAATTAGAATTAAAATTCCTAAGAGATACAAGTCTTCTTGTCCACTTCATTTATTAATGGACAGCTATGCAATTTAACAGTAAGTTGTTATAAGAACATTTAATACACCTTAATTGTTATATAAAGTGTTAATTTGTGACAATCAAGTAAAGCATGAATAATATAGCATATTCATTGAAAGACATATTCACTATCAAAATAATACAGAACTTTGCAAAAGGAAGCACAGCCTTGTGCTTCAATCTTATCATTACATGAATATAGAAGTCATTTTAAAATGCTAGCAATCTGATCAGTTAAATGGGGATTTTATATCTTTGATAATTACATTTGTTTCTTAACTACATCTAACAGAAGAAAAGCAAACAAACAGGAAAAAAATACCCAGCTTATATTAGATATTTTAGAGCCATGCACATTGCAATCATGTTTTTAAAAATCCAAAAGCCAACCAAACAAAAATCCCCAAACAGTGTGAAAAGAGAAAAAAAATATGACTGCAAAGGAAAGACGTAAATGGCAATAGACGAATTTTCTGTAGTTAATGTCACAGTTTGAGTTTCATTTTTTTAGAGAGTATATAGTGAGTATTGTTGTGGGACTTCTACCACAAGGTTTGCATATGTGAAAACCACAGACAGATTTCAATAACCATTCACAACTTCAGCTGTGACTTGAAAAATACCATAATAAGGAGAACTGTAATAAATTGCAACCCTGATAATGAGGGAAGTGCTTCTAAATGGTAAGGTAATGTACCAGGAAGGGGTGACAATATATAAACATATGAAAATTCTTTAAAGAAAATGCATTGTGTAATAAACTGTGTTTTGATTTATATTTCAGAATCAATAGTCAATATTAATAATTGACTATTGTCAATATTACATCTTAGTCTGGAATTCACCTTTGTTTACTTTTGCAGCATCAAGGACTGTTGATGGTGCTCCCTTCCAGCATGCTGTTCTCCTTTGGAATCCATCCCTATCTGATATCTGTAAGTGAAACTGCTGAATTTCTCATACTGTGTCAATTTACACCAGGCACAGATCTGATAGCAGCTCTAGCACGGACACACTGTACGAGTTTGGAAGGAGACAATTCCACTGCCTTCTTATCTCTGTTTACCCACAGTATCAAGCTGAGTCTGAACCTGACGATGAAATTTTAAATTGTGAAATTCTGCGGTTTCCATCCTCTGTGGCATCCATAATGAACCACAATGGACTCGCCCGGGTCCCTTTCCTATTAGAATTCAGAGCAAGAAAGAGCAGTGATTTCCATGTGATCACACACAGTCTCACAGCAGTCTGACACACAACTCTAGCAGGGAAGTGGTGAGAGGAAGGTTTCATCAGAAGAGTAGGGCCTGATAAGGTCATTAGCTACCAATATTGGTGAATTTTACAAAATAACTGCCAGTGGAAGTGAGCAATAAGCACAGCTGTCTTTCTAAGAATCTGTGAGATTTTCTGAATTATTTTATACAATCCATGGCTGTATTTTAGGCTTTTGTTTTTCCAGTAATCTTTGCAAATGTTTTTCCTTGATCTAACAAATAAAATTAAGTAGAACATGACAACTCACTGCTGCCGAGCTTGAAAGAGATCACAAATTCAGAAGAGAATACATCTTGGCTGTCATGCAAAACAAAGTTCTGAGTTTATAATTACAATTAAATGTAAGTTTGATCCAAAGTCTCACTTTGGAAATCTGTGATTTATGATGAAATCTGGACATTCGATTGAAGTTTATTTTTTGCAGATATTTTGCATGACTTTGCTTCTTCTATAATTGATTCTCAGTAATATTTTTGAGGAAAAAAAGGGAAACCCAATGAAGTTAAATTAGATTTTCTTCTATTCTCTTTGGTTTAAAATCTACTTAAAACCAATAATATAATTACAGAATTGTTTATGTTGGAAAGGACCTCTCAAGATCATCAGCAGCAATCCTTCTGCTCAGACAAGGTTAGCTAGAACAAGTTGTGTAGGACTGCATCCAGCTGGATTTTAAATATCTCCAGAGAGATATTCAGACACCTATCTATCTATCTATCTATCTATCTATCTAGTATATTAAATTATAAAAGTCTCTATATCCTTAAGTACATAGAAAATACTCTCTCTTCTGTTCTTACTTTAGGGAAAAAAATTGAAACTATTTTGAGTTGACAAGATTCACTCAAAATACAGAAATATGTAACAGTGGACTTTGAATCACGTTTCATTTTCTCACACATATCTCGACTTGACAGGTGCTATATAATTTGACTGCCTAAAGTCTCCCAGTCTGCAAAATTTGGTTTCTTAATATTGACATGCATTTATACTAGAAATAAAGAATTATGAAACCCCTTTTATGGAGTTTTACATAAATCAGGTTTTTTAAGCATTTGTGTCTAGCTATGTCATTGATGTCCAGCACTTTGGCCTTCCTCACAAATTGCAATCCACCTTGTAGCACTGCAGGGAGATGGGGCAGCACAGCCATTTTTTGCTACTTTCTGACTATATTCATAAAGCTTGGAGATACCTGCCCTAACCTCATCAGGACTGGCACATGCCTGGAGTGCAAGGGCTGGCTCAACTTGTTAGAGTCAGAGCTGTGTAAACAAGGCACTGACCAAAGTTTTGCCAGGAATCTCAGGACCCAGCTGCATTGCACTATGAAGCAAGACGCGCTCCCACACTGCTGCAGAGTGTGAGATGTGTGATACACACTGGACTGTCACCCCTCACAGATTCCGCCCCCCCTC
>VWYE01029457.1:142354-280520 GCA_013398995.1 Alaudala cheleensis
CCCCCCCCCCACTCCCGGCTCCCTTTTGAAGCCATCTCCTTTCTGCCACTGTGAAAACTCCTCCCCAGACACACACCATTGATTGCATTGATGCTTTGAGTTGTTGCAATTGCATGCTTAATATTATACAATCATTTCTTCCAATTTAGTGTTGCACTGCTTTTCTTCCATTATGTTTAACATTGCAAAAAGATTCAATCCGAATTACCATAACCATTTTGCTCTAACACCAAGCACAGTATTAATAGAATAAAATAAATTTCTCACTCTTTCCATTTACTACAGACAATTGATAGGACTCATGTGACAAAACATAAACATCTATAATATACATTTATGCTTTTGAAATAACTGTCTAGCTCTCTTTCACAGCTGGTAGGGAGACACAGGGTTTTCTAAGGACCAATCTTTTTTATCCTAAAACAGATATCTATAAATATGTCAGATGAGCTACATGCTGAGAGTACCCCTTTTTCTCCGCTGACTAAAAGCTCAAAAGCAGACAACCACATTGCAGATGCCCAGTCAGAAGTGATTAATCACATCATTTCTCTCCACAGCTTTCCCATGTATTTTTTGCCAGCTCTCCTTCCTCAAAGGAGCACTACTCTCCCTTACATGTGCAGTACGACCAGTAAAGAAATAGACACAACAAGCATAACAAATAAAACAATTCATAGCAAATCTCAGTGGTTTAAACATTAGGAAAATGTTCTAAACAGATATTTGAAAATCCTTCTTTAATTCTGCAATCTTCACAGTGGCTTTGATACTGATTATATTCCCTAAACACCACACACATCATTGAACAATTGAACACTGAACACACATGAGACCAATTTCAGACCCACAAATTCCACTTCTATTTCTGACTGTCACAGTAACTACTGCTAGGTAATAGAGTCCTGAACAAGGAATCTTTTTAATGATGACTTTGACTAAAACATCTTTTTTTCTATTTTAATAAACAGAATTAATTTTTTTTACAAATACTAGTGCATGTCATCACATAAACCAGTTCTCAAAAAAATTGCACACACAAATGTCACTCATTATATGGACAGATTTGTGAAAAAAACAATAATAAACAAGTCATGAACTTTTGGTGGAGGCATGTTAACACAACATTTGTTTTTATTGTAATGTTTGCACTCAATCCTTCTAATTTCTTCAATAATTAGGGATATTTCATTTCCTAAACACTTGAAAAAGCTCTATATGGCCTGCAATATAAGTACCTGAATTTCAATACACAGTGTACATTTGAAGTAGAAGGACTCTTCCTCTATAGACAGTGTCATTATATTTTCAATATAATGTCTGTAAAACCTGAAGTATGTATCTGACTCTCCAAATAAATGAAATTATAGACTCATCAGAAACAAAAGCCTCTTTCAGGAACTAATGCATTTTTATTTTATGAGTTTTATAAGGACATAAGTAACAGACCAACATAAAAAGATTATTTCTTAAAGCATAATAGCTGTTTTTGATAACCAAAAAATCATCCATGAGAAATCATTGCAGCTGGAACTTTCACAGAGATAGAAAGAAAGCAAACAATATATAGATCCTTCTGACATTTTCAAAGCATGGTTGCCTCATATTTGGAATGATAAACATTTGGATGTATGATTTGTGTTGTAATGTTTTTGAAGTAAAGCTTCTGAATCTCAGGGCCAAAGATACTGCATTGACCTATGTCATGTCTAATACTGATTAAAGGTTGTACAAATAGACTCTGAGTCTAACAGCAAGATATGTATTGACATTTTCTAATACGGATAGCAGCGCTGCCAGCTCTGCCTGTTACCTCTCACAAACTGAAGAAAGGTCAGTGCCAGAGGGGTGCTTCACCTTCACATGCAGTGGCACAAGTGATGCAGCAGCTGACACCTCGGGATGATTCAGCCCTGACTCAGACCCCTGCACACCCCTAAAGTGACCTTGCCTACGTGGAACACCAATTACAGATGTAAAGCTGGGCTCATTACAGTCAGCTGAAAACCACACAGCACTTTCCACAAGTATTTTAGGGAAGTGATGTGAATAAAGGAACCACGGAGAAGCATGTGCATGCTCTGCTCTAGGGGAATATCCAGGACACTGAAATGTATTCCCTTAGAGCTACTACAGCATCTCTTTTTACCTATATGCTAATCCCAAAGGATTTGATATGCTTACTGGCTTGTGACATAACTTCCTTGTAGGTCAGATGCTGTTCTGACAAGAGAAGGAGAACACAGCATGTGTGCAATCCCCATTCATGGACACGAGAAGACAGACTGTGATTATTCCATAGGGGAATCTTCTTACCACCTTTACTCATATGCAATGAGGCACATGAAACACTAATTTACAGCTACATCATAAATCCCTTGTTGGCATCACTGATAATTGTTCACACATGTTCACTTCTGACAGTAATCCTTTGCTTGGATTACCCATATGGTTACTATAACAAAACAAGAACTTTAAAAAGACAGTAATTTTCATATCTTCAAATTTTGTAAACTGTTTATTTGTAGGATTAAAATTAATTGTATTTAGCCTCAGTCTCAGCATAACCCTACACTTCTGGATGCAGGAAAAATTAATTACTATACTTTGAATTTAGGAGAGACTGAAAAAAATGTTTAACAATTTCCAACATTATAGATTTACCTGGTTCTGCTTCTATCAAATAAAGAATTAAATAAAGTAAACTTCTGATTTATTCATAAAGGCTGCAGAACCCGTTGTGTTGTTCAAATTCTCTGTTGACTGTTGAACTATTTTCAGGTCTACCTGTCAGGGAATTATTAGAACTTTCCAGTAACTTCTACTTTGTATACTGTCTTTGTCCTATCTTCTGGTAATGTCTTCAAGTATGTATATTTGCATTTAGCCTAGTTGGAACCTGACCTTAATTAAGGTGTCTAGGTTCTAATGTAGCACAGTAATAACTTCAGCATGAACAGAATTATAAAATAAACACTGAGATAACAATATAATCATAAGTTTCTAGGAATTGGTAAAATATGTATTTTCCACTTCTCCCTTATTAAATACCATTTTTCACACTTCTGCTGATACCCTCAAGCACCTATGTAGGTTAAAGGAAGCTCTACAAAGTTACAGTGCTGTGCAGATCAATAGATTATGTGTTTTTCCCTGTTTCTTCTCCTATACCTATAGTCTTCTCCTATAATAATCAATAAAATTATGCCAAAAGAAGAAAAACAAAATAGAAATGGTGTCATAATAATTTCTTCCATGTATTAAGTCTCTGTGTGTTCACACCTAAGCCTTCTTTTTTTGCTATTGTGGGAAGAGTAAATCTGTATTTGACTTCAGACCTTTCTGAAAATTGAGCTGACCTGGAATCATAGGTAGGTAAAGCACAGTAATAATAGAAGTTGAAAATCAATACACTCCTTTACAGGGTCATGCTGAAGTCATTTTTGTTTCAATGATAAAATGATATTTGGATTTTGTAAGATTTCTTTCTATTGCCAATTAACTTCGTAGTATCCTTGTGTCACAGTTGAAAAAGATCCTGACAGTGACTTCTAAAATCTGAGACAACATAACAGTTATCAAATAACTTTGTAATATCAAAGTATACTGCATAACTGTGCATTTTTTATGCATTTATACCCAGTTGTAGAACACTAAAAATAAAAAACTGAGTTAGAAGACTAATGTATGCACTATAATACATGTTGTTTACTCTTAAAACCTTTTGCTGACTTCTGCATGTGAATATTTTGGAATAGTTTGCCGAAGAGAATATTTACATTCTCAAGTAAAACCACAGCAAATTGAATATACCCCCAGAAACAGGGAGTGCTCTCCTCCCTGTGTGTCTGAGTAAACTTGGAAGAGGAAGAGTGTGGTAATGCCTTGTTCTTAAATATCAAACAGGACTCTATTTAACACCCTCACAGACACACTGAAGTTTTCTGGCACGATACAAACTCCTAGGATTTCCACTCACTCAATCTGTATAACTTCTGGGCTTTACAAAGACTTCCAGCCTCCTCATTTTCAGTGTTATAGACAGAAATATTGAAGTGGTTGTGGCCTGTGAAGACATTTTCTTTTCTAGTTACAATAGCCCAAAATCTTCAAAGTATTTCTTACTGCTGCACATAACACAGCTCTGTTCTTGTTTTTGTCACCTTCTAAATATGCAGAGATCATAATGAGGTAAATGTTCCCATTTCTTCAATATGTCTAAATTTATATTTAATAGAGTTATAAATACAAGTGAGATTAGGCATATCTGTCAGTGTTCTATCAAGAGAGAAGGGGATATGGGATTTTATTGATGTTCAACATTATTTTCTTTACTGTTTGTCGCTAAGCACAGAATTTAGAAATTACATTAAAACCACAGTATATCACACCACTGAAAAAAAAAACGCTATGATTAAAATGAACCAGGAATAAAATCTGTTTATTAGGATGATAAAGATATTTAGCCAAGAAAAGTGACCAATAAAAATTATTATCTTTGTCATTCTTGGATTTCCCTCCAAGTGGCCAAAGATAAGTCAGAAAAAATATCCACAAAGATAGAATGAAGCATGTATTTTCCCTGCTTTAGTTTTCAGCAAATCACCTGAGAAATTTTGAGGTAATAATCAAAATAATAATTAAAATACTTTAGCCTGGTTTCAGCAACCAGATAAGCATTATTCACATGTGGGTGTTTTATACAAAATTTTGATGCTGATATCATTCTTGCCTTCATTAACCATCCTGCTTCTTTAAGGGGAAACAGAAAATTCTAAACCAACATCTTTTGGCCTTTTTTCTATTACCATTAATTTCCTGTGGTTTGAACTGACAACAGAATTTGTAACTGATGATGAAAGGGAATATCTTGCATTTTCTCTGTCATGAACTCTGGTTTTCCACAGTAGTAGCTCTTGAAAATATCCACATTTTAAGATTTAATTTGCAGGAAAATGTGCTACCTTCAAATTTTTTTTTTGTCTATGCTAATAACTACTTCAGACTTTACTTGATTAAACCAGAAAAAATAGACCCAAATCCCACATTCTACTTTCATTTTTTTTCCAATCACATTATTCATCTCTGTAGGCACTAAAGAATTAAATAACTAAAGAAATATCAGCAATGGAAAGAAATGAATGGGAGTCAAATAGAAATAGTTTTGAATGGACTCTGTAATACAGAGTAGTGCAGTGGCTTCAGTAAAAGTTTTATGGTTTTGGTTTTTGGGGGTTGTATGAGTTTTGGGGGGGTTTGTTGTCATTTGTTTGATTTGGTGTGGTTTGGTTCAGGTTTTTTTTGTTTAGTTCGGTTTGGGTTTCTTTGTTCTTTATAGGGAACAAACAGCTTCCATTTCTCCCTGGGACTGTGTAATTTTGAGACTACCACAGGCTGAATAAGCTCCAATTTTCAGTGCTACTTTCAAAAGGACTGGGTTTTTGTATGCTGGGGTCAATAATTCTTCCTTGTCTCCAAACATTGAACTTCAATCAAACTGATGTGCTTCATCTCTGAACAGCTCTCAACATTTATAAGTGTTACTCTAATATCTGAGGGAAACCAGTTTCACAAAAGCCATAAAAAAGCTAGTGTGAGTTTTAAAACCCTTTTTTTGACCTTTCTCAGTCTTTTCTTTCATTACTCTTAACAGCCAATTTTTTCCCTTTTTTTCCTTTGGAATGTGATAGAAATTTTGTTTCCTACATTTTGATCCTGACTATTTGACAAGCTGGCTGCATGCAGACATGTTTAGTGGTAACTACACTCACAAATAAGAAATCTGTTAGTAAATCAGAGTCAGTCTTGCATTATGTAAAACTTTTTTATATTATCTGCTACAAGCTGAATCTTAAGTCTAGTTCTACATAGATTTCTATTTCATAAAAGAGAAATGAAGAAATCCATTATTTAAACATTTAAATTGTCAGACAAATATTGAGTCTACCATTTATATCTTGAAAATGCAGGTTAATACTTTCTGTGTTTCCTTGCTTTCATGGAATTGTTTTATTGAATCAAAAATCTCATAAGCCACTTGATATGTATCACAGTGTGTAATGGTTTTTATTGTTCTGTAACTTATTGTAAATATGAAATTCAAATGTCAAGTCTATGAACTTGGAGAAACAGTCAGCTGTAAAAGCCATTACTCCCAATCTTATCTGAACAGGAAAAAAATACAGTTTACTTTCTCATCTCTACTTACAAGGAAACTATGAATTTGTTCTGCCCACACACTGGTCCCACAGTACCAGATTAAAAAAATGTATTTGTGTCTTTATATTCAGTTTCATAGAAACCAGATCTCATCATTGATAACTTGTATTCAGCCTCTTAACCATTCATTTTAATGGTAAAAGTGCATTTGACATTTTTTAAATCAGGTGAATTCATTATGTCCCTCTCATTCAGAGTATAAAATATGAATTTCTTTTTTTTTGAGTAGTGCTTATCTTAGGGCATCATAAGACATTATTATTTCTGTCATTTCTTCAGGACAAGCTGTTAAGAGCAAGTGATCTTATTTCTTATTCGGAAAGGATTGTTTATTTAGTACAGGGGAAAAGGTGCTTCAGAAATGTCACTAAAGGCAAATTATGAAAGCAGTGAAGTTGCATAGGTGATGCCATGGGCATAAATTCAGCTTTGTTGTCAATGGTTATATAAAAAACAAGCATCTTGGGTTTGCTGTCACACCACAAACAAATTAATAGAACAGGCAATTAGTGAACTATCACTTTACTTTTAAAGAGAGTCTTTTTGATGTGGATGATACCAAGCTTCAGTAAACATGGGAGCAACTCTGATGTTTCCATAAACTAAGTCCTCAAAGCAAAACTTTTTTTTGAAAGTTGATCTTGAGGTAATTTACCTGATTTCTCTCCACCTTTTGTGAAGGATTTCTATAAATATGGTTACATAAGGAAAAGAAAACACAGATTCTGAACTAATCATTGCCACTTACAAAGATGAAGTAGAGGTGTCTAAAACTTAAAAAGGTCATAATATTAATACTGCCTCTCTCCAATGTGTGTGTTCAAAATTACACCGATTCCCCTGCAAGAACTGAGCACACTTTTCCTCCTCTTAGCACTTCTTCCAAGTGAATTCATGGGATTTCACAAGCAGTAAAGACCCTTAGAGAACCTCTTCAAAATTCACGAATAAGGTACCAAAGCAACTCAGTTTCTGTATTAAATGTATTATTGGTACAGACTGGTCAGGGCAATAAGTCCCAAAGAATTAATCTATTGCCTTAACGACATAATAGTGTTTCATATTGTCCTTGCCACATGAATCAGTAATCTGTGGCAAATGTAGCTACAGAGTGTGTCATCCATGAAAATAAGAGATTTCTCTGTGAAAGTTTAGCCTATCATATAAAGGATATTTAAGAGAAATTAGGACAAGATGACATCTATATGAATTATTACTTATATTTTCTGGCAGATAAAAGGTCACAGAAATCTGTTTTGTCTGAGGCAAAATGGTGATTCATTTTTCAAGTGAGTGGCAGCCCATTTATACATTGCTACAAAATGCTGAAAGAATCAAACTTACCTTTTCCCTTTACATGTCATAAATGCACATCAATTTTCACCTAATATGTGAACAAGAAATTATAATGTTTACAACAAAATGACAATTTGTGGGACAGGCAGAGATGTCTATGGAAATATCATTGGGTTTTGAGGAATTGCTGGGTTGAACAGCAATTTTGCTTTTCCATTATGGATGACAGAAGGAGAAAGCACCTTTTCTATCTAATTTTCTGGAAATTTGAAAATGACATTTGAAAATGATCTAATTTCTTTTTTTTTATCTTATGGAAAACCCAAAAAACTTCTTGCAGACTAAAAGATCCATGCAACATAATTACAATAGGAATGTCACACTCTAAATTACTTAAAATCACCAAAGAGTAATAGTTCTGAAATAAAAATCCTAAAATCCTGCTTGTTTGTTCCAAATAAAAATTGACTTTTGATTTATATTTTTAAAAAATCATAATCTTCTATAATTCCTAATTTTTTTTCATCTGGTTGGATCTATCCAATAAATTTTAGTCACTTGTTTTCCCCCTAAGTTTACTACCGGTGAAAGATACTCCATTCCTCTATACTTTTCATGCTGAGTAACAAAGAGTGAATATTATTTTATGAATCAGAATAAGCAATATTCATCTTTCAGACACTCAGCTTGAACAATGGAAAATCAGGGCTTGTCCATTTTGACAGCTGCAAAGAAAGCTGTTCAGATTATGCACATTATCTAAATAACCAAGATTACAATGGTGAGATCAATAGTGACTTTTTTTTTTCTTTCCCCAACAAGGATTAGAAGGAAATAATGAAGAAAAATCTGGCTTATTTTCATTTGCCAAAGCTGTATAATGACTGGTATTGTACCCAAAACTAATGTGTGATGTTTTTTTGGTTATACTTGAAAACTGTCCATAGAACCTGTGTCAAGATAATGAAGCTGAGTGGGCAAATATCATGGAATTTTTATTCTTCACCAGCTGATGAAACAGAGTTTAAGATAATGAAGAACTTGAATTCAGACATAAAGAACATAGAATCATAAAATCATAGAATGGTTTGTGTTGGAAGTGACCTTGAAATTAATCTAGTTCCAGTCTCCCTACACCTTTAACTAGACAAGGTTCCTCAGAATTCCATCTAATCTGGCTTTGAATTGTTCCATGGAAAAGATATCAAGATCTCTGGGCAATCTGTTTCACTGTCTCACCACCCTCACAGTCAAGAATGTCTGCCTAAAATCCAACCTAAACCCACTCTCAGTTTCTAACCAAAAGTTCATAAACTGAAATTTGTATAAACAGTAAAATACATGTTAATCATAACTCTCTTTTACACTAATTGCATATCTATAGTAACACAACTGCATGTGTCTTTTAAATATCACTTAGTATGCATTGTGGTTAAATACTTATGTAATTTCTTTCAACAGCTACTTTCAGAATTCATCTTGGGTGAAAAATGTAAAGTTCCTAGTTTCTTCTTTGAGGTAATAATTGAAATGAGGGCAATGTTTCCCCAAATTTTATTATGTATTGTATTTGTTTAAAAAAAAACCAGTTAAATTATCCAGGAGAAACTAATTACACTGTGCTTCACAAAGACCCAAAATATTGTGCTTTTAAAGAAAGGACAGAGAGGTGGAAATACTGTCAGTAATTACTCAGTTCTAAAATTGTATAGATCTCATCCTTTTTCTTTCACTCAGAAAAACCCCAACAAAGATTAAAGAAATACACTTGAGTTTCCAGGGACACTGATTTTACCCATGGGCATCCCAGTGTTTGACTCTCAGGTAGAACAGCAAAAAGCCCATCAGGAAAACCACGTGGCAGTGAGCGCCATGTTCAAGGCACCTAGAGAGGGCCTCTATACTGCAGTTCCACACTTAGAACAGAAATCTCCCTAAACTACAAATTTGGAAATGATGATTGAAGTATAAGACCCATTCCCTAATTTTCTAAAGTGCATAAGTTTACACTGTGGTCCAGAAAATTCCACACCCTCCTCACAGAATTGAGTCATGATTCTTCCTTGTTTATTGCCCTTATCCAAGCCAATTATTTCTCAAGGCAGATAAAACCTTCAGAGCTGATACACAAAATTACTCCTTCACCTAAATGCAAGGCTTTGATCACAGATCACCTGCAGTTTTGTGGGAATCTCTAATCACCAGTGTGTGCAGTGTTGAAGAGTGGTCCTTTCTTAATCTGTTCTATCCAAGATATTAATTTTGTGAATATTTAGTAATTCTGAGAAGTCATGTAAACACTGAGGTTTTATTGAATGACTCACATCTCAACATACCTCTGCAACATGTTTTTATAGAAATTTCTTTAAAATTGTAGAAAATATTTCGTCCCTTTAAATAACTATACAGAATCTGTAAAAAGTAAATTGTTGTACCATAATTTGTTAACTATAGCATTATTTTTACAGTTGTTTTAAGCTTTTATATCACACAACATTAATAACTTGACGTATTTTTCATTCTCCTATGGGAAGACATTGCTTTCAAACTTCAAAGATAGCTACTGCTTTTGAACCTGCTATATTTTCTTTCTAAACTTTAAATTGTATAAACTATGTCAGTGACCCAAAGACTGCTGATGTCTTAGATCCATTTACACCCTCCTCACACATAACAGAATTCCCTCTCCATTGCTAGGAAAAATTACCCTCATATACAGCAAATTAGGACCTTGGAACCTGCTTTATCAGAATAACAATTGAGATTCCTGTCAATTATCCCTTAATTGGGATAAAAGGGGCTCCAGTATTACTCTGACAGCTCCAAAGTCATTTTCACTGTAGAAATGTGCTTAAAATCCCAACAAATTTTTTTTTTTAAGAAACTACTATTGGTCCATTTTTCTTCTAGAGCAACTTTTTCCTTCATATATCTGTAGTAATTTTACTACAGAAAAAGCCTGAGGAGCATTAGATAGGTTGTTCTTCATAGTTTCTCTCTTCCCTCTTTGCCTATCCTGGATAACAATCCATTGATTTTTACATATACTGTAAACTGTTATTTAAGGTTTAGAATGCATATACTTTATGAAGCAGTCATTTAACTTCCTTCTGTTGCATTTAAATAATTTTTGAAATCAGAACCCAAACAGCTTTAAAATGTATATGTGATCAAAGAATTCCCTTTCATAAGGTCAGACATTCTTGGGTTCAGTTTACACTCCTTGAAGATATTTCAATTTGATTAAATTAGGATTGGTTGGGGTTTTTTTAAGCTACAAGGAAAAAAAAAAGCAGAGGTATTTCAAAATCTTAAATGATCAACAAGAAAGAAAAAGCCCTGTTAACATGAAGTTATGTAATGGATTGAAGTACAAAAAAGAGTGGTTAGGCTGGGAATGCAGTTTTATTGTGAATAAAGAAAAACAATATCTACTTTCTGAGGCTTTGACAAAAATCCTTTTTTGAAAATCTGGATTTCCTGTAAAGAAAATCCAGAAAGTGAAACAGAGTGATTTTTCTAAACTGATGATCTTGTTTGTATTAATTTGAGCATCTGAATACACAAACAGAGGCTCATCCTAACATTTCAACTATACACAAGCATTTTGCCCCATATTTAATATTCTTACAATGGAAATAACACATGACATTAATTGTATTGTCCCACACTCACAATTCTGTGCTCATATTCTAAATGTATAAATAGTTCATTAAAAGCCCAGTGGATGATCCATGCTCTTAAAGGCAAACTTCTGAGCAATGTAGTTATTGTCTTTCAGCTGTAAAACACAAAAGAATTTCTCATAGAGTCATGTCTCTAAGTTTCATTTAGGTAACAGAAAACCAACATGAAGCACACATCTCGGGCCTCAAAACATTTATCTTGAGAGGCATCATGATGAAACACTACTTACATAAATTGAAATAACCTCATATTTCATTAAAAGATCCTAAATAACAGAGTTAATAAATAAAAATGTATCTAAAAACTACAAGCCCCCAGACCACAGAAGTACTTCATCATGAGTATAAATCTTATTAATTAAATGCTTAACTAACTGTTTAATTTGATCTAATATTGGATTGGTCTAAAGACTGCAGTATACAAGTTAAATATAATTTTGTCTTTGACAATAGTATATTAAATATCTGTTTATTTACTTGATGAAAAGATAATTATTTTGATTTAAATTTTAATAACTTTTGCACATGCTTTCTCCAGAAAAGCTTTATTATACACATCACTTCAGGAGAATGTTTCTTCTTCCATATATATGAAGACAATCTTCCTGATCCCTTAAACAAATAAACTTGGCCCCTGACTCTGTGTCAAAGTCCTTTGAATCAAGAATTTCATTGAATTCATCATTGAATGATGGCAGGGAAATGCCATCTGCAGTCTGCTCCACTGAACTTCTCACATGAAGAATCAAACCCATCACACCTTTCCACTGAATAACAATTTACTGAATTGCTTTGAAGAGAATTTCATTTCATATCATATCGATGAGGACTTTCCTTTGGAGAAAATACATCAAAATCTTCATGGTATTATGAGGCAGCTGCATTCAGCAGATGAGAGTACTTATGAGTCTTATCAGTTTATGTTTTAACACTAATGAATTTGAACTATCTCCCTATTGACGTTACTAGGGGAGACTGTAAGAGAGCTGAAAGGAATCTTATTTTAAAATGTAATTTAATAAGGAACTTGAGAAACTGGGGAAGGTGTATTAGACTGACAAAGAGAATCTGTTCCAGACATAAAACATGATTCAGAAAAGTTTAAATGAAACCAGATGGTGTGGTAAGGAAAGGGAGGAAGAAAAAGGAGGGCAGGACAGGCAAGGAGGGTCATGACTGGTCTTTCTAGGACCATAAAATAAGGACTTATTGACAAAATGAAAGGAAAAGTTAACTGTTCTAAGTATAATCACAAGCATACTTGCTAATTCTTTGTAATGTAATGCATGTTTTCAGCCCACTTATTTTACCTAAGATGAAATAACATGACTAAAACATTACAACAAACAAACAAAACCCCTTGAATACTGAATTACTGTTGCTCTTTGTAATCTTGACACTCATTTCCTCTCACATGAAGATATCAGAAACATTTGACTTTAAGATAAATTTTACTGAGATTGGAAAATGAGAGCAAGCACTTTGTCAGAACACACCTCTCTCTGGATGTTATAGGCATATTTTAAATATAGGTTTGTTCATGTAATAAACAGTTTTGATCTTGTAAAAATGTTCATTTTCAAACTGCATTATAGAAAACTACAGTGACTTGCTATAAACTAATTCATATCAAGTACTTCTTGTATATAAGTGCTGAACAAATGCTTATTCTTTACTGTGTACCTCTCCTCTCTTTTCTAGAATTGATTGATATATTTTTATCAATGACAGCCACCACCCACTGCTCTGGACCAACTGACAGAGCTAAACACAGATAAAACACAGTCAGTAAAAGATGAGAGGAATTAAATTGTTTGAGTGTACAACAGACCAATCAAAGCCAGCAGCAGTTTATTTGAAGCTTCTCAATTATCAGAAATTGCAAAGGGTCCTCTCTTTACCTTTGCAACATTGTTTTGTTAGTTTTCACTATTTCTTATAATATATAGAAATTAAAAAGAAAACAGTAAAGTTACTCAAATACAATTTGTCCATTCGTGCATGGTTAATTTATAGACCCCCATTGCTCACCCTGTCATAGACACATACATTGTAAAAACCCCCAAACACATGCTGAAAACCACCACACTTCTCAAGTCACCATTATGCATGATGGAGCCCTGCCTTCCTGGGGATGGCTGAACACCTTTCTGCCCACGGGAGGCAGTGAATTAATTCCTTATTCTCCTTTGCTTGTTTGCAACGCCTTTGCTTTACCTATTAAACTGTCTTTATCTAAGCCTTCCAGGTTTCTCACTTTTACTATTCCAGTTCTTTCCCTGATCCTACTGGTGAGAAAGAGGCTGAAGGGGCTTAGTTCCTGGCTGGGGTTAAACCATGGTATTTGGTTCAGTTCATATTTGTTAACAAAGATTTGATGTATTCTGGAGCATCACTAGAATTTTTCCTAAGAATAGGAGGAATTTTTTTTTTTTAAACCAACATGTTCTTATTATGAGACATAGCTCTATTTGTTAAAATTTGTCAAGATTTACTATGATAGTAATTTATGACAGAACATAGCTGGAAACATGACATGATGATAGATGTGGAAGCTATGGTGAAAAAAGGCACCCATTCAGCTCCTTTGTCAGACAATTTATAGGTGGTTTCTTTTGTTTGCAAAGTAACAGAATAAAAAATGGTGAACAGCAAAAGTTATTCCACCTTCCTTGAACCCTGCTCAATAAAAAAGTATTGTGCATTCCATAGTTGTTTCCCACTTTATTTCAAAATAATAATAAATACTTGTTGCCTGATACAGGCAACAAGAGATTGTTTGATCTCCCCTGGCTGTGCCTTTAACACAGATAGGAAGGTACATGGCCCTTACTCAGCAGAGAAATTGCCAATTGCATCACTTTACTCACAATTTTGCAAACACGGTGGAAAAATTGTGTCAATCGACACCTCATCAATTATCATTGGTAGATGGCAGTCTACTGTGGATTGTTAAAAATGCTTCAATTATCATCTGTGTTATTGCTTTACTGGGGCAGGAACACTTAAATATCATCTGACTCATTTTGGCGACTCACTGAACATCTATTTGCTCACCAGGGCATGAATCTTAACATTTTGAACCTCTTTTACTCACATAACCATACACAAAACTGTTTGAGTGTAGTACAGTCATCTCTCTCTCTAATTAGTGTTACATTTCTAATAGGTTTGTCTGGCAGCAACTATTATTTTGATTTTTTTCTCTTGAAATCATAACCGAGCTTTGCAAAATTTATCTTTAAAGGGAAAAAGGCTTGTGTGATCAGGTTTTAAAAACTTTACTCCATTCTCAGAAAGCTTTCAAATTACAGAGCAAAAAAATTAATTATAAATAGTTTTTCTAGCTCAGAAATCTACTTAAGCATTTCATTATTAAAAAAACATTGGTAAAAACTGAAAGCAGTAAGGAGAATAGTCAATAAAATCTCTATAAGCCTAAGATATAGGGATATTTTCACTGAAGATCTATAAATGTTTCTGCAGAGAATATAATAACTAGCTTTCATATGTCTCAGTAAAAATTTACCCATTAATAAGGACTGACTGCAAAGAGTTAAATGGAAGCTATAAGCTGCCAGGGAAAAACTATACAGAAAATATCCTCTTAAATTAGATGAGGAATAATAATGGCCAGGGAAGAATTAGAATGGATTCCTAGTTTGTGGAATTGGGTCAGAATACATTGAACTTCCAACACAAATTTCATTTGGACTAAATCTTGCAAGAATAAAAATGTAATTTAAAATGTTACATGGTTTAGAAAATGCTTTGAATTTTCATTTAGTGATAGATAAACAATGGGTTTCAATGTTAACATCATATACACAAGAAAGTACCTGTATGATTGACAGGATTTTTATACTAAAATCTTACTATATCACTTAAATAAAATTAATTGATTAATCTCATCATGAAGATGAGACATAAAGTTGCTAAATGAATGCAGTGTTGTCTGTTCACCACATACCCCCAAAACTGGCAGGGATATTTAAATATGACTTCCACTGAACATAATCAAGTTCAGCTTTTTAAAACAAGACAAAACAAGTCAAAAAGTCTAAGCAGTAATTAATTAGGAAGTATTTTATCAGATTCCATGGTATACATTTTGCAGACATTTATATCTGGCAGTTTATTGGTTCTAGGGACAACCAGAGTCAATGCTCAACATTTTCAAACAAATATAATTAATGATTCTAAAAGCAGAGTTACTGCCTAATGTTCTTCTCATTTTTTCAAAGCCAGTAATAACCATGTTATTTTGAAAGCAGTTTTAATGTGACTACTGTATATTAAACAACAAAAAACAAAACACTCAGTCATACACACAAGAATTGTGAATACACACAGGCATATACTGTATCAATTACTTTTCATACTGTATCTTTAAATTAACATAGAGCAGAGCATGAGATAAAGCAAGTTTCTTGCTTTTTCAAGAAAAGAGTAATTTGGCAACTCTATTTTGTCTGTCACATTTTAGATTGCAATTATTTCTTGGGAGGGAATCAACTTTAGCAATCTTTTCCTCCTCCAAAACTCAAAAGTGTTTATGTTCTTTTGTCATGATTTTATCACATCCAAAAACCAAGCCCCTCACAACAGAGCTGCTCACTCACTCCCCCACAAGGGAAGCAGGGAAAGAATTGGAAGGGTAAAAGCTAGAAAAAATTGAGGCTATGGATAAAAGCAGTTTAGTAGAAAAAGCAAAATCCACACATTAGCAATGCAAAACAAATAATGAATTCACCACTTCCCATGGGGAAGGTGTGTTCCAGGCAGGTGTTCAGGACCATCTCTAGGAGAGCAGGGCTCCATCACATGTGTTGGTGACTTGGGAAGTAAACACCATCATTCCAAATGTCCCTTCCTCTTTCCTCCAATTTTATATACTGAGTAGGATGTCATATGGTCTGAATATCCCTCTGGTCAGTTTGGATTTACTGTTATTCTGTTATTCTGTTATTTTGTGTTTTTTATTTTCTGTTATTCTGTGTCTCCTCCCAGCTTCCTACACACCCCCAACTTCTTCACCAGTGTGGAAGTGCAAAGAGTGGAAAAGGCCCTGTGCAAGCCCTGCTGAGCAATAACAAAAATGTCTCTATGTTATCAACTCTGTGTTCAGCACAAATTCAAAACACGGCCCCATACCAGCCATTGGGAAGGAAATTAATTCTAACTAGCCAAAATCAGCACATATTTCCAGTTCTGCCTCCATAATATTACATCTTAAGTGTAGTTGTTCTTGATTAACAACTCCACAATTCTTGAGTGCTCAGTGCCCTTTCACCCCTGCAGTTATCTGCTGTATTCCAAAACTGACCTGTATCTCACTTGAAATTTCTTGACAAGTTGTTTTCAAAATGAATATTTTTAGTGCAGTGAATTGTTTAGCACTTACATTGGACTTTTTGAATGATGCCTACACTTAATAACCTTGTTCACTGTCTTATTTCCACGTAAATTTGTGTTGTGTAGGGAAAAAATGGCATGACTTATCTCACACCAAAGATAGCACTAGCCAACAAAAGAAGTTTAGGAAGAAATAGAATGTTGTTGGGATTTAGGTAAGATAAAATAGCTATTTTCTAGCTCAAAAAGACCTCCTATCAGCTATTCTCTCATCCATACAGAGATTTTAGAGCTACATATTGCCAAGCCTTACTTAACTACTTAACTTTATGATAAAAAGCTAGGTAGTTAAAATCCAGCGTAATCTTCCACATGGGGATTTTTTTGCTAGACTTATTCTTTATAACTCCTTGATAAGAGTGTATATTACAAAGGTGTCCATAATCTACTTGCCCTAATCCTTTCAGAGACTGAGAGCAGGAGCCTAATCAACACTAAGAGTCCTCCTTTGAAGGAGTCTTTCTTTTTTACCCTCATAAAGTCTAAAGCTAGCCTTGTTACTTCCCCTCTACTCTTAAAGAAAATTCAACGAGGGTTGAATCTAAAAAAAAAAAAAAAACAAAAAACCAAAAACACACAAACCCCCCCAAAAAAAGCAAAAAAGCAAAAAAAATTTAAAAACACCCTCTGGATTTTGTATATGAAGGCAAAAAGCCACCCAAGAAAAAATAATCATCAAAGAATTTTCTCAGAATTTTACCCTTCTCTTCACTACCCACCAGGAAAAGAGCTGACAAGTCTAAGGCCAGTGGTTTAGCAAACAAACTCCAAGCAGGCCTGGAGAGGGGATGATTATCTGGGACAGAGCTTTAAAACATCCAGGCAGTGATATAATTTGTAATGCAATCTGGTGATTCTCTCTTCACTGTGCCTAATGTCTGCCAGACCCTGATATAAACCATGGGTGGTATAATGCAGAAAAGGTTACCTTAACACATCCTTTTGTCTGATGTTGTTTGCTAGTGGGACTGACTAAAAAAAATTAGTTTGATTTCTATGCTCTTGTTTACAAGAATTGATTCTGAAGTCCACAAGGAAATGGTAAAAGGACTTAGTAAACAAATCAGCACCAGTTAATAGAGAATAATGAGCTGAAGTTTTCTTTGAAACAAACATTTTAGAAATCGTAACTAGAGAAGTGAATTTTTAAAGTTCTTCATTTTGTGGCTGAACAACTTGCACCAGTTTATTCATCACTATATTGGTCCCTAGCTGCAGTGGGAACCTATGCACCTTAGTGAAAAATTATAGCAGAATTTTTTTCTCACAAAATATTCCATTTGTCTCATAGACATTTTTTGCTTTATTATAGTAGATGCATAACAATTCATTGTCATCTGAGTTCCCTTAAGACTACCTTGAATATAGTATATTGCTCAAAATCATCATAAATCTACATCAAGCCAGGAGGGCTTTGATTGTGTCAGACAAGTTGTAGTGATTAGCAATCCAGTCCTGTCCTGATGGACAGGGATTTTGTATTAATAATTCATTTTTTCATCATATTCTATCTACAGCAATCCAATAGAATTCTCATGGACCTGGCAACCTCTAGAAACTTCTACAACCTGTTGTCTTCATAGCAACAGAGATGGCAACAAACCCAGAAAACACAGTATCTATTTTTTCACATTCAACAAGGACATTGAGTCCATTTAAAAATCTCTGCTGGTATCTTTAATGGCATATGCTCAAACATTAAAAAGAAACCCTCAAACACCTCAACATTTGTCTGAGAAATTTGCAATTTTATTAAATGGATATTTCTTTTGAAAGCACAAAATTAATTCTTCCGGTCTTCATTATGTCTTCACTACAAAATGCAACCAAAGAAAAGTTAATTACATCCTTGTTTATTTTAAATAGAATAACCTATTTCACTAGGCAATTTTCAAAGCAAAACAAAAATACATGTGGAAGTCTCATGAATTTGAGCAGCAACACATTGTACTTAAACAATGGGTTTGCTACCACGTGGGTCCCAATTTTACACATTTTGGGAAATATTGGGTGTCTTATCACCTTCCCTTCTTTAACTAACAGTCCTTAATCTCGACTGAAACATGTGCAGTTTAGAAAGACCTAGATAAAATTATGGATTAATAGGACCTCACAGAAAGTTTCAGACATTTTCTAGACACTCTGAAACAAAAAAAAGTAAAATAATCATTCAGTGATCTCAATCATAATAAAAGTGGTTATATAACCAAATATGAGAATTTAACTCTCTGATAAACCTAACTTTTGCATTGTTCAGGCTTGTCAATGGCAATCATTCATATTTTTGCAAAGTCTTCAAACTGTTTAGGTTTTTTTAATATGAGATAGTTGAGCAATTAGCTTCAAAACCCCTTAGAATACATGTAATGAATTCAATAGCTGTCAGAAAAAAAACCCCATACACTTATTCTAAAACATGAAGGATCATTACTGTCAGTAATTAAGAGGAGATTCCTCCAGGATAAAATTGTATCCTGTTGTTTTTACTAATCAGAATTTTAAGAGAGTATGCGTCTCTAATTTACCACAGATACTTTATTCAGCTTGAGCATAAACAAACATTTTAACTTGGATTATAATTATCCTTTTCCTCATGCATATTGTATTTCTTTTGAGTGATGTTTCTCCACCGTTATGATTTATGTTTCAGATCTACTGTTTTTACTGGGATTAACACCTCTGAAAGAGTTGTTTCTGATGTGTTCTACATTAACAGTGCGGGGTACAAACAAATATTCCTGTTTCCCTGAGTTCAGGACCAATGGTTGCTCTCAGCAGCTTCATGACCTTTCTGTTAAGATAAAAAAGAGCTCTCTTAGTCGCTAATGAGTAAAAGCTCCAGTTCTTTCAGCCCTTGACTCTGAAAATATCCCTACCACTGCTTAGACTTCTTATAGTAAGTAATCCTAGCAAAGCAAAGAGAGACACAACTTTAAATATTGGTCTTGAAGGAAGCAAGTTCTGGACCAGAAGGTTCAGTAAAGGAGAGGGAACATCATTCTCTTATGCCCAGAACTGAAAGATATACCATATTAATCAGAAACCCTGAAGAACACAGTCCAATTATCAGAAATTAATTAATGATTTCACTGAAAAAACATCAAAATCATCCAAATTTGTAGTCCACACACTGGATCCATGTTCAGTATCCATTACATTTGCACATAATCTAGAAAAAACTTTGATTTTTCCTGCAATATTAACAAAATCTTGCATGCATCATATAACTTAAATACAATATAAATCAGAACTTTCTGAAGTCAGAGCAATTAAAATATACAAAACTATCCCCTCAAAAAAAGAGTATGCTATTTTTAGAAACCTATTTAGAATTATTTTCTAAATTTATTTAAAATACGTATAAAATGGAGAAAACCACACACAAATGCTGAAAATAAATATTTGGAAAGTACTTCATAATGCTAGTTTGAAAGTATCATATGTGTCCTTATAATCACAGTAAAAGATTGAAATATATTTCACTGAAACTCCAAACACTATGGATGGATGGGAAAGGAAATATAACAGTAGAATATTAAGTCATCAATAGTTTTTAAAGAGGAGATCACAGTTTTAAATGATCATATTTATTGTCACATTTTGTCACATTTAAATGTCATATTTATTTATTCATGTTATTGTTAATTGCTTGGTGTCCTTTTATATGTTAGTGAAATTTATTTTCATTTCAAAATATGGCATTCATTAAATTCATTAAATTGAACCACACTATTTTAATTAAAAAGGTATGAAATAACTTTCTATCATAGCATTTCTCTCAGCATAAAATTATCATAGCTTTCTAAAGAACTGAAAGGAAAGTTTAGAGTGGTGAATGGAGGAGAATTCAAAACTGTATTACTGGCTACCAGAAACTTCATGCATGTGATTAAAAAGCAGTGGAAGAGTTAAAAACCTTGTTGACTGCTTAAGGTCGTTGAATATAGAAAAAAGGAAGGAGATATACTAAGTGAAAAAAAAAAAAAATTACCTACCAGTTACCTGCCTCCAAGACAATTTTCTGCAATCCCAATATAATCAGTTGTGGCCCTGAAGACTGAGCATTTCTTTTGACTGAAGAAAATACAATTTTACAAAATGGATCAAACTATTCAACCCAAAGATTTCTGCAAGTTTCACCACTGTGATAATTTAATAACTCCTCCAAGACTGTGAGTTCTAACTTACTTTACTTGTACTTTTTAACCTTTGGTAGTTATAGAGAATTTGAAAAACACCAAGTCTTCCTTGAAACAGGAGGATAAAGAACTCCTTTGTCCTCCATTGCTCTATTATTCCTCTTTCTACTTTCCCCAAATTATATCATTCAACAAGTACCTCATAGACAAATCAATTTATCTGACACTGTGATCCTCTCTAGTGCATTTCTTCAGATCATCCAAAAATGGAAAAGATGGCTCATCCCTACACTATCTCACCAAAACTCTGTACTAGAAGAATATAGATGGTGTGAGATTAAACTAGGCTGTAGAGAGAGATGCTTCTTCTATCCCTATTCAGCTCATAAAAATCCTATGACAAATTGACCACTGATGGCCTCCACATTAACTCTTTGAACTCTCACCATTCTAGCAAGGTGGAAATCATATTTTGACATCCCTACCAACAGAATACAGTGTAGAGCATATAGCAGCAGTCACATAAATCGTTCACAAGGTTGCACCTTTCCATCAAAGTAATACCCTGCCCTCTGCATCATAGTCCCTGAGCTACCATCTGTGAGCCCTTAGTGAAATGTGCAAAAAGCTGGGAGATTGAAACTCCTATTTTCTCTTGAGAGTTTCTGCTGAGCTTAAGCAGCTCCAGCACTCATAACTTGTGCTTTCTGTCAAAAGAAGAAATTATGCTTTTGCTTCTTTCTGCTGATGATTTTTTTTTTCCCAAAGAGGTTTGAACCAGAGAAGCCTATTAAAATTGTAAAAAACAGAACTTGCAAATAAGCCCATGGGAAGAGAATAGAGCCAAGTGTAGTTTGCACCTTTATTGTTCCTATTTAGTTTAAAGATAAATGAGTAGCTAAAGCACCACCATAATATTCAAATAGAGTTTTAAAAAATCATTCTTATTATGACAATAAAGCATTTGAAGATAATGTTTAAATATTTTCCAGCTCATACATGTCAATTTTGATAGTCAAACCTGTAAATTTAGCTGACAGGGTTAGTTTATAGCCACAACTGTTGTGGAAATAGCAAACACATTATCTTTTTTGAAAATGTTGTCATTTATGTGCATTTATTTGAACATTTCTTATTGGGTTTCTTGTAGGAGTTTTATTGCTTTGGCTTTCTTTCTTCACAGTGGCTATGTTATTTCTCTGGCTTATTATGAAATTAGATTTTTTTCACTTTTCCATCTGTTCATTCAAAGTTTCTCATTCCCTCTCACCCATTAGGCTTTCAAAATTCAGGCTTTCAAAATTTAAAGGGCCTCAGGACTGCTTTTGACTAACTATAAAACCTTCTACTAAATTTCAAAATCTGCTACTGCAAAATAGATAGATACAGATAGATTTTACAGACATATAGATAGATAGATAGATAGATATAGATTAGATACAGATATAGATAGATATAGATAGATAAGAATTTTTAGTTGTATATTGAATTTTGCAATAATGTAACATTTTCTCTATCCATGAAACACCACTATTCTTAAAAAATACTTCTTTGAAGATTGAACATGAATGAGCAAACACCATGTGAAAGTCTTGTAAAAGAGAGGTAAAACCCATTTTTGGTTAATGTTTCCCTATTGAAAAGATTGTGGGGAGTCTGGCCTTCTAAAATCAACTTGTTTTTCTGAAACTTTTGGATGCATCACTTCACTGATATCATCCATTCCTGTGCAATTATTCATGCAAGAAAAAATCCATCACTGTGATGCTCAAAGGATACAACTGAAATTGAGTACACTAATACATATGTTTGCAACTGAATCACCATCATTCATTTTGGATGCTGAAAGCATGAAGATCAGGCAGCAGGGCAGAATTCGTGTGAAATCAATTCACATAACTTTCTCACTCTGGCCTGAGAAAGTGTGAGGAGGAATCAAAACAATCCTTGAAGGTGAAAAACAGTCTCCACAGGTGTTGTTTTTCCAACTTGTTTACTTGTAAAAACATTTGAGAGGTGTTGTTCTGAATGTCCAATCATGTCTCTTTTCTGGTAATTGTCTATAAAAAGGATGTGAAAATTTGGGTTTTTTTGTCCTAGAGACTGAAGAGACACTTTGTGTCACTGCTCTTCATCGCCATGAACTCTACAGTAAAATTTCTTCAGCAAAAAAAATCTTCAGCAAAATTTCAAAATCTTCTGCAATGCAGCTAATATGGGGAAAATTAGAGGATTTTAATAAAACAGTTTAATCTGGTAGACTTCAGTTGCTTTGGCATGTAGCTTTCTAAAATTGTAGAGTAATATCAGAATAAAATCATTTTGCAGACAAAGTTCTAGTCCTTGTGAGCTGTTGGGATAGAAAACTAGATGGATGGAGCCAGGATTCTCCTGACCTCTTCTTAGGCAATTTAAGATATTACCTTAGCCATGGAAAGAGAAAACACTAAGTTATCAAACTGAAATCCAGCTTTTTGTCTCAGGTAAAAACCAGCTTACTGAGAGAAATTAGTCTTGGTCATGAACCAATTGAAGTGAGGGAGAACAAATTCACAAAGTAGAATAACACCAGAAATATTAAAACATATACCAAGAGAGTATATCATTTTTTTTTTAAATTAAAGGGAAGAAACTGATTTTGAAATTGTCAAATAGATGAATTATTAAATTTACACCTTTTAAAGTTTTTTTTTTTCTCTTGCTTCTTTCTTTTTAGAGACAAACTTTGATATCATGTGGGAGTTGGTGCAACTCCAACTCTGTAGACCAAATTATTTCTCTTTTTTAATCTAGTGAAATCTGTGCATTCAGGGAGGGGCAAGGACAGCTCTAATGAGTTATCCAGAGCAACGCTGTGTCCTTGTATCCTTGTATATCTGACAATTTTTGCCAAGTCCCAGATGCTGTGGCAGCAGTGATTTATTCAATACAGTCAAATGTGTAGGATAAAGAAGCAATTCTTCAGCCAAAAACCCTGGAATGAATAAATTATTGAAGGGAAGCCTAGGGAGAGCCTACTGGGAGATAGAGATGTTGATTTGATTCAAAATTCTCATAAGTCAAATTCCCCCAATAATGTAAGGTTGCAAGATCTTTGATTTCTCCATGCCAGTCTATTACATACATCGGGTATGACCCTTGTAGCCAAGCGTACCACTGTGCTCATCATCACTCAGTTATCTCTGGATTACACATTATATTTTTCATGCCTTTAGCCATTCTCCTTGAATGTCTGTAAAATGAACCTGCAGGAATTGTACAGAATATTGTAGTGACTGCTACATTAGGTCGCTCTGGAGATATGAACTGTGGCAGACAGAATTTTTCTAATGTACTCACTCTTATGAAGGCACTGCTCAATATGTTAGAGTGATCTGCAAGGTTTTGCTGTTTTCTTGTCAGAGAAAAAAATCCACATTATAACTCATAGGCAAGATTCTGCATATTAGTAGAGTTTATTCAAACAATGCTAATGTTTCAATACAACATTAGTGTGATCTTCTCCACCTCCCTCCCACCCCCCACCTCTCAGCCCCCACCTTATTTCAGGAACACATATCTTTAAGAGACAAAACATAAATACCAACTGTATAAATTTTTCCTAAGGATAACCGATTTAGCTTTTGAGCAACCAAAATATGAGTGTCTACATGCCTTGAAATATAAAGAGCATTTTCCTTTCAATGTTGGTATAGATGCCATTGCCAAATGCTTCAAATTCTGGGTATTTCCTTACTCAAGCACTGTCAGGCCAGTGAAAAATGATTCTAAGTGTGTCCTTGAAACCATCAAACAACATTATTTTTCCGTGTTGATGACTAAGAAAACTAGAGAGCACAATAGAATTCAATAAAACAACCATGATCATTATGTCAGAAAGAAGTTTGCTCTGACTGGTACTGAGCTACTGAAGTGATGGATGCATGAGAAGCATGAGATAATTGATAACCAGAGGTGTGGGATGCTGCTTTTCAAACTGAGCAGAAAACTCCATTTAATATCTATTCAATCATAAAAAATTGTAGAGCCCCTGAGGTGCCAAAAATATGCTAATACACACATTCTAGTTTGTACTTGCATCATGGTTCTGCAAACAGAGAGGCTCCTGTACCCTGATCTGCTTCCTACTGCCAAAACAGCATTTCAATGAACAAAAGAAGGAAGAGCACATCCTCTTCTGTGGAATAAGATTTTCTCATCTCTTCAGCAGTAAATGTGTTTTGTTTTGATTGTCCATTTTTATATTGTTGTGAAATATGTGGATTTAGGCAAGTAATTGTGTTTGTAATGAAAAGAAGCTTTGATGATCTCAGTTCCACTTTGTGAATTCTAGTGAGAACAAAATGCTGAACCGAAGTACCTAGGCACTTATGCTGTCATTCTTTCCACACCTGGGACTTTAACCACGCTTCTAACATATGAACTAAGACCTTATTTATGAAATTTTCACTATGAAGATTTATTAT
This sequence comes from Alaudala cheleensis, assembly GCA_013398995.1. Lineage (NCBI taxonomy): Eukaryota > Metazoa > Chordata > Aves > Passeriformes > Alaudidae > Alaudala > Alaudala cheleensis. The sequence goes on from VWYE01029457.1 coordinate 167,576, forward strand.
TCTCCATTGTCTTGAAGCCAGTATATTCATTAATATTTCTGTAAATAAACGTGAAATGTAACCATTTGGTGGTTCAAGAACATACCACAACAAAATAAATTACAATAATAAAAATAGTAAAATATCTTCACTTTCATCTGAAGTTTAAGAGTCATTAAGTTAAAGTACCTAAAGTGTATTTGTGTAAGCATTTTTTTAAATCAAAATCCAGTATATTATGTGGAACACTTGTTAAAAGTTCTACAATGAAGATGATTAGTTAAGTAAGTTATAGATGAATTTAACATGTTTACTGTTTTCCCAGTTTTCTTTTTCAGGTTTCCAGGTTCAGAATTCTCAAGGTGTGAGTTTACAAACAAAACTGAAAAAAAGATATTGTGGAAAGACTGTACTGTCTGATCAATTGCATTCCCAGTATATTAAAAGCCATAATATTACAATATACAGTATTGCAATTAAACTTGTATTGCAAAAAATGTAATCTGTTTGTGTTTTAAGTGCTTTGGTTACAGTGATTATGAAGAAATTATTTTTTGACTGCCTAAGGTAAAGCTTTGTGATTTATATGTAACAAAGTGAAACATCAGCAGCTTTCAATATGTATTTAAATGGCAATAAGATTTTTATTTTACTTTATGATGTGATTAGGTATTTGCAGGCTGAGCCTGATTATTTTTGAGAAAAAGCAAAAGAAAAAAATTTGCTTTTAGAAAGCTTCATATACTCTGATATTCTGCTGAATTAAATATAATAAAATAGCAGTAAATACCTATTAAATTAATAATTTCCAATTTCAGCCTACGTGAAGAAAATTTTATAGTCTTTTAAAAGTCATTATGAAGAAATTTTGCAGGCTATTTTAAGCTAGTAGTAGTAGTAGCAGTAGTAGTAGCAGTAATAGTAGCAGTAGTAGTAGTAATTGTGTTTATCAGGCTCATAGCCTAACAATTATGAAGGTCTTATTAAAAATTATACCTTACAGAAAATAATCTAATTTAAATGATGAATTCTTTCAGTGGATAAATATTCTGATTCCTATATGGCAATTGATATAACCACATATAATCATACATATGATCTCATAGGATGGCAAAGAGTTGTGTGGATTTTAAAAGTTGAGTTAAGACTCAAGGATCCAGGAGGGACTGAATTTGCTTCTTAGAGCCACTGTAAAATGTTCATGTCTGAGCCAGAAGCCAATTCCTGTGAGCAGCTCAGAAATGGCTGCACTCCCTCAGAGCAGCCACGTTTGGCAATTCTGACTGCCCAGTCAGCCTCGGGGCCAGGCACTGCACTCTGACCAGTGTTACTGACCTGTAAAACAGATTTTTGAGGGGGAGGATATAGGAATCAACAGCTGTTAAAGAAATTTTAACTGGGATTTTTATGGAGACTTTCAAGTGTTCTAGACAATTAACTTAGAATGTTCATCTTCACTATATAGTATTAAGATCAAGATCACATATCAAAAACATGGAATTTAGAAAACAATCAGTTTGTTGTCAAGGTTAATTGTTGATAGAAGAAATTTGCATATAGAATTTAAAAGTTAAAAAGGAACACTACTGAACATATTTGAATTCAGGATTTTCTTTTCCCTGTTAAAAATCTCACAATATTGTAATTTATTTTCAAGAATACAACTTTAGATATATTTTTCCCCATTTGTTGTAGTATCAGAATTTTTTTTTCTTCTTTTACTATCCATCACAGTGAAGAAAAGCAATTCTAGCATAGTCTGATTTTTAAAATTATTAGAGAAGTTGAATATCATTCTTAAAAGCATATTAAAAGCAAACACACAACTTGTATCCCCTTTCTATTTGCATAGTTATTATACTTTTTGAAGCTATATAGAATAGAATATAATTAATGTTTTTTCCTATCCACTTCCAGCAAACTTCTCATTTTTCTATACGTTGCTTTGATGTCTTGAAGATGTCATCTCTTAGTATTTACCACCTGAAAGCTGTGCAATTTTGTTAATTTTGGTGCAACAGGAAAACAGCAGATTCCCATCCGAAATCTCTGATGTCTGCAATATTAATCTGAATATAGAATAACCTGCCAGACCCACTCTGTGCTTTGATGTTTCTTTTGTGTTTGAACACTTTTAATCTACACACTAGCTTTTGAAAAAACTTTTTCATGTACATGTCTTTTTAAAACAGAATAATATCTATGACCTTGCAGTCCTATAACTAGGTAGTGATTTGCAGACCAAAGGCATTGCCACTTAGCCTCTCAGATCACAAAGCCTCAGGGGAAAATTGGTTGTGATTTCTTTCTATATTGTCATGGAAATACACCACAAGATAGCACATCTTGTGAGTCAGGTTCCATCAAGAGCTGCTTTCAAAGCAACTAGGACTGAAAACATTATGCCCTGAGCTGATTATTAAATCTAATGTTCATACATTTGCTCTCAAGTGTAATGATTCTTTGGTAACTCCCATGATGTTTGATACTATTTTCTTGAAAACAAACAGCAGAATAATCATACCTCATCTTTTCTCAGAAACCTAAGTTCTGAGCATCCATCATTTCTGAAGAAAGACAGAAGACCTGCTTCTAATAAAATGCTTTAAATATCTGAAGGCCCCTTTTTGTGGAGCTAATGTTACCATATGTTCTTTTTGAAGCCAATGTGTTTTGAGCAGTAGGCAGAGTACAAACCAGAAAAACTTTGAGTTGCTATGGTTAATGAAATCATTCTCTCATTGAACCACAAGCTGACAGAGTGCAACCTCTTGGTTCTCTCTCTGCAGTAAATTAAAACACGCTCATTTTAAGCCGTGCTCATGGTTATCTTGTTTCATATAAAGGTTTCAGTCTAGAGAAGACTGAGAGGGGATATTAATGCACATAAATATCACAAAGGTGTGTTAGAAAATCCTCCGGTCCCTCTCCCCTCCTGCAGCTGTGGTCCCAGCTCGGTGTGTGTGGGACCTGCCTGGTGCTCCCACTTCGGGGAAGACACAGACAGTCCTGTGTGTGTGTGTGAGCTTGCAGGAAAGAGAAGGGGGAGGGTCTAACAGCAGTAAAGGGTTTCTCAGGGTAAGGATTGAGGGAAACTGACTTCCAGCAGAACATGCAGTTTATTGAGCTGCTGCACGACGAAAGCCCGAACGAAGGGTAACAAGCATTTTCAAAAATTTCCCCTGGGCGAGGATAACTTGGAACTGACCAATGAGACACAGACCCCTGGTGAGTGACATAGTGACAACAACCAATAACTTTTAGGCTTCTAAGGATCTAGAAATCCTCATTAAAACTTCCCGCTCGCCCCAGGGGAGCAGAGCCCACGGTGCCGGTACCCTGGGCACCCACAAAGGTGCGTGCCAGGAGGATGGTACCAGACTCTTTTTGGTGCTACCCAGTCACAAGAGTAGCAATGTCCATTAATTAAAATACAAGACCTTTTTCCTTCACACAAGGAAGAACTCTTTACATTGCAGGTGACAGCACCCTGTCACCTGCCAGGGATGTCACGAAGGCTCCCTCTCAGGAGCCATTCCAAACCCACCTGGATGTGTTCCCCTGTGGCCTGCTCCAGCTGACCCTGCCTTGGCAGGGGGCTTGGGATGGATGATCTCCAGAGGACCTTTCCAACCCTAACAGCTCTGTGATTCTGTGATTTGGGGTTATTTATATCTTGCCAATTTGCTTAACAATTAGGAAAAAGGGGTGGAAAACTAAAAACTATCACTTGTGGAAATTTATTAATATACTGAAATTGGACTATCTTGGATTTCTATCCTTGTTCCTGTTTGGTACTGAATTAATCTTCTTCACAGCAAGCCAAAATTAATAAGCCATTTGAGTTTTTTTTAAAGTCTGAGACTGAATAGAAGTTAAATTTTAAAAATATTTCCTGGATAGACAAATTACTGATGTCTTGGTGGACATAAAAGGACACTGTAGGGGGAGAATGATAGACCTCTGCATCTATACTCCTAAGATAAAGACACAATGCCTGAACTTCCAGGAAATAAAGGGAAATGAAAAACTGATGAACTGTGAAAGAAATTATGTGAATAAATAATTGATTTAATTATTGATAAAGAAAATGAGCTGATGCTAAAGAATGGATTGGGAAGGCAAATCTCAAGTGAAGAAGAGAACTGGTAGCATGGATTTAAAATAAAAGGCAACAATTCGCTGAAGAACCTGGTAATGAAGCAACAGATAATAGAATATTTCAAAGTCATGATGGTGGATTATGACTTTCATTCAAATTTGTATATAGTAAAACAGAATGCCAGCTGTTATGGAGAGAAAGAAAACATGGGATCTGATGCCTGATGATCAGAAAGTTGCCTGCTCTTTGCTCTGATTATTTTTAAGGCTGCAAAATAAAATCAGATCTGTTCTACAATGAAATGTTATCCATAACCATAATCTGTCTTTTCATTTAGCAATGCATCTTGGCTATTAGGCTATAAAATATAAATCACTAGTTCTACTTTATTAAGTTCTTCTCATTAATTGTTTGCAGAGTAATATCTTTTTTGGGAAGGATGACCAAAATGACAAACCCTGACTGCAGTATTTCCAGATATTGTCTGAGCATCCTGCAGGAGAGGTGGTCACCTTTTGGTCCAAGAAGGAAGCAAATGTAGGTTTCCCTTCTGTAGTCATGAAGTTTTATATAAAAGCTTACATCTTCTTTTCCCACAAACTTTCTGAATTAAAGCATGAACCTTTTTATAAAGCTTAGGTTTGTAGATGTAAGAAAAAAGTTTTACTCTTTGAATCCCAAACTTCTGTTTGCAGCCAGATGTGAGGTGCAAAAACTGGGATATGAGATTTTACCCATACTTGAATTCTTGTACCAGGATGATTTTAGGCATTTCTATCTGCAGGATTTAGCATGTTGTGAACTGAAATTTATACATCCTTCTCTATCCATCCAGTGTAAATAAACAGAAATATGAAACTGATTTTTTTTACATCTTTTCCTCACATACTATCTTATTTTGTTATTTTTTTAATTGTAATCTCTACATTACCCTTCAGGCTCAGCCTTGAGCCATTTGTAATCTTAATTTATTAGGTAAATAATTCAATTTTACAAGAATTGTTGTTGAAATATGCTAACATTTTCAACAAGTGATCTTTCAGGCCTCAATAACACTTGATGTCATAATTTAAAAAAAACACTTTTAAGTATTAACAGCGTTTGTGCACTTTTTCCTGCAAATTAAATACAGTACTGCACTCTTTCGTGTCAGAAAACACTATAGAATTTTTTTTCATTTGAGACTTCTAATATGGTCATTTTGAATTATTTTACTGTCTTATTATATACATAGTGTATGCTCATTACAGAAGTTTAACTTTCTCTCTATATTCATATTTTATATATGTATATTTCTTGTGAGTCATATATATTTGCTGTGGGACTACAACTACAGTAAATATTTAAAAATAAGTGTAAACCTTCTTTTAATCACACACTGTGCTTTGATTACATGGAAAATATATTGGAAGAGAAAGAATGGTCATGTCTATATCAGTTAGTTTGCACTACTGTAAATTCTATACAAATTCTATTTTATATTTCTAATATGTCTACTTTCATTTTCTGTAGTTTCATTTTTGGTAGATATGTAATAAATCACAAATCAGTCTACTTTCCAATTTTTCTTCATCACAATTTCATTTGTCCTCTTGGAAACTAGATTTGTAGTATATAGACTTCCCTCCTTTCTCTGGTAGTCATTAACTATTCTGATATCAGATTGTGAGGAAAGGCTATGCTATGTAAGCTCCTGTGTTCATTTTTCTCATTGCTGTACCTGAGCACCCTCAAGAAGATTAAGCAATGCATCTGTGTACCTGTCATATATAATCCATGCTCTCATTCTCTGCCCAAGGAGAAGAATTCTGGATATAGCAGAGTGATTCTTTCTGACTCCAAACTCACTGATGGAAATCTGTTAAGAGAATTTTTTGGCAGAGCACTATTTGCTCATTCCTCTAGGACAATCATCTGATGCATTCCCTCAAAATAATTACCATTACAACCTCTACCCCATCTTTGTCTTTTGTTGTTTTCATGCTATGACAACGATTCCAAGATAAATAGCTTAATATACAAATGGAAAATACTGATTAATTCATTTTCAGTAAACCAGTATATCTGGTTTCTAGCAAATACATTAGAATGTTTCATTCTAATCAAACATTGGCAAAAAAAAAAAAAGTAAAGACTGCTTACCCATGTAAATGTTTATATACAGTCACATCACAAGATATTTCAAAACTCCTTTTTTCATATCACTCAAAAAACCAAAAAAAACCCCAAAACCATAATTTCATATAAAACTAGTATTTTGACAATATGCTAAAATAATTATAAGAATAATACATCAATTAGAAATCCAATTCTGTTGTAAATCTGCCTAGAATTGCAACATTTCTCTGAGAAGAGAAAGCAGAGCTGAGAAGGTAAGGCAACTTCTCTTGATTTCTTTTCTGTGCAATCTATATTTACTTGTATTTTACACTTATTCCATGGAAGAGATACAGCAGTTTGACAGGATTTTCTGGGCTCTGGTTTGAGATTTTTCTTTACCCTCCTGATTTTATCAAAGATTCTTGCAAGGTTCCAAGGAATCCTCTGAGGAATCTGAAGGTATCACTGCTCCCAGGTAAGAATAGCCACAGAGCTTTAACACCTGTCAACCTTTGCAGCAATCTGTAGTAGTATTTAAGAAGATCCCAGGTGTCCTTCATCACAAAGTGTTTGAAGCTTTTGTTTCTTCTAACCCTTCATCAGGGAAAATCAGGCACCTTTAGCATAGCTAACAGGTTGTGATGAGTTTGTACATCAATTTGGGAAAAGAAGAAAATTTAAAATCTGGGGGATGAGCAGGTGTGCTCAGACTGGTTTTTACATCCTCATGAATGGCAGTGACATACCACAGGGCAGCCTCTGGTAGGAGTTAGAACTGTCACTGCAGTCTTTTGATGCCCTTGACCCAGGGGTGGTTCAGGAAGAGTGAGCAGCTCTGCAACAAGACTGAAGTTGTAAGGGAATGCTGCCAAATGAAGCTGCTGAGCTGCTCTGATTGAGTCTGAAATCCAGAAGTGAATAAAAAGCAGTCAGTTATGGCAGTGGGAACTTTCTTGCCACAGAGGATGAAGATCCCTGTCTGTTTTCCTGACCTGTCATCTAGGAAGGTTTCCCATTTAGCAAAGAGAATTCAGAGAAAGGAAGATGATGATCCAAAAGCAAATAAGAAAGTGGTGAACTGCAGCTATGTGAACAGAAAGGTTCAAAAAATTGACAAGGCAGGGCTCAAGGTGGATTGCTCCATGTCAGTCGTAGATCAGGACCAAGAACATCCTTGCTGATCAGTAAGTCTTGTACCAGTCATAATTAACTGAACATTATTTCAAACACTTACTGTGTGTACCTTTGTCACTGCAAGAGTCTATGCATAACTCAGCCTATTTTCTCATGACAAAGAGTCAATATGTTCTCCATTTTTCTTAAGCTTACCTCATAATGCATGTCACAGGAGTAGTTTATTTTGATTTTTAAGTGATTAATTCTTTGCAAAAATCACCCTTAGTTCAACTGATAACTTTAAATAATTAACTAGAAAAGTTGTTTTTCAGAGAGAAATCTGCAATCATTGGCAATTTCAGGGAGTTAAAAACTGCCTAGCAGTTTGATCTGCTGACTTTCTTGGTACATCAAAAAGTAAACCATTTTCCCCAGAATTTTGAATATACTAGGATTAAATGTTTTCATGTAAAGTGTTGATACTTTGATGAAGATTCATTTTTTATTGGATTGGACTATTTGGACAGTACAATGATATTAGCTGGAATGCAGTTTTTACTTTTCCTTAGAGATTACCATAGATGACTATAAAAACAATAATAATAATAATAGTAACAAAAATCCAGTGCTAAAAGCACTATTTTGCCCCTTCATGAAAGCCTAGTCAAAATATTCAGAGAGGCTGTACAGTCAGAATAGATAGGAAATTACAATGCCAGATCTTTAGTCACCTACTGAAATCCCACCAGACTTGAATTGTTTGTTCGTATGTATTTTCAGTCTTCACTTGTTATTGAGAAACAGAAAACAGCATTTGATACCAAGCCAGGGGATAAAATTTCACCTTATAAAAGATGCATTTATTCAATACATACAGTACAACACCTATTCAGCTTTTATTTAGCCAAGTTTCAGAATACACTCTCATTCCAGAAAAAATGTTGAAAGGAGAAATTTCAAAAGCATAGTTAGCCATCCTCAGTATCTTCAAATTACTACTTGGCTAATTTAAACACTTATTGCTATGGGGCTACTGCTGATCACTGATGATTAAAATATTTCACATAAAACTTTTTTTCAACCTTTCACTTACTGGGAAAGATCTTTGGAATTGCTCAGGATTTTTGTCTGGAGCTCAACTGACAAAGAAGCACAATTTCTTCATAATTATCTATAGTGAAAGATTCATCCTTGAAGTCTAACTGCATCCTTTTAATAGTGTACAGTATGTGACGGATCTGCCACGGTATGAATCCTGGGACAACAGGGACAGCATTGCCTCCATCTGGAGGAAAGAAGGAAATGTGTTAAAGAAGTGTGTTCTAGTTTAGCAAACCCAGTGACCAAATGTCTACCCCTACATACAGTCATGATGAAAACACCTCTTCTCTTCTCTTCTCTTCTCTTCTCTTCTCTTCTCTTCTCTTCTCTTCTCTTCTCTTCTCTTCTCTTCTCTTCTCTTCTCTTCTCTTCTCTTCTCTTCTCTTCTCTTCTCTTCTCTTCTCTTCTCTTCTCTNCTTCCCTTCCCTTCCCTTCCCTTCCCTTCCCTTCCCTTCCCTTCCCTTCCCTTCCCTTCCCTTCCCTTCCCTTCCCTTCCCTTCCCTTCCCTTCCCTTCCCTTCCCTCTCTTCTCTTTCAGCATCATCCTCTCTTTCATCCCATTGTTTCACTTTAAGCAAATGGTGGAATCCATTGGCCAAGCTCCTCTACAGCAACAGTAATTTTTTACTAAGATACATTTTCAGTTTAGGGATAACCTTGAAGAAATTAGCTTTTTTTCAAAAAAAAAGCTTTAAAAACTCTTCTGAGTTCTTTTGTGACTGTATACAGGGGAAAAATATGGGTGTGGCTTCAGGCGATTGGAGGTTTTCCTTATTAAAAGTTTATGTAATGTTGAATCTTTATTTTTCCACTTGTGTCTCAAGTAGGAAGATTTCAAGTTGGAAAATTTTTGGAGAAGTTGATTAGTAGCATGAACAGTAAAGGTTCACATCAGCATGAGCATGTGTTCTAGTGCAAGTTCAGTGAATGCTCTCTTTTAGGAATTTTCAGATACCATGACAACACCATTTCAATGTAGCAGGGATGAGCTTCCTTGGAACAATGACAAAAGTCATTGTTTCATACACAGTTGAACCCCAGTAAATTATTTCACTGTGAGGTGATGAGACACTCAAACAGGTTGCCCTGAGAATACTCCATCCCTGGAAGTGTTCAAGGTGAAGGTAGATGGGACCATGAGTAACATGCTCTTCTGAAAAATGTCCCTGTGTATGGAGTTGGAGTAGACAAACATTACCGGTTCTTTCCAACTCAAACCATTCTATGATTTTATGATTTTCTGTTGAATTATTTCCACAGATATCAATAAAACTACATTTGGAATATGGGGAAATATAATTTTTAAAAATACTTCTAAATTTCAGCCTCATGAACTTTTGACATGATGTTAAAATAAGGCAGCAGTTTTAAGACAAATTGGCCTAAAAACTGATGATAAACCTAAATACCATTATATCCAACAAATATTTTTTTCACATACTCTTCTACAGTTTTCATGTACCAGAGTTTATGTTTTAATCTCAATAAAAAAAATCCTGAGGCAGTCAAGTGTTAATTTCAATAACTATTGAAGATTTTACTTCAGGAATCTGAAAATGGATTGTTTGTAGAGTATATGTTAATATTTCAGGAGTCTTGCATAAATAAGAAATGTATTAATCAATTAATCATAACCCAAGGTTTAATTAAAGGCAGTAAAATCAAATCACATTCTATAATGAATTAATCTTTCATTTTTTTCCTTGAAGAGAAGAAAAAATAAGTACTTGAGAGAAAACTATATGATATATTAAGAGAAGTTATGTGCCTTTTTTCCTATCCAGAAAATTTTCTCAGAGCCCCTAGGGAGACCTCTGTGAAATTAGCGTAGGAGGACAAAGATAAGAAAACCCAGATCAGCTTAAGAGTATGTTGCTTGGCCATCATCTTTTTATACTTTATATTTATCTGGATTTAAAAGGTGTTCTCTTCATGCAATCATAATATAAATTTTTATAAAATTATTCATATTATGTAGGGGGTGGAAGTGACAATTAAGGGAGGTATCTATATATTTAATGCTGGGATATCTCTTCTGAGATAACCCCAGGTGGTGGTGAGCGGCTGTTTTCTCACTGCCCGTGCTTGGAAGAAGGAATCAGAGAGTCTTTGGGTTGCAGTTTGAAGATGTTTATTTTAGAAGTCTTATCTCTAGGGTCAGTCACACCAGTGTGGTGTTCACAAGCAGCTGGAAAAGTGAATTCTCCCCGCCCATGAACAGCACCTGGGTTTTTATATTCTAAACTACGTTAACATTGTTTTCCTCTAAAACCCAATAACTAAAATCCAAGTCACACAGTGAAATCACACCTTTACCCAATCCTATGAAACCCTTTGCAAAAAGGAAGAGGAAGAGAAAGACAGGAAAATGTGACTTTTTCACATTGATCTGCTTCCATCTTTGCCCCATAATAGCTATACAGAAAAACCTAAAACCCCTATTTTCACACCCAGTGATATAATAAAAAACACACCAATCAAACCATCATGTCATCCAAATCCTCAGACAGCCTTGGCAGCCTTTTCCAAGGTGTCAGATCAAAGCCACTGCTGTCTCTCACACAGGCAATGGAGGCCCAGCCCCCCCATCCTCGCTGCTGCCCATCCAGGAGACCCAGAGGGATACTCTGGTCTCCCACAATTTAACAGTAAGCTTATGCTAAACTCTGTGCTTTTCACTTCATTTCTGTATTAAAAATACAAACATAAAATTCATGCAATTAACAAGAATCCAAAATAGTTCACTGAATTTTCTGAATTTTACACCATCTAATTCACATGTGTGAACTGATTTTGGTTGAACTCATGTTATTTAGGATCACATCAGAGATGAGAAGAAACTCAAGAAAACATTTTGTGGCTGATTGGGATGTGTGGGTGGAATGGGGAGGGAGCAGTTTATGGATGTCAAGCAAAGGCAAATGTTATAGTTTCCACCTCAGTTAAATAGCAAATAACTATTATGACTTTGGAATACCTTTTGTCAATGTGTTTCTACTCTCCCTTATTCAAACTAATTAGACTAAGATAGTTAAAAATCTACTAATGATTTTGACAACTCTGGCTTTGGAAGGTCCCATTCAAGACTGGATTTAATTGATCCTTCACAAAGAAGACTGTGGTTTTTTCAAATCAGACCACTCAGGTGCTTCCAGATGGGCCCCAGCATGTTGCACAATCAAAATCACTACTCACATTCTCAAAATCATGGTTTGAGGTGCCTAGACCTCATTCAGAGCATGTTTATTATTCAGAAGCAGACACCTCATTGCAATGGGTAATGTGAGTCCAACAGGTTTTTTCAGTAGCGCAGACTGCTCTCAGAACAGCAGCAGCAGCAAAGCACTCTGCCCTTGGTGGCTGCATCTTACAAAGTCATGGCAGATGAAAACTAGCAAAGTGAATTCATGTCTGATGGGTTGTTTTTGCCACGGCAGCTGTGCATTGAAGGTGGGCAAGCCAAGGAAGTTAAGTTTGGCTCACGCAGAGTGTTTGGCTCTGAATCAGCTCTGTGCCCATAGATGTGAATGAGCCAAGCTAGCAGGAATATTTTGGCATTACCTTCTGGCTGTCACAGTGACCTTATATATCACTTCACACATTCTCCCTTTTGTATGTGTGTAATCAGTTCCAATGGATCGACTAATGTTTTGGCATGAGTTTGCCTTGGCTCTGGCTTCCGATTTTCTGGCCTGTTTATACAAGTTCCATCCAGCATGCCTATAAAATTCATTAACATATATTTAAGGATAACTAATATACATCTTTATGTTCTAGAAAATGGAAAAAAGGATGAGGGATAAATCCGAAGATGTTGAAAATAAGGTAAGCAATGAAATTAACATAATAACTTCAACTCTTTTCAATGTATCAAAAATGCCAACATAACACTTAAAATTTTTCTAGTTGCTCAGTTTAGCTATTATGTATGTGAAATGTACAGGGTTCCGTATACATATATTTATATGTAGGGTGTATGTATGACTGTCAAATTATTATGTATGAATGAGGGGAAAAAAATCAATGTCAGTAAGTTATCATCAAGGAAAGAGTGGAGTATAATGGTTTTCTTTGCCAACACTGGAGGAAGTTGTTTCAATGTGATATCATTGGTCTCTACTCAGAAATTGTAGGCTATAGTTTAAGAACATGTTCTGTTACTTAAACTATATATTTTCACAGACTGGTGCCATCATTAACATTTCCTAATTTTAAATTAGTGTGGTGATTAACTTTTTGAATTTAGACATAGATACGTGTTGTGGTTTAACTCCAGCTGGCAACTAGGTGCAACACAGCTGCTTGCTCATCACCGCCTTGCCCATGGTGAGATGGGGAGGAGAATGAGAAAGGTAAAACCTGTATGTTGAGACAAGAACAGTTTAATAATTGAAATTAAATAGAAGAAGAAAAAGAAAAAGAGTAATAAGGGAGATAATAAAAAGAAAATGAGAAATAAGACCCAAGAGAAGTTATGCACAATACAATTGTTTAGCACCCAATGACAATGCCCAGTCTATACCTCAGCAATGATTGGTGTCCCCCCAGCCAAGTCCCCCAGTACAGATACTGGGCATGGTGTTCTATGGCATGGTGGAATATTCCTGTGGACATTTTGAATCAGCTGTCATGGCCCTGCCGGTTTCTTGTGCACCTGATGGTCAGCACTACTTAGTGCTAAACCATCAAAGTGTTATCAACATTATTCTCATGCTAAAACCAAAATACATCACTGTACCTACTACTAGGAGTAAAATTAACTCTATCTCAGATGAAACAAGGACAATACAGTACTGATTAGCATAAAGTAGTAAATGAGAACCAAGGTTTATCACTGTGCTATTATATGTACTTGTATAATCTGGTAAATATTTCCAATTATTTTTAAATCTCTGCAGAACTTCTCTTATCTGAGATTGATTTTTTTGGACACAAGATTTGAATTGGCACAACAAAGCAAGGACAAAAATTCTTATAAACTGATATTGCTGAAATTACTTCATCTTATTTCATTGTAGTAGCAGTTATTAACCATAGTGAAGAAATGAACTTCACTGAATTAAAAACACGTAAATATATAAAAAAAATATTTACTCCAAATAATGTCATCTGAATTAGGACAAGTAACCCATTATCCCTCAGAAAGTTGTGCATTCATTACATTTGATATTTCACCTGAAGGCCTCAAAGAAGAATATGATTAATTGAAAACTAAATAAGTAAATTCATGAAGAGCTATTATACTAAAAATTTCTTCTTCTATTAAATGATGGAAATTATTTTTTATGTTGATGATAGGAAAATAAGAGTATAAAGAAAATAATCATACAGAACCTTTTTTGTGTTATTGCGCTTTATATCTTAACTGAGGCTTGGAGGAAACATCTCTTGAGTTCAGATTCTGTGTCCATTTAGTGTCTGTTCACTCTGCTGAATTGTGATGAGGATATACAGAGCAAGGGTTATATTGAGGTCGCCAATTGATTTCATTTAGGATAATTCACTGTCAAATAGTGGCAACCTGTACTGTGACCCTGAGATGGACTGAAACCAGTTAGCCAATGGCTGAGGAGAAAAATAAAATAAAGAACCTGTCCTTTCTCACTCTCTTGAGTGAAAAAGAATGGAAATAATTTAAACGAAAGTAAAAAAAATCTCACTTTTTGAATAACTTAGAATCCTGAGAATGAGCTTTCATTGTTTCAGCTGGGATAGTTTATCAGCTGCTTTGACTCAGGTTCATCTGGCTGGCATACAGTTCAAGCAGAGAAAAGACATCTTTGTAGTGCAATTAAGACCTAAGGTACCTAAGTCATTTTTTGAAACATAGAAAAGATGACTCAAAGTCTAAATTAATGTTCTATGTATTACTAGTAAAAAAAAAAATTTTAAAAATTATTCACATAACTTATTTGTGATTTATGACTTTCATTTGAGATAAGTGTCTCATAATTTGAGATAAATGAATAATCTATTAATTCTGTTCACTGAACATTTTTCCATTTTATGCACTGAACACAGTTTGCTGTACAAATACATCAATATTTTTTATATTTAAATGGAAAAATAGAAAATGGCTTTTTAGTTTTAAAATCTCCATTCACTGAATTTTCAATTTCTCATGCAAAAAAAAAAAAAAATCAATTTAGAAACCATGGAAGAGGGAAACTGGGGGATTTTTTTTGCAAATTCTATTCCTAAGTTTTACAAACTGGTGGACTCCTGGATCCAGGCAGGATTTTCCAGCCTGGATGGCCCCAGTTACAGCCTCGTAGATGTGGCTGATGTGGTTCCCTGTATATTTATGAAAGGACAGGAAACTGCTTGCTACTTAACAAGGATATATTGGATGGTGAAAGCCTGAGCACGATGAAAACTATATGGCATAAGTGGTGGAGACTCTACAAGAGCTGGCTGGAGGGAAGATAATTTTCTTCAAAATCTCCTGTGTGTTAATGTGCTTATTACTTGTGACTAAAATAGGGCTGATAACACTCCAGTGTGTTTGTGTGATGCCTGTTTCTCACTATAACCCTTCAGCTGGGAGATGGGCAACAGGCTGGGAGAGGACACAGCTGGGACAGCTTACCAAAGGTGACCAAAGGGACACACTCTATCCTACGATGTTGTGCTCAGCACTAAAACCTCAGGGAAAGGGAGGGCAAAGGAGACATAAGCAATTCTTGTCTATGGAGTTTGTCTCCACAAGCAACATGCTTTCCAGAAAGTGGCTGAACCTCTGCCTGCTGACAGGAGGTAGCGAATAAAGGACTTATTTTGCTTTGCTTGCACATAGAGCTTTGCTTCACTGATTACATTGTCTTTATCTTGATCCCCGAATTGTTCTCACTTTTGCCCTGCCTGGTCTTACTGGCAGGGGAATACCTGTGTAGGTCTTAGCTACTGGCCATTTTTCTCCAGCACCTTTCTGCCTTAACTATTTTGGTCCAATAGGCTCGTGACTTAGGCTACAGGCTGAGACTGGCTTCAGGAAGTTCTCGTAACATGAAGTTCTCTTTTAACTTAATCACCTAGGTTATTCTTTGTAGTCAATGAAGAGAGCCAACACTTTGAAAAACTGATTTATCCTCTCATTAAATAGGTACATAACACATAAGGAGAAAGAAATGTACTTTGAAAGTTTCTCTTTTTATTGACCATGGAGAGAGTGTAATTGAAGCCTAAATTGGAGTATGCTTGTAACATGTAACCTAGAGGACATGAACCCAAGAGTGAGGGTATACTAAGGTTCAGTTCCTTCAAAAAATTTAGACCCCAGTTATCTTCATATCAGTGAAGTCAGGAAAGTGCCTCAATACTTCTAAGGATTCAGGTTAAAGCCATTTTTGTCTATTTCCATGGTCAATAGACAGTTCTTGCACCAAAGGTTCATTTTTGCTGACAGCAAACGAATACATTCACATGGCTTCATAAGAATGAACACTTAAGCTTTTATTCACTTCTGCATAGTAGATGGGACTCCAAACTTACAAAAATAGAGATCTGAGTTACATGAAGTGAATATTTTTGCTTTCTTTAAACTTTGTTTTCAAACAGAGTTTGTCCTCCACACACAAAAGAAAACAAACAAACAAGATTTGTCTAATTTTACTGTAATATACTCATCCTTTCATACAAAACATTTTACACTTCTTAGTACTGTTTAATGTTTAAATGTCTTAGTAATGTTTAAAAAAGTTTAATGGATTGAGCTGAAAGAGATTAAACTATACAGATTAACAACTCAAGATGGAATAAAAGGATGTTAGAAATTCAGTCAAAATTAATGAGTGCCCAAACTGGTTGGTAAAAAACACCAAGGAAAATTCTCATCCTAAAAAATTAAGGACGAGAATTCCAAATTTCAGTCTCCCTGAACTCACCAGGAAAGCTTACTTTTCCTTTCACTGATGAAAGAGAATTTTGTCAGCACACCAATCTCTCATGTGAATTCTGTAAATTTTACACTGGTAAATTGATTTTGCTGCATGCAATGTTGCGATTATTAGAAACTAATGGGTAAAAGAAAGGATTTAGCAGGGAAAAGAAAATTTGAAAAGAATGTTTAAAAGGATACAGCAAGCTTTTGAGATGTTTTAAATAAGTTTGCACCAGTACACACAGAGAACTTCCAAAGTGGTTCCATGTAGGATTTATGAAATTTCAAAACACTGCATAAGGAAAATGTCTATATTTTTTTTAGGTAAAATTAAAAATGGAAAATTATTGAACTTTCAGTTATATTTCAGTTTGTCGTGTTAACCAAACTGATTCTAAGGTTAGAAAACTTAAAGAAAAATAATGGTCAGTATCAATTTTCTGTGAATATTTATGTCATAGCCATTTAATTTGTCTTTAAGATAAACAATAGTGAGGAAGAATAACGAAGATGCAGAAATCACTTATGTAACTTGACCTAGGAAAAATTCTTTTTCTCTGATGATGATTTTCTCATTATAGTCTCTTAATGTAAACATGGATATCTTCAAATACATCCTGTGACCAAAAGAAAGAATTACTGTGTTCTTCATGCCCAACAACTAACCTTAGGATAAAGCAGGTGAGGTGGAACAGACACCAAGGGAAGTTTTCTGGTGGCAAAAGGAGTTGAACATTGAAAAAGGTTTGTGGCAGCTGCAGAATATCCACTGCCTGTTTTTAGCATTTTTGTTAAGAAGGAGATATATTGGTAAACTAAACAAGGCCACAGATGGATACGATCACAAAGTTATGGTCTTGTGAGCTGTGCTTTTCTGCCAGTTGCAGACAAACAGAACATCTTAATTTCATTTATCTGTATGAACAAATCTATTGTGTAGGATATTGTGGCTCTGTGAAAATAAAAGATAAAAAGATTTTTATGCAAGCACCTTTATTTACTACATCAGAAATGTCTGTCCATCCATTTAATGCCATGAATAATGAATTCTTAAATCGTATAAAGGAAAATTAAAATGATGGAAATACTCTGCAGAATTTTTAGGGACAGAAAATTCACAAACCACCCTTCCACCAGAGATAGTAGTAGAACTAGTATACACATTTTTCAAAGTGAAAAGGTAACAAAAAATAATTTCAGTGGTGGCATAGAGTAATTCTTCAATGATTCATCAGTCAAACCTCAAATCAATAATAAGTTACTCTATAAGCCTGCTGCAGATTTGGTCATTTTTATTATAGTATAATAATAAATTACTAATATGTCAGAAAATTTAAGGCTAAGGAAAGAAGTATTATCATTGAATATCTATGAATATCATTGAATATCAATACTTGTTTTTTCTTCTTCTATGACCAAATGTGGACTTTAGAAAAGCAGACAAAAACTGCCTCAGAGAAGAAAGGCCACGGGTAATAGGAAAGTAACTCAGAGGCATAGAAGATGAACAACTGAAAGCAATTATTTTTCTATATCTACACTAAACTATTTTCATAGTGGACAAAAAAATATGTATTGATGTAGTGATATGAGTTTTTTTACCCAATAAACAAATGTACCTGATATTTTACCATATTTTAAAAATTATGTACTTCACAGCTTCACTCTTAAATTTAGTTTAGCACAACTGCCTGCTGGAGCTTTATCTAATTTTCACTTATGTCAGTTAAAAAACTGCCTTTGGCAAGAGTGAAGATAACAGCTTTACTGAAAGTTGGCTAGATTTATGATTGGCTTTTATAATTTTTAAGAAGTGATACAACTGTTAGATGTCACAGTCATTCAGTATCTCATATTACACTGGAATCATTGGCATTTCAAGTTCCCTTCAGATTAAAAGGGTTTTATTTTAAACAGTCAGCAGAAATGCCCACCATTATCAGAATGATCAAGTCTTTCTGTATCAGAATTACATTAAAATAAACTAAATCTACAGAAATATTAAGTCATATAGTAAAAATTTTACATCTACTTGATTCCTAGTGTGCAAAATAAATTTTTCCTATGAGTTTTCTTGTTTTATTAAAAAACAAAAAGATTTATGTAAATTGTATCTATGTTAAGAACTGAAAAATTAATTTTTTTCTGTGAATAGTCTCTGGTTTGATATATGAGATTCCTTATTTCCATCTGAATTTCTTTTGCATCTCTATTGTAAAAATGAAAGTTATAATTGCACATTGTCTGTATATCAGCTAAGCAATTCAGCTTTTATTATGAAACATGGTGTATGTTTCCTGGAGTCTTAAACATGAATTACCTGTCTTGCAAATTTCCTAATTAGTTCAACCAATTTTCTTTCTGTCTCCAGGTAATATGAACCAGTGATCTGAATCTGATGTTGTTAACAAATAGAGTGCTGAACAAATGTTTTAGGTCACAGTCTGTTTATAGCATTAGAAAGAGTGCCTTATTTGTTCCCTAATTTATATATTTTGATTTATTTATTAATTTGTCAGAACAAAAACAAAAAAAAAAGGAAGAGCAAAAGTAAGAATCCTCTGTTAGATCTTCATAATGATTCACATCTGTTTCAAAGTACCCATTGATGCAGCTGTCAGCTTTCAAGGGATTGTTAATTTTAAATGCAAGATTTCAGCAAAAGAAAAAGAGGCATTTCTACCTTTGTAGAAATGTGATTCACAATCCTGTCTGACTTTCTACATGTCTATATTATACCACAGTTTTTAATCCCAACATTTTAGTTCATCCATGGTGATTTCTATTTATAAGTCTGAAAAACTGTATTTTTTTAAAAAATATCAGATTACTAGAACTTGAATTTATTAATCCATCCAGTCACATTCTGAATTTAAGTGTATGGCTTTGCATCTGTATTGTAGCTCATATTAGGTAGTGGGAAATTAACACAATAGAATCACTGACTAATGCAGAAGTAACCTGTGGAAATTCTTTTTCTGAGTATTTTTGTGGAATTGATAAACTAAGGCAAAATATTTGTCGGGATGAAATTCTTTCCTATCTTTAATTTTAGCAGTGAAAAAAATTAATCACTGAGATATCTTTAATAACCAATGTACTCAAATGGACTATTAAAAATTTACCTCCAGTTGAAAATCCAGACTCTGTCTTTAGTGATGTTTGAAGTAGTGAAATTTTTCAAGTCATTCATTCAGGGAAGGGTAAAAGTTCAGACAGGGACATAAGCAGGGCAACTGACATGAAAAAAAAGAGCTTTTCTGTACCACAATAGTCATGCCTGGCAATAGAATGGGAGAGGGTGTGACAAAGGGAGGGAGGGTCCAAAGTAGGCATTGCTCAGAGGTTTTCTGGGCACAGGTCTGCTTGTGGGAGTGGTGAGTGGTTTTTAGGTTTTTTTCCCGAAGTATTAAGTTGTCTTTTTCTTGATCCATGAGTCTCTTTTTTTTTCTTTTTTTTTTTTTTTTCCAATTTTCTCTGTCAACCCTCTGGGGAAGTGAGCGAGCAAATGGACTGGGGTCAATCCACCCCACAGGGGGAATGTAACTTTGTATCAAAATGTAAATTCCAATGGAATCATGGTTGTGATATTCAATTCCACTTCTCAATTTTATATTTAAATAATACATAGAAGTTTGATATTATGTTGGTTATCTTTTTATATCCTTAAATAACATGATGTTATATGCATAAATCATGATGTTTTATGCATAAAATGTGTTCAGTCATTAATCCCACAGATGATTATATATCTATGCAGCGAAACTAAGTTCATGTTTTACATTCCTGAAGGATTTTATGTTGTCATAGCATTTGTAAGATCTTCTAATATTAGCCATGTGAAGATGTAGTTAAGGATTTGGAATTGGTTTGCACATTTTTTGAGTCTGACTCAAATTTTTTCACTTGCTGCAGGGTCCATCTTTGAGTCAATAACCATTTTCATTGTGAGAATATCTGCTATAAAGAAGATAAATATAGCATTGTTTGGATTTATCTATAAATGGAAATATTAAGATTTTAAATGAATCTTCATACATGGGCATATGTTTCTGTAATTTCATGGAAGATTATTATAAGCAACTTAAAGAAAAAGCTTTGATGCTGCCACAAGCATGCTCAGGGAACAGTCTTACCCCATGAAAGTAATTTAAAGTGTACTCAAAAGGTGGCCATGGATAGTGTATATTAAAGCTTTGCATTTTCACCTCCCTAGGAAGAGAGGATATTTCATTGCTGCGAAGAAGATGGTTGCTGCTTACAGAGACAGAATTAGGAATCACACAAAGATCCAGAAATAATGCCTTGTTCAAACACTGCCTATAAGGAAATTCTTAAACTATTCATAGTGCACTGTGTGTTCTGACAATGCAACATGGAAAGCGTTTGCATCCTGGCTTTTCTCATGAAAAATAGGTCTGCACATCTCTCAGCCAATTTCAGTGAAATTGTGTAGAAGAGTCTCAATTCCACTAAAATTCATGAACAGAGAAGACCTGTAAGTACCCTGTGTTTTTTGCTTAAAAAATACGGAATAAGTTCATGACAAAAAATGTTACAGAAACTTGTTTAATAGGAAATAACAATTCTTTCCTTCTTTGTGAAGCATTGTTAGACATAGGGTAGCAGAAAAGAAAGATAGCATCCTCTAATTCTTTCCTTTTCTAGTTCATATGGAGAGAAAAAAATGGAGGTAAATTCTGAAGCATTTGCATTCCCATATCTCCCTCTTGGCTTCTCCATGAGAAAAGAAGTAGGATTAGAAGGATAGTTCTAAAGATAAACAAGCAAACAAAAATTAGTTTTCCTTATTAAAAGGATGTTTAATTACCCCAAAGTGATGCATCTATAACATTTAATCTGATAATAGAAAAAAGGGACAAAAAAGCTTAATTAATCAGTGTAATTGAACACAAAATTGAAAGCAGTATCCATTAACCAGGAAAGAAAAATGACAACATAGGAAAGTGCTGTATGCATTATTAATTGTTTTAGCAGATTCTATTAGAACAACTGGATTAAAAGGTCCTTTGAAGATGTGCTCATAAGCTCCTTTTTTCAGTAATCATAAATCAATTATAAAATATTATTATGTAAAACCCTTGACGCATTTAATTTAAACTGTAAAAATTATTTTACTTTGTTCAAATCCCTCCCCTAAAGATTCCATTAACTGTTTCTAGAATTTCCTTTTTCATACTGACTCTTGAAAATAAAAATTTGCCATCTTCAGATAATTGTTTTCCAACACTTACACTTTGAAATAGAGAACAGATTGTGTAGAACATTTCATTCTTGCTACAACTGTCACAAAAAAGTCTTCAGGGTGGTTATTTGACATTTTAAAAAGTTATAACTATCAAAAACTAACCTTTTTGAAATTGACTATGGAATGTACTATGATGTTTGAACATATGCATATGATTGAAAACTTTTATAACACATACTAAACAATAGTACCATTTGAGTATCAAACTAGTCATGAATTATCATCCTATCAGGAAAAACTAGGGACACTTGTTCTAACATAGATGGGTAAAATGGCAAAAAAATGGAAATTTGCTAGACAACAGGTACCATAGCACCAGGACTACAACCTCTGTGTGACAGATTTCTAGCTCTCTGTTCCTTACAGCAGATTTTTTCATTTTTAACTCTTTTTAATGCCATTGCAATATTTCATCCCACAGCCTTTCTTCTTGCGTGAAGCTCCTATGATGGAGGGCATAAAGGGCAGCATTTTAGCTTTAAAGAAAATAAAACCAACAGAGCTTAATAGAGGATTCTTAAAAGAAATAAACAGATTTTGAGAAATTTAGAACTACAAATATAGAACTTCCATTTCAAAACATGCCACCAGCTGGTATTTTCCTCCAGGATGAGATGAGAAGGATAGTAGATTGCTGGTAAATCTTGTTCACTCTACAAATCACAGATATTATTTCTTTAAAAAACAGTTGTAATCACTTTGTAATTTCATCACTTTCTAATTAAGATATTAGGATATTAGGATATTGAAACTAAAATGCCTTATCCTGTGAGAGAAATTCTCAATGTGGCTCTTTGTGTTAGATATTTGTCTGGTTTTAGGCTGGAGTTTCCAGGCCAGGAGATGCAGTTTCCCCAGTGGTTAAGCAGTAACTCTTCTGTGATTATATGACACACATTAAATGCTCCCCAAAGCACAGAGACAGAATAGATTTGATTTCACAATACACATGTAAAGCTGAAAACTTCATCAGCAACTGCTAATCCAACCTGTTTGCATTAGCTTGCTGAAAGTGTAAAAGCCTATCAAGCAGCAGAGTTAAACAGAATGAAAACAGTCATTTCACTAACACTAAACTTGATTGAAGAGAGGATGTTCTTCTCACTCTGTGTGTGTGTGACAGTGACTTATAATTTCAACAGCACACAATACTTGACAAAGGCAGGGAAGTGGCAACAGACAACACAACAACATGCTGCCTGCCAGGATCTAATGGAGAGGCCCAGTGACACATCTATCCATGCCTCCTGGTTCACTGCTTATGATTTTACTCTGCAAATCTGGAAAGTCAGTAGAGCTTTTGGAATATTCGAGCAAAAATATGACCTTTAATTTTTCTTTCATATTTCAAGTACAAATTCTTTGGAAGGACACACTAACACACATGCATATATGAAGATTAATTGTACAGGCATTTTATGGGTGAACTTATGGGTAACTGCAAGGACAACAGTGATTTGAATGAGGATATACTTTGAACTGCTTACATTAGATGACAGCTGAATAGCAGATATTAGAATAGGATAATAGATTTTAGAATAGCAGTTTCAGTTAGCATAACAAACACTATGTTGGAGCAAATAATTATTGATATCAGTGATGGCAATGTAATCATTAGATATTAGTAACATGCAGTAATTGCAGTATAATTTCTGTACTTGTAATATCTAGGGATAGACATATATCTGAAATAGATCAGTAGGTCATTTTTTGCAGGCAGATCTATTCAGTGTCACTCCAAAAAGGATGTTTCTCAGATTGGTTTGTGGCAACAAATTATTAGGTGTTATCAGAAAGCCACAGCTTGGAGGTTATTAAAGAAAATCAAGAGCTTGAAATAGAGATGCTGACAGTCTCTAGAGATCATGATATAGGCCTTGAAAACATGATACTGGTCAGCCCAGGGCCACAAAAATGTGCCACAAACATTCAGTTGCTCTTCACTGAAGGCATGAAGCCTTATTAACTGGGAATAAAAAAACGGTTTTGAGGAAAACAAAGAAATAAACAATGAATATGCAGTATGTGTAAAACATCGCATATATGATAAAACTCAGCAGTACGTGAAAGTGGGGACCTGCAAATAAAGATGGAGTAAGTAGATGATCAGCAAACATATAAACAAAGTTTTAAGTACACTGAAGAGCAACAAGGATTAAATCCTGCATCATTAAAAGATGTTTATTGCCAAATGAGCCGGGATGTTGACAAGTCACCATACTTGCATATCTTCTTCCTGGGGAAGACTCGTGCCTCTGACCTTAGCGTGCTGGGCAGGCTTCAGGGGTGAGCCTAACACCAGGGAAGAGGGTTCATACTAAAGTATTTGTCTTTATCAATTTCAAATCTGTCATTATAAGCTATTATAGTAATTAATTGTGACCGAGTTAATAATATGTCCTTCACTTTAATTAATCTAACAATAAATCCTTAGTTCTGTATATAAGGTGTATTCCTTAACCCACATAAATTACATGCAGTCTTTGCTCTTGTACCCTGCCCTTGAGCTCATTTGTAATTTAGATGCAGCACTGCAATGCCAAAATAGCAGAACATCTGAAAGTACACACAATTTTATTCACATTTTAGCATTTATTCTGAGTATTCTTGCTTTAGCTCATTTAAATAAATTCTTTGAAAAATAATTTTCAATTCCTAAACTGAATTATTCTATAGTAGTCTCATTAACTACAAATGTAATTTCCATGCCTACCACATATTTATTTCCCAATATTGAAGACTTTTCTAAAAGCTTGATATGGCATCCTTTGGTTCACATTATCATGCAGAAATTTTTAACATCCTTCATATATGCTGTCAGGTTGGGAAGCTTAGCTGTGGCTCCTGATCATTTCATCCATACAAATAAAGCATTGGTTTTACAACATGTACTTTAACATTTTGAATTTCAGAAGCTCAGTCAGGGACTAACTCAAGAGATAACCAGATTAATTTAAGGCTATTAAAAATTTATAGCAAGAAATAAAGATTCTGTTTAAAAAATCACTCATCACACAATACCTAATATACTGTTTTGATAGTAAAATTTTTAAAACTGGTAAATTTATCCCAAAATAGGACTTTTAGATATTTATAATACTATTTTTGCATTCTCAAATCACCCTAGAGGTGCATGCTGACGCATGCTAATAGCTTGACATAGTTACTGTAAATTAAAAACCACTGATAACTGTACACCAATATCATGAAAATATGGTGAATCAGCACAGCTCTGTAGAGGTCAATTTGCAATTCTGATTTATATGTGTGATGTCAATGACTATCTTCTATTCCAAAAGTACTGGGTACATTTTGGGTGCAGGAAAAGCAGTCCATTTCTAAAAATAACCAATGAGGGTAGTCTTGTATGGCTTAATCAAAAACAAAATATGAACAGGTTGATAAAGAAATAAAATCACACTATGAAACTGCAAAGAAAATGAAACCTGGGAGAAGAGAACACCCACTTGGATACAACCTCCTCTCAGGTTGTAGAGAGGGAGTTGTAGAATGCTGTAAAGTCTCTCCTGTGTCTCCTTTTCTCCAGGCTGAGAACCCCAGCTCCCTCAGCTGCTCCTCATCAGACTTGTTCTCCAGCCCCTTCACTAGCTAGATTTCCCTTTATCGGAAAAAATATGTTTTATTTGGGGGTTTTTGCAAGAAAAGAAAGAGGAAGATCCACAGAACCATTTTCCATCTACCTTGAGTTTTGTAATTCTATCCTTTCCAAATCCTTCTAAAAATCCTGGTCATTCACTTTGAATAGATGCCTAAAAATGAGCTGCACAGGACTAGGCTTCTAGCTAAGATATCTCTCAGCTGAGCCCCTGAATATCAACAGTAGCCCATAGTTTCACTAATGTTTAGTAGTCTTCTAATTAACTTGTACAAAATGAGACATCTCCAGAAGATAATATTTTGAGCATCCCTGTAGTTTGGTTTGAGTCACAAGCAATAGAACAGAACAGTGATCCTTTGTGTCACCATCCCAACTGGGGCAGCAATTCTGCCGATGTAACCACAGATTTTGCATAAGCCGTGTTATTGGTCACCTTTCCTCCACATCCCTATCTTCATAACTTCTGAGCAGGATGAAATGTGAGTGTTTAGCACTCAGTGTCAAAGAGGGGCTGAGACAGCTGTTTGTTCAAATCAAAATTACATTATATTTGCAGGAAAATGTGCACATACTGGCTGCACAAACAGATATTCATTTGAGATGAATACAAAGGAAGAAATGAGCAGCACACTGTTTTCTATGGCATTCTTTTAAAGACTGAACTGCTAGGATGACGGAAGAGAAGACAACAATGGGAAATTCACAGATTACAGGACACAAGCTGTGCACAGTTCTATAGAAAATCAGAGCTATAATTTGCAGTTTAAGCACCTAACTCTTTCTTTTGCCTGTGCTTTGTGACAAACACACACAAATGTGTTCTGGTTCATATTTTTTTCATATAAATGTGTGGGTTTTTTGGTCCTCTACATCACTGCTGAGTGTCTCAGGCCTCTCCTGCTTTCATTATCTAAGAAAGGCAGATTGAATCCCTAATATGCAAATTAGTGATTGAAATATTAAACTAATAGTCTGATTTCATTATGCAGACTTGACACAAACGAGATCAATGTCATGGATTAAATTAACAAGTGAATAACTTAAAAGGGATAATAGGTGCTCCCATCAACCCCAAAGCACTCGAGATTAAAACAAGCACCACGTTTTACATCTGTTTTTCTTAGATAGTCCAGTCTGAAGAAACTAATATGTGGGGCTGTGTTTTATTGGTCGAGGACAAACAGACACCCATCAAGCTTCGAGTTTTACAGAGGTAAATTACAGCTGCAGTCCCTGTTTTAGAATTATATACTGGGACTTACTGTGCCTTAGTGAACAACTTAAAGAAGGAAATTATTTTCCATTCCTATGAGACCTACCATCAGATTTGTGTTTGTTCACAGATGGCTGCATAAAATAAACAGAAATGCAGCCATACAGCACTTATGTGCCACAACCCGTTGGGACTGGTGAAAGGATAGGAACTGGGACCACAAACTTGCTCTCCCTAAAGAATATAACACAGAAAACAGCAGGCACTAGGAAAAGCTTCATAACATTTCACAAATCCTCAGTGTAAGAGACCCACACACATTTTATATTTACTCCTGGATAGGCATCCAGGCTCTGCACACCTGACAAACACATCACTAGCTTTTGAGTGAAATGTGGAGAACGAAGTTAATTGTCTCACTCTAGTTTTAATATTTTAATTTTTTTTTCCAATTTGAAGAGCTGATTTTATTTAAGTAATGTCTTTGAACAGGTATAGGTCTTCCTACATTAATTTGACTTTAATTCCACAATCCTAATTTGAGATCAAGTATTCAATAGGTTAAGGCTAGCATTAAGCCTTGTGTATCCATCCACAAAAGAAACAGAAAATGAATATAGCCCTCCAGAGAGGAAATGCAAGGTGTCTTTTGAAGATGTGATTTAGAATTCATTTCTGCAGTATCACTTTTTCTATCTCTTCAGATATTTCAGATTTTAAAGAGGTTGTCAGATATTAACAGCAGCTATTTCCATCTAAAAACATAAGGATGCCGTTAGATTAAACACAAAATTATGATTTAGAAGTTCTTGTGTCTGTTGAATTTCCCAGCGTTACGGAAGTTCTGTACAAACCTCTCCCCCCTGCTGAGGATGCCGAGCGAAGCCCGCACGGCGCTGCCGCAGCCGAAGAGCTCTGCTGCCATCCTCAGGCAGCCCGGCAGCTCCCGGCAGGACGCGCTGCTGCTCCGAGCCCACTCCTTACAGAGGCCAACCAGCCTCCCTGTGCCACCCACCGAATGCCACTCGGGTCCTCCTGCCACTCAGGAATCTCTGCGCCCATTGCGATGGCGAACAGCACATCTTGTGCTTTCAGTGTTACTGGGCTGCCTGGATAATCCTCAAAATGACAAATCACTGTCTGCACGATTAATTTTCTTTCTGTCAAGTCTAGAAAGATGAGAGATTTTGGGAACAGCGTGCAATGTGTCAAGGAAATGCCAGCTGTCCCCATAACATCTCAGTGCTAACGATGGAGGGAGATTGATGATTCGTACACAGTACTGTTTTTCATAACTTTAACAAATCTGAATTCCTCAGCAGATAAAGTAATGGAATCTGTCAGTCAGCAGGGAAATACTCAGAGCAGCAATAGATATTTAAATAATCAATATTGTAACATTAGAAGGTGGTTGCAATAAACCAAAGGAACTTAAATTTTCGCACAATAAAAGAGAGTCCTTTCTCTCATTCCTCATAGTGGCTGTACTAAAGACA
This sequence comes from Alaudala cheleensis, assembly GCA_013398995.1. Classification (NCBI taxonomy): domain Eukaryota; kingdom Metazoa; phylum Chordata; class Aves; order Passeriformes; family Alaudidae; genus Alaudala; species Alaudala cheleensis. The sequence continues at coordinate 195,449 of VWYE01029457.1, forward strand.
ATCACAGAGACAAACTCTTAAAGGAATAAAGATATGTTTTTCTTTCACAAAAGGAAGACGTTTTTCTTGGCAGGTATTATGATTTTATATATATTGAGATTTGATATATATGTGCCACATATTTAAAGCAATGAAAAAGTCTCAGAATTGAGTAGCACCTTTCAATTAGATATGCTAACATTAATGACTGACACTTACATGAATTGCAAGGATACTCCCTCAACATTTCTAAAGGCTTATGTGCATCACAATGTAGACTGAGTCCTGATGGTTTAGGATTATTTTTTAAACCTGGGAAAGGTCTTCCAGGTCATAAAATAATATAACAGCAGTATCTCCCATTCTTCACCTTATAAACTTACCAAAGTGTTGTTTGATAGAAATCTCAAGAGAAATCAATTAGCTCTATCAACAAATATATCTAAAAAGGAGTATTACTGTGTCAAAAAAAGAAAGCGTGGTGTCTGAGAAAGAGCAGATTATGGTTCTCTTTTCTCTGGGAACCACTCTCACAGATTACTGTGGTTTCTGGTTTATAACATAGTGGGCCTGGAAGTGCCCTTACAGTACTCTTCTTGAACTTCCCTGGCAAAGGGATCTTGATTTTTTTTGTATACATTATATTCATTGTTCCAGGATTTGCAGACTCCTATGAATAGCTTTGATTTCGCTGAAAATGTTTCTTTTTTTTAACCAACATTTGCTTACAGAAAGCACATGCTGTTTTTCTAAGTGATATATTTTCTCTACTTTATTGATTCCTCCATAGTGTGAAGACGTTTATACAGAGTGCTCTTTGATGTAATGTTTTTGGATTTCAGTAAAGCTTTCAATACTGTCTCTCACAGGATCCTTCTGGACAAAATGTCCAGCCACAGCTGGATAAACACATCATGGGATGGGTGAGCTGCATGCTCATGGGTGAGGCACAGAGAGTTACAGTAAATGGGGTGACATCAGAAGGTGACCTGTCATTAGTGGGGTTCTGCAGGTCTCCATCCTTGCCCCTGTGCTCTTCAACATTTTCAAAAATTACTTGGATACAGGACTGGAAGGGATATTAAGCAAGTTCACAGCTGAACAAAACTGGGAGGAGCTGTTGACTCCATCAAAGGCAGGGAGACCCTGCAGAGAGACCTTGACAAAATGAGAGGACTGGGCAATCACCTTCAACAAGGGAAAGTGATGGAATCTGCACCTGGGATGGGGCAGCCCTGGATGTCTGGACAGACTGGGGAATGAGAGGCTGTAGAGCAGAACTGCAGAAAGGGACCTGGAAGTCCTGGCTGATGCAAGTTGAACATGACTCAGAGTGCCCTGGCAGCCAGGAGCATCAGACATGTTGGGGGACATCAGGCACAGCATTGCCAGCCAAGCAAGAGAGGGGATTCTGCTCTGCTCTGCTCTGCAATGGGGTGGCCTCACCTCAAGTCCTGTGTGCAGTTTTGGGCACTGCAATATAAAAAAAGTCATTAAGCTTTTAGAAAGTGTCCAAAGGAGGGCCATGAGAATGGGGAAAGGCCTTGAGGGGAAGTTGAGGGCACTTGGTCTGTTCAACCTGGAGTACAGGAGGCTGAGGGGACACCTCATTTTTTTTACATCTTCCTCATGATGGGAAGAGGAGGGGCAGGCACTGATCTCTGCTCTGTGGTGACCATAGACAGGACTCAAGGGAATGGCCTGAAGTTGTGTCAGGGAGGTTAAGGCTGGATATCAAGAAAATGTTCACCACCCTCTGGTGGTTGGGCTCTGGAACAGGCTCCTCACAGGAAGTGGTCACAGCACCAGCCTGACAGAGTTCAAGGGTTTGGGCAATGCTCTCAGACACATGGTGTGATTCTTGGGATGGTGCTGTGCAGGACCAGGAGCTGAACTTCCTACTCAGCACTATCTGTGATTCTGCAATCTCTCATTCTTTCTCTCTTTTCCTTTACTCTTATTGTTTGCTATAATGCATCTGAATAAGAATTTTATTCTGGGCTCAGTTAGTAAATGAAACATAAAATGAGCACGTTATTTTTATTTATGTGTGTTCTGAAAGTAGTGCATTATGTTTCATCCTCACACAGATGAATTCTGAAAATCTTCCATACAGTAAAGGCCACACAAAATTGCAGACTTCAGTATTGAAAAGAACTAGTCCTATCAAAAAAAAAATTGTTTCTGTCTCAACACCTTTTCAAAGGAAGCACATTGTCTCAGAATAATGGAAATTATTAAAGAGAGATGCTGAGGAAACAGACTTTTCCCTCTGAGCTACATATTGAAGTGTTCAGATGCTCCAGAAAATAAAGTGCCCCAGCTCTCCTCAAGAGAGGATGAGAACAGGAAGAAAACTCAAGTAGCCCTCTGTCTGTACAACGGTGCCATATTATTTTGGATTTCAATAAATATTTCCAAATCAAGAATCTTTAGTCTGGTCTTTAATTATTAGGTTCTGGATGTTACCAAAGGAAAGGGATGTTCTACAGATACCTTTGGTCTAATCATTTAGTGGCTTTTCTATTTTTATGGAAGAAATAAGAGTTATGAGGAATTCCAAAAGAAGAGAAATCCTTGGAGGTTGATAAACTTTGAAGACACTAGCTACAGAAAACACATTCATATTGTTGATGTTTTTAAACACTTCAGCTGGGATTTACTTCGAGGTTAAGATATTTGAAATTAGATGTTAGATTGTAGGTGATTATATGTGTCTTAACATATGGGTCTTAACATTATGGTTGCATCTAACAACAGAAGAATGGATTGCCTTGCTTCATCCTTTTTCATATATTTTCTTCTTTCTTTTGTCTTTTAATTCACTTTAATTCATCTTTATTTTTCTTCTTTTATCACTTTATTTTCTTATTTTTCTTTCTATTATTTGTGAGTGGTTTTTTTCTTTTCCTCCCTCATACATTATCAACCAGGTGTCATTCTTTCAGTTTCAAATCCCAGCATAATCTATTGTATTAGGTCCTTCATTACACACCAAACCATGTGTGTAATGAAGCTAGGAATACACAAAGAAGAGTTAATTCCCCTTTTCATGAATTTTAAGCAATTCAGATTAATAGAATATTGATATATTTCTTCATGCATTTTGCTTTTTTATTCTGTCCATGCTTCTTCTCTACATAGAATTTTCCATCATTTAGTCTTCTTTTTATTTTCATGTCCATCATTGTCACGCAAAAGTTGTTTCTAAAGATTAGAAAAAGGCATTTTGCTAAATTATTTCCATGGGAATAATATGCAACCATAAAACCATATAAAACTAACATATTCCCTAGATGTATCAGAAAAGTAGAGTTTGAATCCCATATTTCTACCTTCGCACTCACAGAGAAAGCAGGAAGTCACTATCCTCAAACTCAGGAAAGGCAGACACAGACATATCAGGAAAAAAATCGGCTGGAAAACATGCAGTAAAGATTGAAACCATTTGCTGTGGCAGTACCAGGCTGAAACTCAAAAGATAGAAGCATCCTTTAAGTTCATTTCTTCCCTGCTGTAGTCACCCCAGCTACAGACCAGGACCAACTTATCTGAGCTGATAAGATCTGACAAAATCACAGTTTGTTGTGGAATAGCTTCAGGCCACCATTTTTTGTTGCTATACTTGCAAAGACTTGGAGAATGGTATGAAACCCATAGGAGACAAAATCCTGTTCCTCTACTTAGTGCTGCAGACCTGTAGAGCTGGTTTCAACACCAGAATCAAATTCCATTTACTATACTATTCAAAAGATAAATACAAATACATGATATTCTAAGCTGTATTTTTGGTATATTTGGTTCTCTAGATTTTCAGATGGAATACAGAGGTGTGCCTTGAGAGAAGCAAAAAGAAAAGGACTGATTTACATCATCTGAGACTCTCAATGTCTGTCCCAACTATGAAATCTTCCCTTAATGGCCTCATGAATCATTCCATGATGTATAAAAAGAGTTCACAACTTGTAATTAACTGGCAACTGTCCCTTTGAAGAAAATATACTGCTTAAAAGCTAAAAATTATTTTATTTAATTCATGACTTTTTTTTTTCATATGACCTTCCACCTGGAAATCAATATTTGGATTAATTTTAGATATGCTAAATTTAGATATGCAATTTGTTCTAATTTTAGATATGCTGTTTGGACATATGATTCCTCAAGTGCCTTAATTCACCTACATTTTGCACAGAATTTTTTTAATGTAGTATATGCAGTCAGAGTAATGACTTCTCCTGGCTTTTAGTTTTTAATTTCCATTGTAAAAAAAATGAGCAACCATCTGATTATTTCTACACCATTGTTTTTTTCCACATGATAATAGTGGACACTGGTAGGTCTCATAAATTCACTGCCCTTGACACTGTTTTAAAACTTAGTCCAGAGCAGATAACCACTTACAGAATGATCTCCTATGTATCACCAGCCATTAAAAAATTATTCAGGAATCTTCTAGAAAACCTGATGACTTCTGTTAAACCTATAAATTTCAAAATTAAGAACAAAATGTATCCCAGATCTAGGGAACATATCACAGCATCCAAGAATTTGGTTGGAAGGAACACTTGGGGTCATAAGTATGACAACCTGCTCAACGGAGTGCTAGTTTCAAAAATTCAGACTAATTAGGAAAATCTCTATTAACGTTCCACAGCATCCCTGTTCTTGTATTGAAACAGTCTCATTAAAAGATTTTTTCTTCATACACTGTTAGAATTTCTCTGTAACAGGTTGTGATCGTTGTCTTTTATTTGAATCATAAAATTGTTTGGTTTGGAATGGGACCTTTAAGATCATCTAGTTCCTTCAGGGGGATTGTTCTGGGAGGGACACCTTCAACTAGACCGAGCTGCTCTGAGCCAACCGGTCCTTGAACATCTCCAGGGATGGGGCAGCCACCACTACACTGGACAACCTGTTCCAGTGTCCCATCACCCTCACAATAAAGATTTTTTTCCTAATGTCATCTAAACCTACTCTTTCAATTTGAATTTGTTCCCCTTTTTCCTGTCATTACATGTTCTTATAAGTAGGCTTGCCTCATCTTTCCTGCAAGTTCCCTTCCCATACTAGAAGGCTGCAATTAGGCCACTCTGAAGGCTTCTGTTTTCCAGACTGAATAAACCCAATTCTCTCCACTTCTCCTTGTAGGAGAGGTGCTCCATCCCTGTGACCAGCTTGGTGGCCTCCTCTGTGATGTACAAATACACATGGCCAGAGTGTATTAAGCCACGTGGAAAATACATCAAGGTTCTCCGAGGGTGCCTGCACCTCCAGAGCTGGCTTAATAAGAGTGAGACCACTTCTCCGAGGCGTGCCATGTAAAAGAAAAGGGTTTAAAAAAATGAGAAAATAACAAACAGTACAATGCAAATAAAAATAAGCTGTACACAGGTGCTGAGAGCAAAGCACCATGTAAGCATCTCTGAAAAAGCCCTGAGAGGCTTTGTGCAGTGGTTTAAGTATTTAATGGTTGAGGCAGTGCTTTTGGTAAACTGCCCAATAGAGAACAGTTACATTGTTGACAGACAGATACAGAGACCTATCCATGTCTCTGTCCTAGCACTGAGCCAATCGTAGCTTGGAGTGTAGAGAACTTTCTGGGGCTATTTCCTTTTAAGTCTTATGGTAAAACTAAAATCCTTTTCCCTATAAGGAAAATATCTGCCTGGTCTAAAACTGCATTCCTACACCTCTGGACTTGCTCCAGCAGGTCCATCTCCTTCCTGTGCTGAGGACCCCAGAGCTGGATGCAGCACTGCAGGTGGGGTCTCAGCAGAGCAGAGCAGAGGGACAGAATCCATCCCTTGCCCTGCTGGCCACACTGCTTTGGGTACAGCCCAGGATGCAGTTGGCTTTCTGTGCTGCAAGGGCACATTGCTGGTCATGTACAGTCTCTCATCCACCATCACCCCAAGTCCTCCTCAGACTTAAAATCTGTTCATCCTCCTGCCTGCATTGGTATGGGGAATTGCCCCAACCCAGATGCAAGACCTCGTACTTGGTCTTGTTAAACCATATGAGATTCCCAATTATCCACTTTAGCCTATCTCAGTCCCTCTGGACAGCATCCCATCCTTTAGGATGTGTCAACAACACCACTCAGCTTGTTGCTGTCATGTGCTTTAAAGAATAATCTGTTGAGATCCAATTTTTAACCTCCCACCAATAGATACCTGAAGATTATTTATACTCTCTGATACATTTCTTCTTGTGCTGAACAAACCATATTCCTCAAGTAGATCTGTATGCCTGCTGTACCATTTCCCAGACATCTTGGTGGCACTTTGACAGTCTTCTTTATTTGCTGATATTTCTGTTTCAAAAGGGAACCATTATTGATGCAGAGCTATACAGGGGACGAATAACTTCTCTCAAACTGCTAGCAATACTTTTGATGCTGTAGCTAGTTAGGATTCACCATCACAAAGAAACACACTGTTGATCTGTGTTCAATTTGTTGCTCACACAACACCCAGGTTCTGTGTCTGCAGAGATGTTGCGCAGCCTGGACAATTTCATGGGGTCATTCTCCTCCAAGCACAAGACTTTTCTGAATTCCCTGAGAAATTCCTAATGGAGCAATTCCTCCTTCATGTTAGCATCTATCCGTTAGACAGCAATTTGGTTTCACCCACAGACTTGCTCAGGGTCATTCTTTCCCAAGGTCCAGAGCATAGAAGAAAATATTACACAATGTTAATGTCAGTATTTATCCCTGAGGAAAATAACTTTGGTCAAAACTCATAGCTTTGATCAAAATATGAAGGCACATTGCTACCCAGTTAATACAGAATCATAGAATAATGGAATATGCTGAGTTGAAAGGGATGCACTGAAGATCATCCCAGGATTTTTTGAGAAAGGTTAGGTCTTTTTGTTGTACCATATCTATGGTCTATAAACAGATCTTAAAAACAGTAGAGTAATATGGATAATTAAACCAAGCTGTTTGTGCTTATTTTCACCAGAGACAGGTTAGGAATATAGGAATCCTACCTGCTTAATTATATGAAACATGACTTCAGGACGAGTAACTTCTAGAAGTATTTTCTTTTGTGGTAGCCTATCCAAATTTTTTTCATCATGTTCCCAAGGAGTATTCTGGGAACTGGGTATCACTCATACCTAAAGTATTAAAGAAGAATTACTTAATAAACGCTGATCTCTAATCATTTCCCTGTTAACAGTGTCAAGTTACTCACACAGCCCAAAATAGATGTCTTTTGGATTTTATCAGCTTGATTTTTTTTTTTCCCCTGGCATGTTGAACAATTCAAAGTTGCACTGATATTACAGAACATAAGTTGCACATATTTCATTGTCTGACATGACATGTCTTTGTGACTGGGAATGGCTTGCTATAAAGGGGGCACTAACTGAAAAGTGGTCTGCTCACACAGTACAAACCCAAAAATGTATTTCATAAAGATAACATTTAGTCAAAACAGGCAGAAGAATGTCTCTGCCTTTGACTGAGCTGCATGAAGACCACCACTAACTCAGTCCTGAAATGTCCATTAAAAGACCCTTTTTTGTTTTACTTTCTTGACAGAAAGCATGCATGCTACAGTGAAAAAGGCATGTCAGTGTGCCTCTGCACATGTGTACATATGTGTACTACTGATTTCTTAAAGTATATCTTCTTCTGTTGCTATGTTTCTATGCTTTAAAATACCCCTAAATGTAGAAATTACTTTACATCTGTCTTTGTAACAGCTTACCTCTTATCTGAAACTGTTCTGATTTCTATCTTTTGTCCTTGATATTTAGTGTTTCCTTGACTTCCATACTCAAGAATGGAAAGATATATTGCAGGCAAAGGAGGTAGCATCCCTTTGAAACAAAGTATGTTGTGTTTCTGGTCAGATAAAAATGACTGCTCTTCTGAATGCTTACGAAGGTTAAACAAATGCACAATAATGGAATAGGTTTCTGCCTGAAGGTCAGAGTCAGCATATAATAGACCTCTTGCTGATATATCAGCCACTCCCTTCCTGGGTTCTGCTCAGAGCCTGATGTGTGCCTTCCCTTCAGAGCATCCATACTCAAAACAATAGTGACATGCTGAAGGAAATCATTTTATTATCCCACAGAGGTCTGGGGTAATTGAATGCAGAAAGTAGTCCCTTGGAAGTGATTGAAGGTGGTAAAATGGGAAAAAGTTGTGAAGCTGCATGTTGTTGCTCCTCAGGACAATCACACATCCTTTGCCACACTATTTGCAGATTTTTTCCAAATATTGCCTATTCATTTGTTATATTAAATTTTCTTACACTACAAGGCTGTGGTTTTCAGGAATTGAATTTCTTGTGTGAGTCTAGATCTATTAATCTTGCTGTTTGTGCTCTGTTAACTGTTAACTAAAAATTATTGAGATCCTAACACACCCAGACATACAGACACACACACAAGCATTAATAATACAGGAAAAAAATCAAAATCTTTAATCACAAGTAACTCTTAGTTGAACTAGTGAGAGAATGAGTCTTTAGACCTTTGTTTATATTTAGTATAAATTTTACATCCTCGTACAGTTAGGTGATTCTTATTTCAAAAAAATATTTCAATTTGGGATTAAGCGTCTTGAAACTAACACAGTTAAACATGATGAAAATTTCCATGAGAATCTAAGGTTGCTGAAATTCACAGGTATTTATTTCATCTGAAGCAGGGACCATTCATCTGTATGGAGACCATGTGAAAAGATGTATAATAGCCCGCACAATTAGAGGTTAATGAGAAAATCATTAATTTCAACAGAACAATTGCATTTTATAGGCAGTGTGATACTTAACCAAAATAAAATATCTGGGCTGCTACATAATCATGTCAATAATACACATCCCTGTTCCTAGTAGTAGCTTCTGGCAGTTTCAATGGGCTAAATTCTAATTTTTTTAAGAAGAATTAGAGTCATAAAAAGAGGTGCATGAACTATAACTTGCCACTAAGTAGTTAACAAAAATAAAACCATAGAAAAATAAAATATTTCCAGTTTAGTTTCTTTTCTCCATTTCAGAAACAGTACAGTTGTTGCATAGAGACCCATTCTCATTCAGACTTTTCTTCAACAAATTTTAATATAACTCTACACTGAGTACTCAAACAAGTGAAGAATGTGGAATTTATATAGGTGAAGAAGGTTAAAAATACTAACCATTTTAATATAGGGAGTTGTTAAGTATGGAATGAAATGTTTGAGTTCAAAAACAGACTCCATTTCAAGACATAAGGACAAAGACAAATATTTGGAGGCTGAGAATACATATAAAAGAGTAAAACATATGACAATAACCACTTGAAGTACATCAGAAGTTCTATACAGTAATTGTTTCTTGGTTTATACCACTTCCATTTTGGCAACAGATGACAAGTTTAATCTGGAAATGTAATGAGCTATTTATAGCTTTCAAAGCAAAATAGGAATCACAGATTTCTTAGGGAAAGATTTACATCCAAGATTCTCTGGCAAAAGTGAGTAAAAAATATTCCGGCCAAGATTATATAAAAGTTGAATATAAGTTTCAACTAAATTAATTTTATAAAATATGTAAACTAAAATCCAGTAGTCTGTAACCAAAATACTAGCAATACCTTTATTTATGGCCAGAAAAAATGAGACATTTACATTCTTATAAACTGTAAATTGCATCCATGATTTTAGAATCTTTAAATCAGGTGCTGCTATTCAAGAGCAAATTGCTTGAGACATTTTGAATGGAACTATGGAACACCAGTAGGGTGTAAATAGGTATTAAAAAAGGTAAACAATATCATAAGAACTATTTTAAAAAAGAATTAGAGAATGAAATGCAACAATGTTCCTGCCTAAACTCATGGTGAATTGACATCTTGACTGCTGTGTGAAACTCAGGTTTCCTTTTTTATTTATATTCTCAATAAATAGGCGTAGAAGAGAAACAGCTTTCCAAAATTAAATATCTAAAAATCCTACCCTGAGATAATTTAAAATACAAACGTTTATGAGTTCTGAAAATAAAGCTGATAAATTAATAGAAAACATGAAAATCAGGTTTATCAAGGATTATTAAAGATAAAAATGTCCTAATGACAGAACCATAGAATGGGAAGAGACCACAGTGACTTATCTGATAGAATTAATTGTTCATTCAGGGTCCTCCTAAAGCCCATTAGCACAGGATTGTGTAAAGACAGTTCTTGAGTATCTCCAGTGAGGGAGACTCCACACCCAGTCTGGGCAACCTGTTCTAGTGCACAGTCACTCACAGTGTAAAGTTCTTCTTCCTGTTCAGGTGGAACTTCCTGCACATCAGTTTCTGCCCAGTGCCCCTTGTCCTACTGCTGGGCACCACCAAGCAGAGCCTGGATCCCTCTTTCTGATAGCCTCCCTTCAGGTACTTGTATACATTGATAGTTCCCCTCTCTGTCTCCCCTTCTCAAGGCAGAACAGGTCTAAATGCTTCATCCTTCGTAAGAGGGATGCTCCAGTCCTTCAGTCATCAACCTGCTCTAGGAGCTCCATTTCCTGTTGTCCTGAGGAGCCTAAAACTGGACACAGAATTCCAGATGTGCCTCCAGGGCTGAGTAGAGGGGCGGGATCATTTCTTTCACATGTTGGCAATGGTTTTCCTACTGCAGCCCAGGATATCATTGACTTTCTTGGCCACAAGGACACACTGCTGGCTCATGGACAGCTTGTTGTCCACCAGGAGTTCCAGGTCCTTCTCTGCAGAGCTGCTTTGCACAAGGTCATGCCACAGAAAAGAAATAATTAAAAAATTCCTTGATTCAGATTGGAAGAATTTAGAGGGCATATCTGGGGAAGTAATATGTAAAGATCCACATTTCTCTAAATCTTGGCAGATTATCAGAGACAGGCTACAGACCAGAACAGTAAGTTTGGGTATTTATGGGCTTTCCTACACTCTTAAATAACGAGAACAGTCAGTAAGTCAAAGCAGACCTGGGATGTAGTCCTTTGCACCTTCACATGCAGAAATACATGCAGCCAAATTTGCCTGGGTATCAACATTAGCAATCACAATATAAAAAAGCCACTGATGTCTGGATGTAAAAAGAATGAAGCGAGGCCAGATTTTTAAATGTGAAGACATGCTCTGGGAAGACAACTTTTGTGAAACAAAGAAGTTCTAGGATTACAGGATATAGCCCCTGCATAGGGGGAAATAACTGCACAAATAATCTTTTAATGTGAATATATTTAAAATCCAGCATTACACTGGTACCAGAAGAGGTATGAAATTGTCACGTTTTGTGTCCCACGAATCCATGGGAATTTGCTACAGCCTTGGAGTGAGAATGCAATAAACACTCCTGACTCACTGTTGGGGTCTCCCTCACAGGACTCTGGCCGTGGAAATCTAAATCACTCTTCACTCCAGTTTTAAGATGTCACACAATCATCTCAGTGGTGGTAAAAACATAGTAATATTGGTGATACATTTCCTCCCAGATAATTTGTATCTATTGGAAAACTAACATGTATCTAATCAGCTATGCAGTGGGGAATGGAAGTGAAACAGACATTAATCTATTCACAATTCATTGACTCTCTGAACAAAATTCAGGTGTGTGGCCTCATTTGTGAAAGACAGAGGCAAAAGCCTTGAAAATCTTATTTTTTAAATTATTTTACTCCTTTAAGAAGGCTAATTGTGTATTCAAGACACTAGGTTTTAGCTTCCTTTAAAACAAAGCAAAAACGGTGTTTTGGTTTAATCACATAACTAATAAACAGTTTTATTACAGTCTACCGAAAAAACATCAAAGAGGTTTCTATATTTTTACCACACTTGCCCTCAATGAACACTGTGACATACGGACTGGGATCTTTTTCTCTTGAACTGCAGCCAATTTAATTAGAAAAAAAATAAAGGAAAAATATTGGCAAATTAAAAGAAAAGGGGAAAAAAAGGAAAAAAGAGAGAGAAATACACACTTGCAGAAGTTCAAATAAATGCTTTGACTGCATTCTTACAAGTCCCCCATTCAGAAGCTGACAGAGCATTCATATCTTGTGCAGTCAGCCCATGCTGTCTCCCACTGAAATGGAGAAGAAGGGAGCTGAACAATTCCCACCAAAATCAACTGTAGCTGACTTCAAGCTGTGTTTTCCTATTATTAAGACTTGCTTTGCAGATAAGGTGTAGAAAATACTGATAATCTCTGTAACCTCACCCTTATTGCAAATCCTACAAGATTTGCTGAAACATGCTGCTTGACTTATGCAGAACTGAATAACCTTTCTGAAACCTTCACATTTAAATAAAAAGTAAAAAGAAGCAAAGAAAGGTGGGGGCATGCATCAGGACTTCAACCTGGATTTAAAATCTTTGCTAAGGATTTTCTGTGTGACTTTAGGGCTTGCAAGTAATTGCCTATATGCCTCCTATTATCTTGTAGTAAAGTGTAGAATCTTTTGTTCCCAAGTATCTCAGACTAGCTCATACTTTCCATGCATCATCTGACTTAACATAAATCGACAATACATCTTATCCTGCTTATAAATCTATACTCCAATATGTCACCCTAACTTCTTCAAAACCCTGCTGAGCTGCCTATTAACTCCACCAGGGTTTCAACCAGCTGGTGTGTGAAGAGCTGTAAAGGCTTGTGAGTACCAAGACATGGGAAGTGCTAATTTACACCTACTGAGCTTCCAGCAAGGCTTTCAGGAGATGTATTCTTCACAAAAAATGTTTAGGTCTGTAAGTGGTCTGAGAGCATGCCTACACTACTAAATCAAACACTACCAAATCAAATGCTGCACATTAGACTATCACAGACAAACCTTTTTGAGACTGACTGGTGTTAGTGTCCCTTTAGCTGCTAGAGGAAGGAAATACATTTGTAAAATGTAGTAGGGGTTGTTGTCTAAACATGACTCTGTCTAGTTTGTATCAAAAATGCAGATTTTTACTAGTCACCAGGATAATCCATATTCTGTGATGAGGTTTGTTATCTTGTTGATGCCTCTTCATCTTGCATACAGTCTAATTAGATGAAAATTATATTCCCTTCTCTGTAGGATACAGTCAATGGGAACCCTGAGTCTGCAATGCACTTGCTTGACCCTCTTCACTGTTTCAGGGTTAACAATATTATTTCATCCTACAGCACTGCTCCTGTAGTGGATCATGTTACACAGCACTAGAGGTAGCATCAGGATTCACTCTCCAGGCGAGGACAAAAGGCAGAGACGAATGAGACAGTGTATCTTAGAGCAACATGAGATAGAACTTTAGGGAGTTTTGACTTTGATGGGAAGTAATCGGGGCTGAAGTTATTGAGCTGATTTGGGAAGACTCAGTATGCAAGAGAAAGTGCAAAGCAGTATATAGTATACAGTATACAGTATATAGTACTGTACTTGAAACTGCAGGTTTAATGGCCTAGTCCCCCATTGAAATGTTACATTCTTAGCTATAAACTGAGAGTAGGAATGTAAGATTGCTTATATTGAACAAGACATTGTGATATAGCTAATTTCCATTCATAACTTGGGAGAAGACAGGTGGCTTTCATCCCCCAGTGAGACAAGTGTGGAAAAAGTGGATGTTACAATTTCTGTGTGTTCTTAACCCCATGCCAATAATTGACCATATCTGAAAACAAAACCCTCAAAGCAAAAAATCTAGTTGAAATATTTTTGAACCTGAATGACTGGATACTTTCAAGTGTCTTCTTTTTCTCCTAATTTTCTTCTGATTAGTTAGTATAATTCCCTATTCTGTTCACTGAATGTTATTTTTAGTGGCAAGAGCTGAGATACTTAATACCCTCTTTGCCTCAGACTTTGACAGTAAGACCAGTTGTTCAGTAAGTACCCAGACTCCTGGCATAAAGACAGGCACAGGGAGGAGAATGAAGCCCCCATAGCAATAATGGTCTGGGATCTCCTGCACCACTTAGGTGCACACAAGTTTATGGGATGCCCCCCAAGGCACTTGCCACAATTTATCATTGATGGTAGGAAAAATATCTTCACAGAAGCAGCATTGGTACAGGCTGTTCAGGTAAATGGTTGAGTCACCATCCCAGGAGGTATTTAAAAGACATATAAATAAGGCACTTAGGGACACAGTTGAGTGGTGGATTTGGTTAACATTTGGACTCAATGATCTTATAGGTCTTTTCCACACTAAATCATTCTAAGATCTATAAATATCACTATTCAAAGTGGGTTGTGGTTTAACCCCAGCCAGCAACCAAGTATCATTCACTTTCCCACCAGTTGAATCAGGGAGAAAATTGGAAGCATAAAAGCTAGAAAATTTGTGTGTTGAGATATAAAGTTTCTTAAAGAAAACAAAAGCCACACACTCAAACAAAGTAAAAGAAACTTCATTCACTACTTCCCATGACCAGACAGGTGCTCAGCCATCACCAGAAAAGTAGGGCCCCATCACACACTACAGTTACTCAGGAACACCATCACACCATCACACTGTTTCCCTCTTTCTCCTCCTTCCACCCACTTTATTGAATGAGCAGCATGGAATATCCATGTGGTCAGTTTGGATCACCTGTCTCAGCTGTGTCTCCTCCCAACCTCCCTTGCACCTCCAGGCTCCTCACAAGTGTAGGAATGTGAAAAGCAGAAAAGGCCTTCGTTCAGCAGTAACGAACACATCTCTATGCTATCAGCACCATTATCAGCATAAATCCAAAACACAGTCCCATACTAGTCACTCCAAAGAAAATTATCTCTACCCCAGCCAAAACTAGCACAGTGTTGAATATTATTCTAAATGGGTTGAACTCTTATGAATTTATAGGTGCAGACAATGTATTTAAGCTTATATCTTTGTGGATGCTTCCAAATTCAAGTGTATTTAGATTCTCAATTATAATTAAACCTTAAGTTCCTATGTATTTAAATAATAAATTAATAATATCAAGATCCTTAGGACATTTATGTGACAAAACAGGTCCTTCTAGGTTGCTTGAGAAGGAGGTAATGCCATTAACAAGTAACAGCATCAGTCATCTGATGCAATTGAAATTAATAAAATGAATCAAAATACATGAAATAAACAAGAAAGAATCAGTGAGCAACCCTCTTGTGGAATGCCTGGAATCACTATGATGAAGCATGACTTCTAGTGAGGTATGTGCTCCACAGACTGAGTGCTTAACAGTGATTATTCTTCAAGCAAGAAAATAATTATTTCTCCTGCATTCCTGGTGAGTGCTTTACAGTAACAAAAGCTATTTTCATTTTGCCTCTTTTCTTGACAGTGGTATATAAATCCTTTTTCACATTGGAGATTAGTCTATATGGAAGGGTTAAGACACAGAAGATAGAAGAGTGGCTGTGAAGGGCACTGAATCCAGTTTTTCCATACTGCGTAAGAGTTCTGACTTGTGGGCTAGTAAGCTGAGGGAAGAATGCAGCATTTATTTTTTCCTATCTGTGCTTTTATGGAAAGCAATTGTGTTTGCTCTGTTTCATAAAGACCAGGCCATCTGGTAGGTATGATCAGATGCATGGGGTCCCTCAGGGGAAGCAGATGAAGGAATGCATAGTTTGTGAATCTTGATAGGACTTACATATAATACAGCTCTGATGCCTCTCAGATTTGATGAGATGAGACAAATTTCAGGTCCTACTCAGACTTAGAAATTGACACAAATAGGGAATGTTAATAATGAAAAATATGTTGAGTACTTAATGGATTTAGGTATTATGAAATGTTCAGTCTGTGGGGTCTTTATAAAATGTAATAGATAAGGATAGAGGAACCAGATATTACCTCCTAAAAGGTATGTGAAATGTAAAGGAAGAATAAAATAAAAATTCAAGATGAGTTAGAGGTTTGAATAAGATTAATGTAAAATTTGTTTATGGTTTTTATCATTGAATCAATAGTATAAAACAAATGTTGGAAACATGCATCTGTAAAGATATGTATGCTTTTTAAGGTACTGATATTTACTGATAACATTTAGAGGAACAAAGGTGGTTTTAAATGCTATTGCAGTTCATATATGATAGAATTAAGTTCTAACATATATCATAACTTGCACTATTCATTTAATTAAAACCAGGTTTTCTTATTATTTACCCTTTTGAAAAATAATTGATTTTATTTGAATAAAAACAAAATACAGGTAATAGTAATTTTGAAAAAAATATTATCTTTCTGTTCCTAAAAATTTCATGTAATTTGTAAAAGTAAGCAATATTTTTATTTTCATTATGTTTTGGGGTTTCTTTTCCTCTTGTCTTTGCATATAGGAAATTAGATTTAGAAGTCTGAATAAAATTCTAAGTTTAGTATTAACAGTGAACAGGGTATTGCAGTATTAGTGCTGCCTGAAAGTTTCTAGATCATATTAAAATCAGGATTTCCAAAACAAAATAAAGGTTTTAACTATTAAAAAGTATCTGTAGGCTATGATACATAGTAATTTCCATTATATTTAGAATACTTTTTGTGATTTTTCTTTCTATGGATTTTTCTACTTTAAATATATAATTTTTTATCTGTATTAAGATATAAAATGTATATTTAGTACATGGAATTAAATTTGATAGCCAAAAATATTTATGCTATTGTAAGCACATCTCCTGCATAAGGAGAAGGTTTATACTTTAGATTCTAGGTAGTTGCCATTCTGGTCACAGTTGCATACCTGATTTATTAGGGAAAATCTCCTATCCTATTGTTTAATTGTTGGTGTGGGCCTTTTCAACCAGTGGGAGCCTCTTCAGGTTGGGTTTCCATGTTGTGTTGCCCCTGAGATAAAAACTCCTAGTTCCAGGCAGTGTTCATCCTCCTAAGCAGGTGGTAGTGCAGTCAGAATCCTGCCTTTCACACCCTCCATGGTTATAACTCATCAGTTATATCAGCTGAATATCAAGGTTAGTGTTCAGGGCCTAGGCTGCTGCCAGTAGTACCAAGCCTCTCTGCTTCTACACCACATTTTCATTCTCCTCAAAATTATTATCTATTAACTAGCATGAAACATTGCACTAAACATGTGTATACATGCACAAAGATAAACAAGAATTAAAAATAACTTAGGTGTCACTGACATGAGTGCTAGCCAATAGTTACCATAGCCAAAACAAACTAAAATCAGATTCAACCAAAACAAGCCAAGGCAAGATGTTGGATCCTGCATTGCAAAGGCAAGGAAAAGGCCTTTTCTTATTAATGTCAGGGCCAGACAAAGTGGGTTAAAGAAGTAGTAATAGCTTGATTTGCATTCTTTGAGTGAATTCTTTCTGTAACAGCAAATAAGTAAGAAGAAACTCACTTATTACTGCTTGTTTATCTACCATCAACTGGAGGAAAACATCAGGTTCAAGAACAACTGAAGAACCTGGAGGTGCACAAGCTCATGGGACCTGATGAAATACATTATAGGATTGAGAGCACCTCCTGCAAGTTTACAAGCACCAAGCTTTGACATGCTGGGTGGAAGTGATGCCATCCAGAGGGACCTTGACAGGCTTGAGAGGTCGGCCTATGTGAACTTTATGAAATTTGAAATGTATTTTGTGCTTAGGATTACCCTGACCCAGGGCACTTGCACTTGTCCTGGGCTGCAAGTGCACGTTGCAGAGAATGAATTGAGAGCAGCCCTGAGGAGAAGGACTTGGGGATGCTGGTTGGCCAGAAGCTTGCCACCCACCAATGTGCACTCACAGGCCAGAAAGCCAGACGTATCCTGAGCTGCATCAAAAGAAGCATAACTAGCAGGTCAAGGGAGGTGATCCTTCCTCCTCTGCTCTGCTCTCATGAGGCCCCATCTGGAGTAACGCATCCAGCTTTACAACCCCCAACATAAAAAGGACATAGGCCTGCTGAAAAAGTCCAGAGGAGGCTGATAAAGATGATCAGAGGACTGGAGCATCTCTCCTAGGAAGGCAGACTAAGGATTCTGAAAAAGAGAATGCTCCAGAGAGATGATATCAGCTTTCTGGTACCTACAGGGGAGCTAAAAGAAGGCTGAAGAGGGACATTTTACAAAGGCATGTAGTGATAGGACAAGAGGGAATGGCTTTTAACTGAAAGAGGGAAGGTTTAGATAAAAAATAAAGAAGTTCTTTACTGTAGGGATGGTGAGGCACTGCAACAAGTTGCCCAAAGTTGTGGATTCTCCCTAGAGGTGCTCAGGGCTGGGCTGGATGGTGTAGTGGAAGGTGTCCCTGCCCATTGCAAGCCCATAGCTGGAACTTAATGACTTTTAAAATCCCTTCTAACCCATACCATTCTGTGATTTTATGATTCCAAGCATTGTTTAAATCCATATATGCTAAATTCCCCTAAGAAATATTAATGACATTTAGGCCAACATTCCTAAATTTGTAATTATAAATACATATGAACAAATAGATACATCTATTCACATGGAGACTTTTCACATAATTCTGTAAGTAAAAAATATTAATTTGGAATTTTCAAGCCTTACATATTTCTGCCTCTATTCAGTGATGTGTGAGCACATGAATAGGCTCATTGTATGTACAGTTCCATTGAGTTAACTGTGTCATTTATAGAATACTCTCAAGTGATCTTTTGACTCTTCACACAAAATTAAAAATCAAGTGTAGACTTCGGAACTAAAACTTATTTTAAAAATTATGTGTTATCTGTAAATATTACTATGTATGATAGCAAAAGTACCACCTCTTTCACATCTATTTACATTTCTTTAATTCCAGAAAAGTTTACTCTTATGCTCTTTCCACTCTCTGACTATTTCAATATTTCCTTGAAATACAAGCAGGTCTTTGATAGAAAATATGAGAGAGGAATAATATTTTGATGACTTAACTTGAAATACCTAAGAAAAAACTTATGGTGTTGAGTTAGCACTATGCTCAGCAGAGATTAAAAGGTAAAGGATGTTTCACAGCAAGAAATATTCTGCTGTGTATCTGAAAGGTTACAAACGTGATTAACTGTGGCAGGTCTCATGTGCTCCACTCATTAATCTCACACCTGGTAATGCATTAGGGATGGCAGGAGTAAATATGATGGAAAAGTGCCATTTCATAATGCCACACAACATTAAGACAAGAAAACTAAACTGGGGTTTGGAAACTTTGAAAAGGGATTATTAGTATCAGTATTTGTATTTGTATTAGTAGTTGTTTATACTGCTGTTATTAGTATTAGTAGATGATGATGATGATGATGATGAAGAAGATGATGATGATTTTTACAAAATGCTGAGGCTAGGTTTAAATTCAGTCACCAATATTTATGAATATTTAGGATAAAATCCTCAGAAGTATTTCTAATGGTATCTTGCTGGTTACTGGTGTCCATATGTACCCAACATATGTGCTCTGGAAAAAGATCACTTACTAGACATTATGGCATATGTCACCTTGGCAAGGAGGGCACTGCTTACCAAACTCTTTAAATATAATCTCTCTCACTTGTGCACTAAACATGATTTAGGTGAAATGTTATAAAATAAAGCAAAAAAGAGGTCAATTTACTACATCTTAAATAAGATTTTACCAAATATGCAGTTAAAATGAGACATAACTTTAAAAGAATTCTACTTCATTTTGACCTGAGAGGGAATTTGCTGACTCTAAGTATGTTTCCAGAGTCTCAATAAACACAGCAATTCTTCATTGTCTAGGAGGCAAAGGGGCTATATTGATATCAAACACCACACATACACACACACTTCTCACCCCAGATAGCTTTTTAACAGAATACGGCTGCACCATCTGGGATGTTTGAAATAAACTGAGTAATGTTGTAAAAGTTAAGTGATAATTGCACAGTAGAATTTTCCAAAAAGTTGGTTTACTTTGTTGTTTTAAAAGGATTACCACTTCCACTTTTATTGTTTCAGATTTACATCATGCCTTTGCTCTACACTTTCTTCTTTTCTGCTAGGGTATATTCTTCTCCTCCTCTTACCTCATTAATCTTAGTTCACTACAATTTTACCTTTAAGCAATTCCTTCTCCACATTGTAGTGTCTTGTCTTTCTGGTCATTAGCCATCTTTCTCTCTCTTTAGTAATAAATGGACAGCACCAGTACAGCATTAATATCTTACACATTGCTCAAATATTTAAGGGGATAGTGTTATTAACACATCAATTTCTTCTTGGATGAAAGATTGATGGCATATGTAATGATAAGAAAGAAAGACTCTCTTATTTCTGAAGAAATATTTCACTAGACCACTTGGTCTCCCAGAGTTTTGAGCTGTTTTACTTGAAGCCATGGTTTGCCTGGACAGGAGCTCACTTGCAGGCAGGCTGTTAGTGGAATTACACCATCAGTGTTGGCATCCTATCAAACATATTTGGCTTCATTGTGTCTGCAAAGACACAATAAACCATATATTATAAAACCCTTTGCAGTAATTCTGCTTGTCAAAAATAATTAGAAAACAGGGCCTTGGTGAGAGGGGTGTTTGTCTTTTTCAAATATATTTAAGCTATTATATAACAGCTTGCAAAAAATGCATGTAACGTTCCATTTGTGATTCCTTCTTTCTTCATGTAGACTGGTCTTGTCTGTTGGATAGTGAAAGTAATGTGATTTCATTAACAGTCTTAACAAATGGATTGATCATTCAAATTTTCTCAAACTTTGCTCTACTCTTATTTCATCTCCTATACCTGAGGAATGCCTGAAGTGTCTAGGGATGACACAACCTAAATCAGAGGACAAGATTATGATTAGCAATAAGCAACCAATTTCCACACTAAGAAGTAGATCACTGATATGTATATAAAAAAGTAAAAAGTATTATTTTCAGTTTCTGTCATGGATATTTAAAAGATAAACATGAAGAAGGCAAATGATAAGACCAATCATGATAACTGGAATAAGTTATGACTTTTGAACACAGACAATGATGCATTTCGATGTTCAAGCTGATTACAGCAAAGGTTAAGACATAACTTGGAGTTGACTAATTCAAAGGCAATCCTTGAAAAATAATGGTGCTGTATATGCCTGGCTAAACTGCTTGGAAAAAAAATTTAAAAGCCCAACTGTTTTCTCTTTTAAAATCTTTTATAAATTAATGTCTAAAATAAGGACATTATTTCCCCAACACTTCCTNATTAACAGTCTTAACAAATGGATTGATCATTCAAATTTTCTCAAACTTTGCTCTACTCTTATTTCATCTCCTATACCTGAGGAATGCCTGAAGTGTCTAGGGATGACACAACCTAAATCAGAGGACAAGATTATGATTAGCAATAAGCAACCAATTTCCACACTAAGAAGTAGATCACTGATATGTATATAAAAAAGTAAAAAGTATTATTTTCAGTTTCTGTCATGGATATTTAAAAGATAAACATGAAGACGGCAAATGATAAGACCAATCATGATAACTGGAATAAGTTATGACTTTTGAACACAGACAATGATGCATTTCGATGTTCAAGCTGATTACAGCAAAGGTTAAGACATAACTTGGAGTTGACTAATTCAAAGGCAATCCTTGAAAAATAATGGTGCTGTATATGCCTGGCTAAACTGCTTGGAAAAAAAAATTTAAAAGCCCAACTGTTTTCTCTTTTAAAATCTTTTATAAATTAATGTCTAAAATAAGGACATTATTTCCCCAACATTTCCTTATAGACAAAAAGCTTTCAAAAATTCAGTCATAAAAAATGTTTAGCACCCCTAACACACATATTACTCTACTATTGTGGACAGATAAGAAAATCCTAAATGCTTAATACTGTAAAAGATACAATCTAACAGACAGCAGATGATATATGACTTAAATTATGCAATTGCAAGGTATTTAAACAACCATTGTTTCATTATAAAGACAGAAATTTACATAAATCCTTTAAAATTGAAACAATTTTCTACATTTCCACTACTCTGTATTCAGATCTGTAATTAAAAAAAAAAAAAGAAGAGAAATTATAGTCATGTAGAAAAATAACATATATGCCTAGAAAAATAGTTTTAAACTACTGTGGATATAGAAAATTGTCAACAAAATGAATCTTCATCCCTGTTTTTCCTTTTAAGAAATGGTTTACTGGTAAAAAGTTAGTCCATACTATTTTAACACCAAGAAAGATTTACATTTCAGACATTATTTATCTTGCTTTCTTTTTCTACTATACTTAAATCCTAAGATAAAGGTAAGATAATATATAATAATACATAAGATTATTCATAAATTATTTCAATAAGTAGATTTTAATTTTTTTTTCCTTAGACTGCACAAAAACTTTCAAGCAACTTAACACATCAAGGTAAATATTGATAATCTTTGGTTGTTAACGTCTTATCACACTAAGCTGTCAAAAAAGTATATTAATTGCTTATTTAACTTAAATAAGATAAATATTCTCATAAATGCAACATAAGCCTACATAAAACTGTGTTTTCTTTGGAATGACAAAAGACTTACAAAGATAAACATCAGTGAGTAAGTGCTGTGTAGACTTCATGCTCATTCACTCTCTGCTTCATTAAGGAATGCAAAACCTATTGATTTCTGTCTTGTTGAAAGAATATAATCCACAATAAAAAAAAAGTACTGACCATTTCCAGCCTCTGGCTATGCAGTAGGACCATCATGAGGAAAAGAACAACAGCTCACCTTAGCCAGTTTCTATGTAAAGGTGCAAAAATACAGCCACAAAGCACAGCCATGAATGCAACTACATGAAAGTCTTGAGCTACATTGTGATTGGGTAAATTCTGATGCCAATTTTCACCATCTGTATTTACCTCTTCAACAATTTCTTTTGGGAAGAAGATTTCAATGTTCAGAAAGGCTTGAGAAATTTATTTCTTCTTCCTACAGGTGCAATTGAATGATAGCAGCTCTTTCCAGTACTTGGGGCATGTCCTTAGAAGGTAAGAACAATCAAGTCATGACAAAAGGACTGTAAGGTTTAAGCTGTGTGTTTAGTTTCTTCTTTTTGTTGCAACCTTTTCCTTCCCATCACCTCTTCCCCCACAAAGGTCATATTATTTATCATTACAGGTTTTTTTCTCTGAAAAATACTTAGTACTGGAAAAGCAAAATGGACGATTTATTGGGTTTTAGTATATGCTTGTGCATTTACTGTGCTCCCAGTGTTTTAGTTACAGGAAAATAAGAATGCAAAATAACCAATAATGTCTTACTAACCAGCTTTATGATATTTCTTTGCTTGTCCTGTTCCTAAAAAGTGGATTATATTTAGAGGCTTCTAATAGTAAGTTCACATCTGTTTTCAGTTCAGTTTTTTGATCTTTTTTGTCTTGTAATTTTCTTTATATTTTTCCCATTTAAATTTCTGCAATATTGTTAAGCCATTATAATATTTTCCTTCTGTTCATAACAAATTATGAGTCCCTATTACACAGAAATTGAAGACTTTTGCAATCTAATTTCCCACTGGCAAAAAAAAAAAAACATCCCCTCATGAATTGTTTATCATCTTCCTGACAATCTTGGTGACATGTGTTCTTTGTGGAAACCTATTCATGGAGTTATTAATAATTTATAAGATTTTCGTCACCGGAATGGGCATTCCTAGTGTCACTGCTACAAGTGACAAAAGTCACCCCCTGCTAAAAAAAAGAGGAAAAGGGTTCTTTAGTGACAACTATTTTATTGTTGGTGATACATCCTGTGTCTGTCTTGTACACTTTTCCAGTGCAATTTTCTGCAAACTGTGATGGGACAATATTGGATCACACCTTGTGCATTTTGCACACGCCATCATCAGGATGAATGAAGCAGAGAGAATACCAACCCTTTTGGGAGGTGTCTGGTTGCTTTGCTGTTTTCCATGGTTTTCTTGCTTACAGATTTTTTGATTCATAATTCATAATTTTGAATTATTACTCTTTATTAAAGAGGCAAGAAAATTGAAAACCCAAACAAATAATTTATTCAGATATTTTTCCTGAGACAAAAAAAAAAAAAAAATTCTGGTTGTCTCAGTACACAAATAGCTCCAAATTTTTAAAAAAGTAGGAATTGAGGTACAAACAGAATAACAAACTTCAACATATATAGTTGAGAAAGGCAAAAGGTGGACATAGTCCAAAGAGTCAAAAGTAAAAAATGTTAATTTGAATCATCAGTTGTGCTTCAATAAAGTAATTCTTCATTCAAATAATGCAGAAATGTATGGAAATGAAATGCTGAATCTCATTGAAAGGAAATCCTGTATTAAGAAGCCCAAGTCAAAGGAAAGGACTGCCCTGTAATTTCATGGCAGTGCTGCTATAGGTTTAACAATTACTTGATCAAAAGTGGAATTTGGACATCCCATCAAGGTTCAGGCTTTCACTGATCTAGGCTGCATTTCCAAAAGATCACAGGAACATGTCTCCTGAAAGAGAGACCTTATAATTAACTTTCCTAAACAAGAGCATTGCATTTGTATTTGTGAATATACCTGTAGGGTATCTAAAATACCCACAAAAGAGTGGCAGACCCAAAAGAATGTCTGGAGATAGATGGTCTCCTGGCAAAGGCCAGTCTCAAATGCCAGTCAGCACTTGTATGTAGGAAAGTGAATTACAATTTAAACCCATGGGTAGTGTGCACAACCCAAGACAACAGTGGGAAAATTGCAATCAAACCTAGAAGCACACGGGCACAGCATAACAGTTGTCGAGAGCTCAGATTTACTATGACATGCTTGAGTTTTAACAGGAAGGCCATCACAGAGCATCACAAGAGAATGGAAAGTAGCAGAAATAATTAAATGTGCTGTAGTTCATGCAGTGCCATTTTCATTTTGCAGCTTTTCTGCCAAAACTGCACAGCAGAGTTGTTAAAGTATATGGTTTCTTGGAATAGGCTACATCCCACACATCCAAAATTTTGCTTTATTTGGAATTTGTCACTTCAGTTAGAAAAATACTAGAATTCCATCAGTCAGGAAGTCTATTGGAACATCAACAAAATGTGTGAGGAGTAGGGAGAACTCCTCTCTATGCAGTCTGAAGGATTCTCTAGAGCTAATAAATTGTGCTTTGCAGAAAAATAATTCAGTGCGAACATGCAGATACCAGTATTCCATATTTGGATTCAGTCTGGATACAGAAATATAGAGCTGGAACAAGCTCAGAACTGATACCTTTGGTTTGATCATGTCTAATCAGCACTGAAATAAGTACACTTTATTACATAATCAATGGCTGATGTAGTCTCAATCTCCTGTGCAACCAGCTGATAACAAGAACACTTTCCCAGAAAGTCAGAATATTGAGGTGCTTGAGCTCCCAAAACAACATTACAACCAATCCTTGTAATACAAGAATTGCAGATGAAATTAACTCAGTGTAGAGATGATGGACTTCTTTCAAATTAGCTGGAAAATCAGAGCTGGAATACAGGTGTTCCTCTTCCCAATGCCCTAAAAGCACTAAATATAATTCCCAAGAAATTTGCTCACAGAATCATTTTGAAGCTGCTTCTAGTGGGAAAAAAAAAAACTAACTGTGTTCTGCTGCCTTATTATAATTGCACAGAAAGTATCATTAAGGAAATTATGTCCTCTGGAAAATTAAAGCTGAAATATTCAGTGGAATATTTCAGAATTTTTCCTAATGGTGTAAACCTAGTCCACTGTGTCTCTATGCTTCCTTTTTGTCGCCAGTTCCAGCCCTCTTTCTGCCCTTTCACCCTTAGGAAACATGACAGCTGAACTATAAAGCATGGCCTCTGTCAACAGTCTAGATATGTAAAAGTTGGACATCAGATCAGTGTGCATAACAGAAGGAGCCTCGAGGCATTCAAAGCTGACAGAGAGGCCTTGTGCCAATGTTTCCTTCTGTTCAATATCCCTGTGACCATCTTTAAAATCTCAGCTGCTGTTGATCTTTCGGCATCAGAACAATAATAATTCTTCCTGTCCAAAGGACCCTGATGATAATTTCATTTGGTGGGTTACACACAATTTCAGACAGATAACTTTTCATCAAGATGGTGATCTTGATGTATTTACTGCTCCTCTGTTATACTCCCCTCTTGTTTGTCCTCCCACCAGCCCCCAGATCGAAACAGGAACAGAAACTTTGGCTGCTCCTCAGGGCATGCACTTATTTACCCCCTGGGATTTACAAGAAATACATAGAAGTACACTTTGAAAAAATAAAAAGCAAAGCTGAATTCTAAAATTCTCAGTGTGAAGTCAAAGTCACACAAACAACTTCTGCATATGGAATGTGAAACACTCAACAGAGCTCCTAGATGCATTATCATGCATGCAAAGCCTTTCATAGTCAAATCCTTCTAAGCTCCACTGCACATGCATATCACGATATTGAATGTGCAAGCAGGGTGCAAATGCTTGTAATGTTCATGTTCTCACAGTACTTAGGGAATTTTAATGAATACATGTATAATTCATTTAAAAGGAGATAACTGCCATGTGGCATACCAGGAACTGTGACCTGTTCCATTGATGTTAATGATAACAGCCTCAGCCAACTGCAGTGATGAACCTCCTTGAACCTTACGGTAGCTCATATATTTTCCTCTTGCTATAAATGTTTTATTTTACCTGATACAGTAATGAAATTGTCAAGATAATGAACAGAGTAATCATTTCACACAAATGGCTAACTTTAATTAAAAATCACAGTGTTGACTGCTAAAATATGGGGGTAACAGGCCATTGATCAGATTACAGATCACTGATAATTGAGATGTGGCTATAGACGCAAAGACCTGTGAACTCCACCTTAGCGAAGGACATAATGTGTCTGTCAGTAAGAAGCAGTCTCAACACATCATTAGCCCCTATAGATGTGATTCTTTACTCAGCTGTTAAATCTGCAAGGACAAATACTACCTGTTAGACCACCTCCAAAGTAACAGTTTGAGTTAATGACACAACTGCCAAGGTAAGGGATGCCAATGTCCTGAGAATGTGGTTTCTGGGAGCAATGGGAAGGTAATCCTGAGGAGCAGAAGCTCTCCTATCCTATGGCATGCCATTCCATGGCTGCCTAAACAGGTAGCACTCACAGAGGGAAGCTGAATTTGGCTTTTCTGAAGAATGTCTCAAGCCTCTACTCTTCCGAATGTAGTGATCAGTTTCATGTCTTCCTATATTCTATTCTATCATTTTCATCAAAGTCACAAGGTTAGAAAATTATTCCATTTCATAAGAAAGCTGGATATTACTTGTTAAAACGTTGGGGGTTTTTCACTTAGAATAACCACTGTTTTTCATTTTCTACTTCTTTTTTGAAGCAGTATGGAGAAAGAGAAATAATAAAATTTGGCTTACAAATCGAAATAATGAAGGTGGTGTTGAAAGTTCTGACAAGGTCAAGAACAATTTTCAGCTGTGGATATATGTCTGGTCATTGTGGACTTGATATGAAATGCCAAGGTCTTATGAGACCCACCCCAATGTTGTCTTCTGAAAACTTTTGTTTACCACTGGCAAAGAAATCACACCCTTTCCTCCCAAGTGTCTTTCCTCCCAAGATTTAAGAACTATGAAACATACCCCCTCTGATGGTATGTACAGAAGTACCCATTTTAGTTCTAAATAAAGCATTTGTTAATCAAACCTTTGTTTTTCACAAAGGTTTGATCAACAAATGCTTTATTTAGAACTAAATAAGTGGCATTACAGTGCAGGATGAGTGCATCCCACTTTTTTTTTGCAATTTATTGGTAGAATTTCTTTACTTGTCTTTTTTATGTTGAAAAGATTGATTCTTCTTAACCAAAATTTATCACAAAGAAAATTTAAGGTCGAGCCATGCAAGTGGAAAGTTGGAGGAAGAATTCTTATTAGATGCTACCAGTCAGACCTATTTTGACAGTGGCAGCTTTCAGCCAGTTTTGAGCCATAAATTTTTCCGGGATTACAATTTAAAGTCTGTATGACAATTGTCTAATGAGAGTCACAAGAGCTTAGCTCTTCTAGAGGAGTTTGAGATTTAGGGAGAAAAAAGAGGAATTGGTATGGGACCAAGTGTCAACATATTGCATGTTAACTGCACAGAGCAGTAAAGGTTTTTGCACAGTCATATTACACATAAAACACTGCTGTTGATGTCTACTCTAGAATAACCAAAGTGGACTACATAGGATCATTCCAGATACTGACAGGGTATAGTCAGACCTAACAATAACTCTATTTATACATCATTTCTCTTGGCCAGTCTGTATTTCTGTACAACAGTCTCTACTGTTTTCCTAAGATACAGCCCTCCTAACATTTAAATCTGCCCTTCTATCAGACTATTCTTTTTAGAAATCATACCAGGAGTTCAGGAGACAACACACTGTTTATTCATATAATCATAGATAACAGGCAAATGTGGAAAGTGGATGGTAGTGAACAAGTTGTTCTACTAGGACTCACCAATGCCCTTCAGAGAGAGGCCAGTAGCACCTTTGCACTGCTTGTGCTCCTACAGATGCAGGGGCAAACAGTGACAATAGTAAAAATTATCAGCGTTGATGAGTAAAATTTAATGGTTTACCTTCTTTAAAGCTGCATTTCATATTCTCATAAAGTAAAAAACAAAATTCTAAAAGGCTAAGGACACATAAAAGTGACTTTATATGCTTAATAAGCTAACAAGGTGTTTAGCTACAAGAACATTCTGTTTATAAGGCCATGGACAAGAATTTTTGGAGTATGAACATATCCTTGACAGCTGCAGTGACACAAATTCACTTAACTACCCTGACACTGTAACAAGATTTAGTCATTATTAGTCAAGATCTATCTGAGCAAATGACCTAAGGATAAAAAATTCAATATCTATTAATTACTAAAAATCTTCTAGCTGCTTTTTTGTTTGTTTGTGGTTTTTTGGGTTTTTGGGTTTTTTAATGAAAAAATACAAGTCATTTAAGTTAAGCAAATAAAGGCTTAAACATACTTCAGGTAGGTAAATACATAAATATTGACTCAAGACATGCACAATTTCAGGAGCACTATCTCTGATAGAAAATCAACATTTCCTTACCCATGAGTTTAAATAAACTGGACTATGAACACTGAATTTCAACTAAAGTCATCCTTAGTCTAGATGGTATTTAAATTAAAGTAGAAGCACAGCATGAGACCAAAAAAGTTAGAAAGATAATGCCTTGTGAGGTCTCTAATAATAGAATTTGTGCTAGTTTCTGTATGCTTGAGACCATTCAGCAATTATAAGGTATACCTTAAAATGCATCCATAATCAATAAGTTATTAAATATATAGACATTTATGTCCTCAAAAGAGCAGGTATTTTCAGGTTGGGTTTGTTTTTTTAAAAAATTCCTCCCTCCTTGAAATGAAATATGATATTAATATTATGCACGATCACATGATATTAACTAATGTTTTGAATTTTATGAGTACCTAATAATTTTTATAAATTCAACTCAGGCCCTAGTAACTCATAAAAGCAAATCAATTCACTTTAAGTGGTAGAACTGAAATTTGTTTTCAGAGGAAAACCATTTGGAGCAAAGACAAAACACTAAATCATGCCCATAAGAAGAGACTTTCAGAGATGTCTGTCACATATAGACATGCACTTCCTCCCTTGAGCAGTGTGACCAAGTAAGTTTCCTTCTTCTAACTACATTAACATTATCAGCTTTGTTAAAACTAAGAAATTTTGTTGAGTCTCACTCTATGAGAATGCCAGTTTATCTCTTCTCAGCCTAAATGTATATAGTTTGAAGAGGAGAACTTATTCTCAGAAGAACTAAATATTCATTTTTCTAATGTTTGCTCATGGTACTGCTAGAAGAGTGGCTTGAGAGCATTTCTTTATCATATCCCATTAAATCTATATAATCCCTTATAAAATAATGAAACCATGTAAAATTGATTTTTGTACATCAAATGTTCATCACATGAAAATTTCCCATCATTTCCCAAAATAAAAAGCACTTAGCATTTCCCCTTTAGCTTCTTTACTCTCCCAGGAAATTCTCAGGTTGCAAAAATGTCCATTTTATTTTTTCTATTAATGTGACTTTTCCTTTAGTATAGTGCAACGGCAGGTACTTCTGAATATGGGGAAAATCAACTATGACAGCATTTATTAAATGTTCAAGAGCAACTTGTGTCTAAAACTGACCTGTCAGCTCTCATATGATGCAAAGAAAGGAAATGAAACCTAAAGTACAGGTTAATATTAACCATCTGTATTTTACAAGTCAACTAATTAAATCAGTGGAATTGTTTATGCTCTGGTCTTGTTCATGATAACACAGATGATTTTCCATGCTTTTTTACACTCTTCATGTCACATTTTTAAGTAACACTAGCCTGCCAATAAAGATTATATGATTTTCACTTCTCATGGATCTTCATTTACCAAACAATCAAACTGTATAATCTTCATTGACTTCTGCTCTGTTTCCATCTCACAGTAAGCCAATGTCAGTTGTTCAACACTGTTAGTTTCCAAGCACTATAAAGTCTAACAGATTGTCAAAATCATGCTGTCATCATATTGGGAAAGAGTTGCAAGTAAGCATGGGAAAGGGTTAGTTTTAAATTATTCCTTGTCAACTGAGTTTAACAGAAGAAATCATGCACTGGAGTCAACCACACTCAGGCTTCAGTGGTTTTCCCATGTTAGTGGAGCTACCATATCCATTGCTAGTGGATTTTCATGCTGACAGGAAGGTGTAAGTGGCTGTTTTGGTTTAGAAATTGCATACTCATTAATGAAAAAGACTTAATTACTGAGATTGTGATTCCAAACTCTGGAGTCCCTATGGTGGAGAGTGAACTGCATTGTTGTCTGGGTTTTCAGCTAGAACACTGAATTGGGAATACCATCCCTAAACCAAGACACTGCTCCACTATGGACATTCATGGGACAAAGGGGCACAGCCTGACTCATCACAGTCTTCACCACGGGCTGCAGGGGAATCTCTGCTCCAGAGCCTGGACCACTTCTTCCCAGGCCCTCTTCACTGACCTGGGTGTTTGCAGGGCTGGTTCTTTCATATTCTCACTCCTCTCTTGCCCATCTGCAATTACTTCTGGATAATAATTTTCTCTTTCCTTCTTAATTGTGTTATCCCAGAGGCACTCCCACCATCCCTGCAGGGCTGGACCCTGGCCAGCACTGAGTCCATCTTGGAACCAGGTGGCATTGGACAAAGGGAAGCTTCTGGCAGCATCTCAGAGAAGCACTACTTAACTACTCTTATGAATAAAAAGAGTAATGATTTTCCTAAACAAGTTTAGAGTTCACCACCTATGCATGACACATGATGGAAAGACTATACCCAAATTTTAAACAACTAAGAAAAAAGCTCGTATTTCAAAATAATTTAACATAAAATATGCTGTAAAAAGCAATATCTTTTGGCATTTATAAAATATCCATATTTACTATAATACACGTGCAACTTGTTTGTTACTACCTATTAAAAATATGTATTAAAGGCATGTTATTCACTATAAATAAACCTCTTGGAAGAAAGTGAGATTGCCTTTTCAATATGTGCAACACACTATTACTATTAATGAAGCACCTGAATAAAAACTAGTCACATTTTTTATGTTAAGTGCAACCTTTGGTCACTTACACTGCTGGGAAATGCGAGATGGTGCTCATTTTATTGACTGTTTAACAGAGTTCAGTTCATCATAATTTACCTGACTCAATTTTCCTCTGAGCCCATAAGAAGAAGGGAAAGACTTGCTTAGGTAACTGACTCAGTGTTTCTAGTTTTCCTTTACTTCAAGAATTTATAAAAATGGAAACATAGGAAAAAATAGTTTTTGGAAATGTAATGCCATTGTACAAATGCAATTATTATTTCAATTACACTGAACAGTAGGCAACATCTAAATCAGTCCTCAGGACGATTCAATTCACTTTGTTGACTAGTCTGTCAGCAAATGCAGTAATACCTTTCTGAGACTGACAGGAACTGCTAAAATTCTTGAAGAACATTGAAGCAACCTTGCCCTAAAAGAATGCAAATTTTCATCCAGCGTGTAAGTTCATAACCTGGAAAACAAACAAACAAATAAACAAAAAAAGATAAGACCACAGTTCTGTCTTTTCTTCTGTCACACCCAGAAGGTCTTAGCTAATCACCTACATTTGAGTTTCTGTCAGATCCATCACTGAAGGAGGTCAGTGCTACTCATTCAGCCCTGGACCTTCTCATGAGACTGACTGATCCCTTGGATCTCTGGAAATGTTTCTCTTATTTAATAGTTTTGAAATTATTTATCACAAGAGATAAAGCTACTTAAAATTAATAATGTTGGGATTTTTTATTAGGAGGGAATATTTAGGTCTGCTACAAATGCATCTGCTCTGGGTCAGATGCATTACCACAGAATGCAATTAAAAGACTAACATTATCTCCAGCTAATGATCTGATCTACCATATAGGAATATATTCTTTATCTACAGTCTAGATTAATTTCATTATAGCTGTTGTATTGTAGAAAGACTAAAAGATTGAAAAGGGAGATGTGTACCCTTTGTGTATTAGTGTAATTAATATTGGTAAACTTCACACATTTCTAGATTCTCTTTGTTCTATAATATGAAATTATTACAAAAATTCTTTTCAAATATTTGTGTTTTATGATGTGTTTATTTTATATTTTTTAGTTGGTTCCATTGAAAACAAGCTATTTGAAAACAGGGAAGTCAGCTGAAGTCAAAATATTATACACAGAGTTTTTTCTTATAAGTGAAGTAGCATGGCATGAGAACCAATTTGAGATGCCTGAGAAGATATTTTCAATTAATGTCAGTTATTTATTTTGTATGTCAATCCAGTCATATTAGGAACTTAAACATTAATGTAATTTTGGCTTTCAAGAACTGTTTATTGGTTTGACAAGTAGTCCATGTCACTAGGAAAAGTGGAAATGAATTCTCAGGCCCACACTGTCATCTGCCTTTTCCAGTAGTCTAAATATTTTGCAGTTTTACTGCATCTTCTGTACTATGCATATACCACATCTGAAACCATCTTCATGGTATTTGCAAACCCACATTACTTGACAAAAAATTGTTCTCCAAATTTTCATATATAGCTGTATGTACATGAACATTTGTAACTTTTCATTTGGATACCAATTATACATCACTATATATCTTGAGATATATGAATGCTAGTATGTTTATCCAGTACATGCAGACAACTGGTTTTAAATATAGCACAAACTTTGATAGGACTAGTCATCTAATGCCATCATTGATCATTGACAGGAATATATGAAATAGCCTCAACTTAAATAACATTTTCAAAGAACCCACTGCTAAATTATGAGAGACTGAAAAAAAGAATACAGTTCAAAGAAAGAATCACTTTAATTTTTCATTTTCCCTGTTAACAACGAATTCTGTTTTGTTGGCACTACATTAGAAAGGTTTGGACTTCTATCACTATTAACTGAGCTTTTTAGTGCCATCCTTTTAGATCACTTTTTTGGCACTCTGTGTCTGCTCTGAAGATAATAGGTACCAACTATATTTGACCCAAAATAGCTGCCTATCAAGTCCCTTGGAAGATACCCATCTTATTTAGGCATATGTTTTCCCACATACTGAGAATTACCATTTCTAAACCTGTAGACACATAAGTACATGTTTTGAATAACAGAAAACTAGGAATGCAATAACAAATGGGTAACATCCTACAGCAAGGGGTAAATAGAAATATTGTTATTTTTTTTCTTGAATTACACCCAAAGAGAGTGTACATAGTTTACACACTCAAAAATGTTAAAGCCTAAATACTTCAAGACTAATACTTGTAATGAATTATGCACATGTGCTAGCATGAGACGTAAACTTACTAAAAAAGACTTGTGAAAGTGTCATAAATTGTTTAACACGCTTGCCAATTGTTTCAATATTCATGATTATGGCTATCTATATTTTATTTCTTCAAACTTAAGGATCAAGAACAGCTTCAGTTGAAAAGCAGGAAGCTCTATACTGGAAATTAGTAGAAATTAAGGAAACACCATTCATTTAATCAAAATAACTTGTTACAGATCATCCCAGACAAGTTCACCTGCACCAGGTACTGAAAAAATGAATAACAGAAAAAGTTTTTGAAGGTTTAGGACAATGGCTTCCAGTGGAAGCTATGCAATTCAAGCTATACAATGACTCTGACTTCCTAGATATCATCTCTGCATGAAACTCAAAATACTAAATTATATCTCCTGTAGAGAGCTACAGTCTTTCTGCTCCTTGAGCCATTGTGATGCACTGTAAAAATCTCTAGCTGATGCATACTTTGGACATATGTCTGGCTGAGAATCCTCAATGAGTGTGTAACTACTGACAAAATACCTTAAAATCCATTAAATCAATCAACTGACATTTGTTTTTCTGCCAAAAACTTACAATTTTATGCTATTTTTGACAAATAAATGTGTTCCCATAAAAAACAACCAGTGCAAAGAAAATTAACAAAAATTATTTTCATTGTATTCATTTTTAGCTGCCTTTTGTGTCAGAAAAACAAAAGGAAGAATAGATCATAAAGGTGGCAAAAAGTATTTTAGGGTTTTTTTTCTTTAGTAATTGTGTTCTGAAGGATGTTTGTCCAAGCATTTCAACACACATTGTCATCAGAAGCAGAGTGTCATAAAGCTAAAGAATATTCACTGGAAAAGGTGATTCAATACAACCATGAGAACAAGTAAAATAGGATATTTCAAGGCAGCTCAAATTTGCCCCAAACAAAGGAACCTGAATTTGTTTACAGTAACCAAGAATCAGGAGCTACTCATTGATCCTGAATATTTCTAATGAATGAAAGAAAAATGCTCTTGTAAAAGTGCATTACCAACACATTGGTGAAGCCTCACCCCTGAGGCTTATTAAATTATTAAGATACAGTTGTAGCAGTACTGTGGAAGAAAAGCAATATTTCAGATGTGGCAGTAGAGTAAGAAGGTTCTAACCACAGATTAAAAACGTTACCAGCAATGTCTTCAGACAGAGCTTTCCCTGTGAAAATGATCTCAGAAAATTCTTGACAGTATCACTCATCTACTAAAGTGCCTTTTTCAGATTTTGTGATTGCAGTTGTCGTTGCCAGATACAGAACAGCCAGCTAAACAGAGTTTGAGGATCATCATTGGGTTAGGAAAATGTTACATTCATCACTGAAGTTCAGCTATAATCCTAATTTCATAACACCACAGTGTGCTTGAATGGGCTGTTACAGAGATTCTGGAAAAGGAAATTGCTAATTCTTACAAAATCCACTTGTTTGAAAGATAGATTAGAGATGGGGAAAGGGCTTTAAAAAAACCATTCATATAAGTCTTCAGATTTTGTAATGATTTCTCTGGAATAATGAAAATGAGTAAAATAAGCCAAAGAAGTAGTAAATAAATTTAGGTGTAGAAGCTGCTATGGCCATACAACACAAGAAAATCCTCACTAAAGGATTACACATCACAACACAATTTCAAAATATTACTATGGTATCTATGAGAAGAAAAGATAAATTACATTACAGTCATAAGATAACATTTTGAAGAGTGCCTCAGGGAATATTCAGAATGGCTTACTTATCTTGGAGACTTTAATTTCCCTGAACTCCCTCTGTAGACTGTGTGTAAGAGTGATCTCTCCAGAAGGAAATTCAGACTGGCTAAGTAGGCTTTTCCTTTGAAATACATCTACATGGGAGTCCAAAGCAATACACAAAAAGTGATTGCCACAAAGATTTTTTTCAACCAAACAGACTTTTCCACAAAAACCAATTCCTTTATTTAATGATAAGAAAACATTTTTTCTGAACGGATCTTTTTTCAAGTCTAGTTTTGATTTGATTAAAAAAAGAAATGATGAATCTCTCTTGGCATGTACAGAGGGTTCTGTCTTTTGGGAGGGTCAAAGAAATAGTGAAGTGGTAACATAACTTTTAATTCTTAAATTGATATTGCATTTTAGAGAGATGGACACACTAACACTTTTAATTAATACTTTTGTTACTGGCTAAGTACCACAGTACTGGATTAAAGCTGGATGGGAATTTTGCCTCTATTCTATCAGAAGTCACCAAAAGTTTATTAAATATCAGCTGAGGAGTATGAAAAAAGAATCTTGGTTTCTTTATGATTAAACTGCTTTCCTTCTTTGATACTTCTCCACACACTACCAGCTTTGATGTGATTTGAATAATGAGAAATTTTTATTACCAGTTTTAATGGTGAAGAGGTTAACATGTCAACATATTTTAACTCCTCAATTTGTATGATATGTTGGTACAAAAATGATAGTGGGGAGAAAGTTTTATCTAAATAAATAAAGAGAATTACAGTAACACCTTCCTCCCTATAACAGTGGGGTAGTTAAAGTGGTTTTGAGGGATACAGAGTACTTCAATATTAGTGGGACTCCAGATGGTCAGAAAGTTCTCAAAAATGTACTCTGTCCATCCTTGTTTTAGTGTTCATGCTCTGACTTTGATAGATGTGTATGTATTATATGGATATGTTCATCAAGCACATACTATCATAAAATGGATATTCCAAATATACAGCATTAAAATGGATAAAATAGAAAAAAATAGTGTTAAATTACTCAGAACTGCTTGTTGGTGAATCTATTTCATTCTTTTTTCCAAAAATATTAATTTACTTTAGATACTACTGATATCCATGCTGATCAATAAATATCAGAATCAAAATTATCATATACATCAAAATTGTACCACAATATAAGTGGACTATTCCATAATTTGCTGCAGTTATTATGTATTCAGGAGACTGGGGTCTATAGGATGTACTAAAAATCTGAATCAGACTCAAGACTTTGTGCTAAAGCATTTCTATTACAGCACTCTGATGGGGTTTCCATGGAATACCTAAGAGTTAAACACATCAGTCTTGTGCTTATAGAAGTCATTATCCACAGAAAGCTGAACTGTGCACACAATGTCAATTTAGAAGTCATTTTCACACAATGTCAATTTAGAAGTCATTTGCTTCCAGTAGAATCACTCATTATATGAAGGTAAAGGCAGAGCTAACAGTATCTCCTTATTAGGTCAAATACTCTGGGGAAAGAGGAATTTAAAGTCTGAGATGAAATACCTATAAAGTCTCCACATTTTTATGTGGTTGCCTTCTGTAAATAGGGTAAAAACACTGCTCTGATATGCACTTAAAAATGTGAAAGATTATGTGCAAAAAATGTGGAGGAATTTCTGTCACTATTGTTTTGCCCGTGTACTTGTATTCTAACAATGCAATGCCTTAGAAAAACCCTGTATTGCCAGAGTTATCATAAAGAAACTTTAATGCTATTTACTTTATTTCTGTAATTTTGTGTGGTGTTTCTAAATTTACCTTGACAGTTTAACTTTTATAATTAAATTCAGAATTATTCAAAGTAAAACAACAAAAATATTATGAAGGTTGTTTTCAAAAGGTGTTATGACATTTCCAAGGTTGCACTAATGGCAACATCTGCATTATGGGAATCACAAAGTAAAACCATAAATACTGATCACAGCTTAGAGACAACTGGGTTACAGAACATGGAGATTAAAAAATGTCAAACTCCTGGAAACAGAAAGAGTAAAAGACACAGAAGGGAAATGTTCATGTATTCATGTATCATATTCCTGTAACAGGAAAAAAGAAGTCAACATCACCAAGTAATTTACTAAGCAAATTAAGAAAAAAGAAAGAAAGTCTATCTGAACTATATAAATTGAGTGAGTAAAGGAAGAGAACGTAAAACACTGGTGCGGCATATAAATCTGCTTTAAAAGAAAGCAACCAACAAATACAAACCCACAACAATTTTGTATCTAACAAGGAGTTAAGTACAGAATATTGAAAAAATTATTAACTGGGCTGATAAAAAATAAGATTAATTAAATGTATGCCAACAATGTTAAAATTTTGTGGCATAGGTCCTGATTTTAATCTCATCTGAAATAGAATAAACTTAAACCAAATAAATTAATTTGGGAAATACTACATCTAGAAATAGTAGCATTTGTCTTGTTCTAAATATATTTTTTATTCTATGTATTTTAATATTTTAGATAAATAGTTTCATGTCAATATTTTAAAAATTATCCTGTGAAGGAGGTAATATTACAAATTTGTCCACAGCATTGTGGCTATCCACTGAGAAAATAGAATAACTTAATTAAATTAATTTCTTTGCATAGTTTTCAATTTATCCCTTCAAGTATAATGACCTCTGAGGTCCAAGCAAAACACCCAGAAAAACTGAGATTATATCAGCAGGCCATGCAATAATTTGCATTCGTTGTTGTAATCTGTTATTCTGCTTGGTATCAGAAATAAACCCATAACTGAAAGAGAAAGTGTAGCAATAACCTTCTGTCCACCTGCTTAATGCTTTTTGGGTCCTATTAGAGCCATTTCACATTGTTTGAGCCAATAATCATGCAAATTTTAATGCATAAAAATAAATGCAACAAGATTTCCAGTGAGAATGATAATTCCTGAGATATGCAAAAGCACTTGTGGCTTTCCCATGTATTAACAAATTGGTGAAACAACATTTAATTTCCTTTCCCTTTACAAAAACTCAGCAGCACTGTTTTCCTTCCAAGTCAAAAGGAACGTTTTGAATCAAACATTAACTCCATATTTCCAGTTTGGAGAGGCATCTTCTTCCCCCAGACAGACCAGAATTTTAGCTGACATAATTTTCTGAAATTCATAATGAACTGAAAAGACTCAGTTGTTTGTACAGTTTTCCATTAAGGTCAGTTGATTTCCATTCATTTTATGTTAATGAAGTTTGAATGATTTATTCTAAGCCAATCCCAATTTATGATCCTCAGTGGAAGAGGTAAAAAGCCCATCACTCATCATTTTATACATGAACAGTGATCCCTGTGTGGCTTTAAAATGCTGGCTGTTTTACAATGCTATCCATTGTATATTCCTGCATCATTAGTAGGAAAGGTCAAGAAATATTTACTTGTATTAGACAGGAACCTCATGAAACTACCACTGTGAAACTGTTCATGAGACTGCTAAACTGATACATGTGCAACACTGGTTAATTCACTGTTCAATCAAAGCACAAACACCACTGTAGAGTTCCAGCTCAACTCCTCTCCTCCCACACAGGTACTTTATAAAGCAAAGATCGTTTCATCCAACAGGTCTTCGTCACTGAAATAGTATAAATTCAAGAAAGAATAAATGTGTTCCAGAGATATGTCCTTAATATTAATGGCTTATATGCAATTAGCTCTTTGCTTTCCATGCAGAGAAACTACAATTTTCAGTTCTTTTTTTTATTTGATAATCATGAACTCAGAGTACAAACTCAATTGTCGTAAGATATTTGAACTTTCAGAGGTGAAATCTCTTTATGCGAATAATTTCCTCATAGAGAAAAAGATGTTATAATAATATCACATTGTTATAATAATATCATCATAATAACATTAAAATAAATTTTAGAAACAATAGAGGCAGAGACTCAAGTAATTCCCTTCTCTTGCATACCAAATATTCAAAAAGAAAATGTCTGGACATTGCCTTGGTCAACCTGCTCTAAATGACCCTGCTTGGGCAAGGAGGTAGGACCAGATGACCTCCAGACATCCTTTCCAACATCAACCATTCTGTGAAAGCATCATAAAAGATAATTCTTATTTGGAAATGCAAAACCAAAGTATCCTCTTTTTGGCAATATTTTTTAAGTAGATAAAATATCGACTGAAAATACAGTAGCCAACTATCTCTAGGAATACACCTGCAGTTGAAGGGAAAAATACTAGGCCATATAACATATTCTAATGTCTGTGTCTCTGAGGGAAAGCTCAAACGTGCCTGAAATTTGCCATTCAGTAGAATCACCCATATTTTTCCAGGGAGTACCCAGAAAACCAACTGATGGAGGACAATGTCTTTAATGTCCTGAGTTCCTTAAAGACATTAATATCTGAATGTGGAATGAACATAAACCACAGCAAAAATATGTGCCAGCATTTTGAAGAGTTTCATATGTGCCTGCTTTCAAAAAAACTTCCCTGTTACACATGGGGACATCCCTTGACTACATCCTTGATGAGGCTGACTCACTGCTCACTTTGGGAGTCTCATAGGAAATGTCAAACTGCTTCACCTTGAGCTTTGTCCACTGCAGCTACAAAAACTAGACAGCAA
Source organism: Alaudala cheleensis (assembly GCA_013398995.1). Taxonomy (NCBI): domain Eukaryota; kingdom Metazoa; phylum Chordata; class Aves; order Passeriformes; family Alaudidae; genus Alaudala; species Alaudala cheleensis. The sequence goes on from VWYE01029457.1 coordinate 235,520, forward strand.
ATAACAGACTTTTCTTAGAACACACTGCAAAAGTTCATGTCCAAGAACCAGGAGCAGAATATTTGGCTGTCCTTAATGAATAACGTTAATGAATCCAGCTAAATTATCCTCTCCTCAAGCAGGAAAAAAGCCATTTTGATTGCATTACAAAATTGAAATATTAAATAAAAATAACAGAAGAGGCAAAGTAGCTCTTACTGTAATACACTAGCTACCTTGTTTGTCCTACTGATAATAAATGCTTACAGTCAAAAAGTATTTCCTGCTCCCAGGAAGACAAAGATGTACATATTTATAGTGGGATACAATTACCCCAACAAAATGCCTTGCTTTACATCAAAAATACTGAAAGTACACTTAGAGACAAGAAAGACAAAACAAGCAGATTTCCCTTTGCTCCAGCAGCCATTATCAATACATTTTTTCAAACACATTGCCATCAATACAGCACAGGCAGATGAAAAGTCCTGCCAAAGGAAAATAAATAGATGATCAAATGTTGAATAATTGTTAGTGTAAAAGTTACTGATGCCCTGCAGCTCCGGTGAATAATGAGAACATAAAAAAAAAAAAAAAAAGCAGCTTCTTTTCACGATAGAGGTCAGAAATAAAAATATTCCTTCTTCAAAATCTCTGTCCTCTTTTGAATTTTTACACTCCCTGGGAGCATAATTAAGAAGCAATGCAATGCTCTGCATTGTTCAAAGAGCCTTTTTAAGCTACAGGAAAATCAGAGTTTAGATTTTAGATATACAGCTTCAGTTATGTTGCATGACGATAACATGGAGCCAGGCAAAATAAATTGTCTGTGTCCTTTCTCTTCCTTGCTGTGACTATAAAACATATATGTCTGGAATGAAAAAAGTATTAGTTCTGTTTTCAGCAGCTGAGAGTAGGCACTGCCAGCAAGGTAGAAAGCTGAATAGAAGAACATAGTACTTCACATTTTGTAATGAATTCTTTAAATTTCAAGAATTCTGATGAAAAATGAGATGCTCTCATTTTCTTTTCTTATTGTAAACCAAAAAACTGGGGTTTAAAAAAATTAAAAAGGTAAAACTCAGTCAAACAAAATTACAGCTGACTCTCATTATAAACTCCAATAATTATTTTCAGTTTTGGATCCCCCTGCCCTCCATTGTTCTCAGAAACACACCTCCATTCATTTTTAAAATGCAAGTTTTAAAAAAATTGCTCAGTTTAAAGGCATAGATTAGCAGAAATATATGAGTTTATATATAATATATAGTATACAAAAATTCTTAAACCGGTCATTAATATTTTTAAATTTAAAACTCAAATCAGGGATTTCAAAAATTCCAAAAAGTCCTAAACAATGAACTTATGCAGTGCCACTCGGCAAAAGGAGAGGGAACAAAATGGTGAGGATCCTAATTTTGCTTGCAGGGCTGGCTCCATATATCTCAAAAGCCTAAAAGGATTTCAGAGGATTATCTTTGCCTAGATTGCTGTCACTCCTATTAATCAGTCTTTATTGATTGCTTAGTCTTTCCGTCTCCTCAAGTTCAACAAAAAAGTCTATAATATACTGCCCTTGAACACATAAATAAATCTGTTTGAATCACATGGGTGCTGGAAGTATATGAATATATGATTTTTATGACTCACATAACCATGAGCTCCAGAGAAGTTTACAAGTACTTCTTACATCCTATCTCAATACATGCATCACATCTCAGCCCTTCACTGTGTATCAAGAAGTAGAAGAATTTGTAAGTGTTCTACAGCATGTTTATGTAACAGGAATCCATGCTTAAATTATTAAAATGAAAGTCAAAAAACTAAAACAAGACATGAGGTAGCTGTTCAGAAAATATTTTTCATAATTGCTCTGTGTACTGATGCAGAGATTCTCTGACATTTGGATCTTACCAACAGAAGTCACTTAAGATAGGAAAAAAAACCCCAAAAATAATATGGAAAAAGTTAGAATATGGACTTCATGCTGTAGTTGTTTGGTTTTCTGCATAAACATTGCTTTGTATCTTATTTGTTCAATATGCACAAAAATGTTTGCAGAAATTTATTTCATGCAAAGCCAAATGTGTCACCCAACAACAGGAGAACTTCTTTGAATACACAAAAATAGTGATATTTTTGATAAGTTGGTTGATTATAAAATATTGTGGTACTTCAATAACCTGCCACAAAGTTCAGATATATTTTGCATTTATATACTTATATATTCATATCTTTTTAATTTACAATTAAATACTTGGATTTGTAAATTATTCTCAATTCTGTCTTTTTAATAAAATAATTCTAGGAACAATTTTGATCAGGAAGCAAATTCACATGTTTTTGCCTCCTTGTAAGAAACTCCACATCTTCATCAGTTCCTCAAAAGTATTTGAGTTTCTTTGTTGACCACCTAAACTTACAGGTTGATAAAAATTAGCTACATAGTGTTACATTATAACCCTAAGGAGGTAATCCAAAATACACCATGTTAATGAGCGTTTTCCTTTCTCAACAGAGAAAAGTAAGTATCTTCATAAATTATTCACCTGATGTCATCTTTTCCCTATTTTAGGAAATGATTTTGCCTTCTCAGAAGGTGTTTAGTTCTCTACAGAAATGTCCTGGCTGATCTCTAGGCTTATGTTTAAGTGGAGTCTTAGGAAAGATGAATTCTGGTTGAGACTTGTCTTATTTTGTTCAAGGAACTTCTGTGTTTTTTCCTCTTTTTCAATTTCTTAGAAACACAGAAACACTTTGCAGTAGCTCTCAGTCATAAGATGGGATGCAGTCAGCTGAAACTGCTATCTTGTTCCTTCATAATTGGGCTTCTGTAAATTTATCCAGTAAAGCTCTCACAAAATTAGAATGGTTTTGTAAAAGAAAGGATGAGTCTTGATGAATAAACTCAATTAAAAAAAAAAAAAACAAAACATGACTGAAAAGAAGTTATCTTCCAAAAAATTAAAGCTTTGTTTGTTGGGTAAGAAGCTTCAGAAAATCTGGCTGATAAGGGCAGATGAGGGTGATCAAAAATTCCAGATTGGACATTTTAAATTTATGGTAGATTAACAATGATAAAACTTAAAACAAACTCTCAAAGTTATGAAGCCAATGACGAAGTTTAAGTGCAGAATGTTATGATGAAACAAGTTACGATCCATATGCTCCTGGCGGTAGATGGCATTTTAATGTTACTGCTTAATGATACGTTTAATTTCATTTTATGTTGTTTCCCATAAAAGGGAGGAAATGGCAGTAGAAAAAATGGCTGGTTTCGACTTTTATATACTTCATGTATGCACGTCCAGAAAACAAAACAGTACTATACAAAAAGAAATTGTCTTTAAAAGTAATAAAATATATGCTCCACAGGAGCCTTACTGATCTTTAACAATTCTTTAAGGGAACCCAGTGACTCATAACATTTTTAAAATAACATGTTTGCATAAAAATTACAGCCTAAAATAAGGTTACAGATGACTAAGAACTTCCCTGTATACATTCTTATTAAAATTTAAGTTTAGATATTTCAAGATTGATAGTACGTATTTTCAGAACAGGAACAAGGAGAACTTTAATATATAATATTTAAATGATATAACCTACTTATGTCACTTACAGTTAAAAAAATTATCATGACTAGATCATTGTAACATATTTCAGCACATAAGCGAAGTATATTACTTTATAGAATTGGTCCTCTACACTTATCACACATACTCAAACAGAAAATATGGTTTGTAAGTCAGCCATCAGAAACCTTTTCTTCACTTGAGAACCTCATACCAATTCTTTTAATGAAGGTGGGAGGGATACAGAGAACTTCACAATTAAAATGCAACTTTTAAATTAATTTAAGAACTGATTCTAGAAGTTTCAGGAAATAACATTTATTGTAAAGCTGAAGCAAAGACTTCAAGTAAGCTGCAAACTGTCAAAATGTGAGGGAAAGTAAGTGTAAATATAAAAACGTGGATATATTCAACAAAAAATACGATTTTTTTTTTGCATATGGATGAAAGAATGAAAAGAAGTATGGAAATTCCCTCTCCCCTGCTGGTTATCACAAATCAAATTACCAAGTGAAGGATTTGATAGTGTATTTCTGGTACTATTTCTATAACAAGGTTCGTTCCACTACATAGCTCTTTCCGTAAAGGGCAAAACTGGAATAATTCAGCAATTACTTTCCTGTCAAACTGCCCTCTGGTAGTGAGGTGGCTTTGGGAAGAAAATGTCACTCATGCTGTTGATGTGGAAAGCCCAGGAAAGTCACAGACTGAAGGTATTGAAGACAAATCATGGAAAATATAAGAAAGAACAAATTATTTCCTAATTCACTTTGTAATATTTTATGGGAAGAGAAAAAAAATTGAAATTTCTAATGGCATGAAATTTTAAGAATTCATCATCGTTCATCCCATCTTTTGTTTATGTTTTATCTTTTCATTACTTTGATGTACAGCACAAAAAACGATGACAACTGAAACTTCACAAGTATGAGCAATATGGTATAAACAAATAAACCAACACAAGCAAAAAATCTGTACTGTGAATGTTGACACTATCTTCTTAATACTGCAGCTACAAAACTACCTAAGAAATTGCAGATGTGATGGTTCTTTTCAGCCTTTTCCAGAAATTTATTTTTTATTTTGGCTTTATTTGCCTTGGCCCACCTGACTCCTTTTGTGTGATCCCATTTGCTGAAATTAATGTCATACATTTTTATAGAGACTGTTCACAACTTACTCGTTGTGAAGAAAAACAAAGCTGTTGTTTTTCTCTGCAATATAGCTCAAGGATATTGGATTAAGTATAAAAACAAACATATATGTGTGTATGTATGCAAGTGCTTTCCTATAGGAAAAATTGGTACTGAATTAATATAACTGAATTAATATCCCTAACCGAATGGATCATAACGAATATGCTCTGAAAATAAAGTTATCATTTTACAGGAGTTTTTAATTTCAAGTCATGGATGACGTACAGAGTCAGTCAAGGACAGATGGCCACAGAACCAAAAACTATTGTGCCTGCCTTGCCAGGTAGTTTTAAATTCACAGGATGACTCAGTGAACTTGAAATGTCATGCCAGATTCCTGTAAGAAAACTATGCAAGGTTTTACAATTTATCACTGGCATCTTAAATTAATCCTGGAACTAATTAGAAAGCTTGCAGACAGCCCAGAATCCAAGTGCTATCTGTTCCTATTGACTTTTTGAAATAGAAAGTGAGGGTTCAGAACTGAGAATGTGTCATACAACAATCTTTTGTTCTTGTCATTGTCAACTAAAAGCAGAAGACAGTTATGTGGGAGAGAACTAACATTTTATAATTTTCACTGCGGTAGAATATGAAGGCAGACTTCATTTGGGCTTTTTAGAATTAATCTTTTTAAAGTAAAATAGAAACAAGGAACAAAGGCAGCAGTGATAATTAAGGGGTTTTTTCAAACATTGTGACAAAATTAGAGTGAAATCAAATAGAAACAATCACAATCTAATTGGGTTATAACAAAGCCATCTCCATGCTCAAATCAATTTCACAATCATTAATAACTAGTTAGGTGAAGAAAACATATTGGCTTTTTTTTGTATTTGATTGTATACTATAATCCTTACATTTGTGATTGTGAGGGGTTATTATTTCCTAATAATGAGGTATAAGTTTAAAGCAACCTAATTTGTGAGTTCTCTTCATCAGAAGTTGTGAGCTTTCCTCATATTGGTGGAGAACAATATAGTAGAGAAACTACTTTTTTTAGTAAAAATGTCCAAAAGCCAATATTCATATCACTTCACCCATTTACTTACCTGTCAGCTAATAGTGAGATTTTTGAATGTAGATAAGTTTTTCAAATAAAGATGCTTAAATCCTGCACCTCGTGGTGGTTTTTTGCTGCTGGTCAGTGATCTGCTTTTCAGAAGTGCCATGCATCCAGGAATCTCATCTGCTGATGGAAACTCATGACCACAGCTCCATGTATAGAAACATAGAAATCTAACTTTAAATTCATAATTTATAAAAATCTAAACTTTTCATAATTAAATAAGTTTCTGAAGTTTTTTGATGTAGAAAGTGTTGATCTGTTTGACAGCCACACTCCCTTGTGGGCACTGGTCACTACATTGAGCAGGGTTGTGTCTAAGTAAAATCTTGCAGCTGTTCTGAACTAAGCTGAGATGGAAAAGCAAGACAACTGCAACAGGACTATTTGTAGAAATCCACTGAAATGCTTACAATTGACATCAAATGGAGCCATTAGCATTCTGGATTATGTACTTTCAATTGATTTTTTTTGTCCTAAAAGGTTCTTTTCAGTGTTTTTGTGAGAACAATGCTATATGTTCAGGTATTCATTTTCAGGCTTTCAAGTTATTAAACTACAAATAGTCCATCCTCCTTATCTAAGAAAAATGACAAGAAACACAAGCAGTAAATGCACCAGCTGTACCAGTGTCTAAATAAATATGGGGAAAAACAGTCTTTGTGTGTCTCTCTCAAATCACTTCAAAATTTCAAGCTAAAATTGTTGTTCTATACACAAGGAAACAAGAAGGAAAATTACTGGAAAAAACCGCAGGCACTGATATTATTGGTCATGGGATGTATTGTTCAAAAGAAAAATTTTTTTTTCCTTTCCTATTTTATTCCTCTTGGCTGGACTACAATTCTGATATAGCTCGAAATAACCATCAGGGTGGCTTAAGGAAAGTGGAAAGAAGCTTTAAAACTTTATTAGGTCATTGTGTTCACTCCTTAGATTTCACTCTTACAAATGTATTGTGCAGTCTTCCTCCTCCTACAGCTTTCATTTACAGATAAAATTGATTTTTCTTTTTTAATCACTCTAGGATGACCATAAAGAATTTAATAAAACATCTCATCATTTTGTGTAAGATTAACAACTTTGAAAATGTGTTGGTCACAGATAATGAGAATAGGTTTTTGGTTTTTTGTTTTGTTTGGTTTTTTGGTTTTTTTTTTTGTAAGATGACACTTTGGTTAAAGACACCTCCTCAGATTAGTATTTCAGACACCTGGCCTGGTTGGCAAAGAAATTAAGGAGCAGAGGAGATGCAGCTATTTAACACCTAAAAATCCAGTTGGGTCCAAGGCCCAGCTGCAAAATCAGATCTTGCTCCCGCTAAATATAGTTTAATGGACAGAATACTATTACACATAAAATATTACTTTTCTCTTTGAAACCAGGTAGATGTGAAAAATAACTCTAAATTTAATGAGAGTAGGGTTGTGTCCAGTATCAGATGTTCCTTCTATAGCACATTTTTCTCAAGACTAAATTATACATCAAACCACCCTCTGTCTGGGTCCACTAATACTCTTTTTTTCAGAGTGCTGAAAGTGTAGATACTTGGTTGATGTTGTTAGCACATTACAGGCACCCTGGCTCCAAGCCATGCTCAAAGACATGAACTAGAAAACATCTTTTATTTCACAAGGTACATATTGCTGCTGTGTTTTCCCACACCTTTGAAGTCCTCAGCACTGACAAATAGATCCAGATAGAGCAGATATTTATCTCTAGCTCATGGTGAGCTACATGCCAAGGCCCAGTCATTTATGAGCTCCAGAAACAGTAGTTCAAGGGCAAGCAAGTGATCCTAAGAAATGTGAGTGTGAAAAGTATGCCTGGTAAATCCCTGCCACAAGCTGAGCATGGGACTGTGAATCCTGCAGCCTGATTCTCATAACCTGGTAGTAATAAAATAATTACTTTCAGTGGTTGGATGTAATGATTTGTAGAACCAAAGTAGAGAGCTATGAGGTCTCTGATGTCAATACCTTTTTTCTGTTAAGTAACACCACAACTTATGGCAACTCCAGTGTTGTGGAAAGGGATTTGCAAGCTCTACATTTCATGTGGTTCTATTAAAATGAGTTATTAGTAAAAGTAGATATTGGGAGGTTTGGCTGTAAGAATGGTTTTGCACTTAGCTGAATGACTTTAAAGAATTATTGTTCTGTTGAGAGTGTGTTTTTCCAGCAAATCTCCCCATTAGTCCACTTAGCACATTTGGATTTATTTTGTGGACAGCCTTGGAGTGTGAAGAACTTCAGGAGTGCATCTAGAACACTAACAGGAGTTAAGGCCATTGGCCTAAAGAAACATCAGAAGCAAACACACACACATAAGTATAATGTGTTTATCAGCTGCTCAGTACTGACCAGTTTGCTCTGTGGATGTGCTGGTGTTTTGCAGCACTGCTTGCAAATGTAGACATCTGTTGTATCCTGGCAAGCAAGGACCCAAAACAAAGGAGAACACTTTCCATTTTCAAAATTCCATACAATCTCAGCAGATCACAAAAACTCTCTGCTTCTTCATTGATTAAACAACTTGAAAGCATCAGTTATGGAAACCATAGAAAACTGAAGTGCCACCTTATTTAACACTGCAATTTTTTTTTTCATTTTGTCTTCATACTTTTTTTTTTGTGAAATAGTAGAAACCTTTTATGGAAAAACATTTAAATCTCTAGTTGTGCTCTTATTCATCCTTCAGTATCATTTCTGTAAAAGACTCTTGTGTTAAGGAGAAATTGGAGTGGAACAAATGTATTAAATTGGTTGAGGCAGTAGAGAGGTTTCCTCTCCCTTCATTTTTAATAGCTAGACCTAACAGTTTGTTGGTCCTCTTGCTTGTTATTGTGAACTAAAAAGATAAAGAAGCGTACTCCTCTCAGATAAATGAGAGCAATTCCTGCTGTTAGAGTGGATACTCACAAAGCACCCACTGACTGTCTACTGATCCTGTGCTGTTATAGAATGATGCAGAGATGCAATCACATGCAAAATTTTTCTGTCCACTTGTCTAAAGTTCATATTGTTAATAAGTTGATTTTTTTTTTCACATGCAAATAAGCATACTATATATGTAACTTTAGCTTACAGATACTTATTCTGTTAATCAGGATTTGGTACTACTAGCTTTCTACTTTAACCATTCATGCAACAGATCTTTTAGGAAAACCTGTAATGTCAATATTAATATTAATTACAATCATTAATACCTTCTCTATTGTCATTGGATCAAGAAGATAATATATTAAGTAAACTGAGACAATAGGATTGCAAAACTGAAGCATGTATCGTGTGATTTGAATGTATTTGAATGTAAAATTAGAAATGTGTCTGAATTATGAAATACAAATGCAAATCTTAATACTCTCCATCTTAGGAACATTTTGAAGTCATTCTGCACCATGACACATGGTCATAAGACTGAAGTATTTCATTTTTCTGGGGCCATTGTTTTTAAGGCTTTGGATGTTGCTAGAAGATTTGCTAACATATATATCCCTTTGTAAACTAAAGTGACATAGCTAAAGAATTCTTCTGATGTTTTATCAGAGGAATGGAAGTGGACATGGACACTATTTAGACCTTTCCTAGACCTAGACTTCAGTCCTAAGAATAATATTACTAGTTGAGAAGATTGTTTGACTGTTGACATACCAAATGTGGATTCTGTGTTGCCTATTTAAGGTGATAGTTGGCTTTCTTGTATTCCCCAAATTTGCATTTTGTTTGCCTATCTTGATATGATTTCTCTGATCTAATGGCAATGATTACATAAGTTACCTAAGGGAGAAAGTTGTATGTTGCCCCATTGTACTTATTTATGTTGAAGGCAAAGAGTAAAGTTTAATACATTAGAAGTGAATATTCTGACAGAGACTCATACATCTGTACCTGGAGATGTACAAGCAAAGTAGAAAGTGTTTCATACCTGACTATAAAAGTTTAATAAGTAATTCAAGGAGAAACAACAGGAACTTTTTTTTTGTCCACCCTGTAGTTGGGTTAAAAAAAAATCAACTCAGAAATATGGATAACCCTGGCATTACAAATACTTTACTGCTGAAGGTTTCAGATAATTTTCATGTTACTGTTCAACTGCATCAAATTCTAACCTCGATTATATAAAGCACACAGAGAAAGGATAATCCTTTCCTTTTGGATGTTCAGTCTTTGGGCTACTGAAATGTAGAGGTTCAGGAGAATGAGCAGCAGTAAGATTCTTCAGAAATTCTTCCTGTAAGAGCCAACTAATAAATAAGGCTTTCTACTGCCAGTTCTTCACACATTCTTATCCATTTCCTTTTTAGAATCCTTATAGTCCAACACAGGAAGATTACAGCAAGATAGACACTTTTTAATGTGAAAGTTTTGTGATTGGTTTTCTGCAGCAGTTACATTGATAAATGTATTCTTTTTTTTATTCAGTGATACTTAAGAAGCTAGTGGCCATTTGTGGAGTATTTTCATAAATATTTGTGGTAGACCGTTCATAAACAGCCTATCCTCTCACTTCTCTGAGTATTTTTTCCTTCCTTTGCAATCCTTCAAAGACACGACACAGTTGATTACAAAAATAACACAAACTTTTCTGTATAATAATCAACTCTGGTTCAGCACACAGTCTTATCCATCCCACAACCCCACAGAGAGCTGTAACATGACAGATGAAAAAGCAGCAACAAGAATAAGAAATTCAGGTTCAGGAAGCAGTATCTGCATGAGTTGGCCTTGCTTCCAAAAGCAGTGGCATGGCCAAAGGGTACTGATCTATATCCCTCAAGAGCAGTATTCTTGAGATTCATTCAAATGGAAGTGCCAACAGAATGGCTGCAGCTGAAGGAAGAGATATGCAGACTGTCATCAGTATCCCAGCAAGCAGTGAAAAATGACAGCAGAAAAAACACAAATCAAAAAGACATTTGCTTAGTGAGTTGCAAGTATGACCTTTCATTCCCAAATCTGTAAAAGAGGTTTCACATGAGTTTGCTTGTGGAGACAGAAGGAACCCCAGAGCCAGAAGACAAGGGAGACCTACCAAGGCTTCCTCAGGGTCATACAGGGAAGTCCAGACAGAATCTGTTTGAAGAGATGAGCATCACCACTTCTCAAGATGTGTGAATTTCAAAGATGCTGGACAGAAGATCTCTGTTTAAAGAGTTTGTCTAAATTTTCTATCCAGCCCCTAGAGAATTGTCACATTGTGAAAGATAAAAAGCAGTTTAAAATGTTCAGTGGATTGAGATAGAACTCACCTACATTCTCATCCACCAGGCCTGCCAAATGAAAGAGATCAGTAAGGAGAGTGGAAAAACTTGGGCTGGAGCATGGAGAAGGGGGAAGGTGGATTTTTTCCCCCATTTTCCCCAAAGACTTATGGTCCCACTTGAATGTCTGCATAGAGCAGGATATCATTTTCCTACAAAAAATTTAGGGTCCACCATCATGCCCTAGTCACTTTTTGCCATCTGCAGCAGACCCCAAACTCCCTTCCTTTGGCAGAGGTAGAAGTACAGCCAGTGAAGCCAGTCAATAGTGACCAAGTGCATAGCTGCTGACTGTGGGAGAAGGACACAACATTTGTGTCCATACAGGCACAAATATGCATGTATAATAAAAATTTAGGAGAAAAGAGCTAAGGTTTCTTTTCTTTCTTTCTCTCTCTCTCTTTCCCTCTATGACCACTGGATGCATTATAAAGTATTCAAAATCTGAGGAGCTGAAAACAACATAAGTGGTAACTTCTTGTTACTGTGCAACTTCTGTGACAGATGATTCTTCTCTAACAACCAGTTGAGCCACAAACTTCTGAAATGGTCCCATAGAACATTCTTCAGGCTATGATGCAAAGGTTGCTACATTAATATGTTGTGGATTTTAACAGGAAAAAAAAATGTGCAAATGCAATATGCAATTTTTTTTTTTTTTGCATGTTATGCCTTTTTTGGTCAAATTTTCACAAGTTTGAAACAGAAGGTATGAGCAGTGAAGGTGGTCATCTACCTCCCTTTACATCAGAGTAGTTTATATTGTAAATTATGAGTCATAATTTTAGAATATCAAAATGTCCTTGTTTTCAGTGTGATGTGAAAGATATTGAGTTGCAAAACCCTTGGGTCATTATTGATATATACACACAACAGATAAGACTTGAATTTAGATTAACTGAGTAGTAGTCAGGAAAATTATTTGCAGGACTTCACTGTTTCAAAATATAATCATCATAATCAATTTGTAAATTATTTTCTCCATAACTGATACAGACTCAATGAAATTGTGATATGATTTTATTGATCTTCATATAGAATGGCTTAGAGAGGTTTACCTATGACTGACTACCAAAATAAAAATTAGTGTGGGAGCTTTTCTCCCACAGAATAATTTTCTGCTGGTTGTACAAAAAGTAAGGGGATGTTCATTTAAACAATGTGCCTTTAAGAAAATTTAAGCATAATGACTCACACTAGAATGTTCAGTCTTTAATCAAATATACCACTGCATATTTCCCAAACATTCAGAATTTCCTTATAGTTTACAAAAGAAATCTAAAGTAACTGATTACTCTGTGGTGAAGCTTTTGAAGAAAAAACAATTTTCCCACTGTCAGAAGTGTCAGCTCTGATGACACCTGAGAGAATTATTTTTGCAACACAGGCCAAATAGTATAGAGTCTATTTGGGTCCCTAATAAATTAAAACCAGCAGATCACCACATACTAACTCAGATTTACAAAGCCAATGTCAGTGTTTGTAAAGGTCTTTCTGGTATCCCTTTTTAGCCTTTCTTGGCTTTACAAAAGTTTAGGAAGTATTTTTTTAGCATGATAGCTCTAAAATAAATAAGAGAAATCACAGGTTTTAAAGACTTCTTAAAGCCATAGAAACTTATGGCTTTGTAGATTTGACTTAAAAGAACAATTAAGTCTGCCATGCTTAGGAGGTTTGCTTTTTTGTTTTATTTAGAAACTGCTCATACACATCCAATACAAGTAATAAAACATTATCTTGGCAGATTTGATGTCCTTTTGGAAACTTGGAAATTGCATTACAAATTTGGCATGTCCTAGGAGCATAATTTGTCTTTCCAGAAAGGGAGTGGTACCATGACCATCTTGTCTGCCTTCAGATTTCAACTGACTTTAACATTAATACAATTAAAATCTGAAGTTTTATTTAAACTTATTTAGCTCATGATTATGTGTGAGTCATAAAGCATCAGAGGAAGGTATTTTCTACAGCATACAATAAGAAGGGATAATCTCTATTTATTTTTAATTTGCACCTTCAAGTTCTTCCACAGAAATGACTTGTACATTTGTCAAAATAATTATTGCTGCAGAGGATGCACTTAGTAATTTGACCAAAAAATATGTATAGGTGGTAAAAAAAGAAAATTTCCATTCCACCTTTTTTGAGAAGGAAACAAAATCGTCACTTTTCAGCCTTTTTACTAGTTCAAATTTTGTTATATATGTAAACATAAAACCTTAAAAAGAGAATTCTCTGCATAAAATTAATCTGATTACAATTAAGATATAGATTCCAACTCAATTCTTCTCTGTGGGTCCCATTTTTCTTCCAGCTTCATGTCAATGCTGTTCAGCCAATCTCCCCTACAAGGAATTATTTCCAGTCTTCTTATAATAATGAGCCACCTGAAAAGCAAGTCTGCAAAATCCAAAGTTGATTAATTCAGTTTCCTATCTGATTAACTGTCCCATGTCCCCTGACTGATTACAAAGGGAGTCTATAGCAACAGAAAAGTTATTGTTCCCCAGCCAAATGAGTCTTACAAACTATTCTATGACAACTGTCATAGAAGAACAATCACTTACAAGGTGACAACCAAAGGAAATTCAAAGCCTTGAATTATATACTAAATAATTAAATGCCAGCTGCAAAATCCAGATAGGGAGCAGTAACTGTACACTACCCTATATCCATCCAGAATCCCTTGGAGAAATATACCTGTACCTGCATTGTATACATAAGAGTGCCTTTGGCCTGTGCAGCATTTAGTGTGTGTGAACTAACTGCACAGTGTGTGAACAGTAAAACTGACACTGCTGGGAGCTCCCACAGACAAAGCAAAGTCATCTAGTGACTCCCAGAAGCTCCCCCTAGGCTGTCTGATGCCCTGAAATATGGATAAATAAAAAGATGTACTCACAATTCATATGCATAAGGTAATTAAAAAAAACCAAAAAAAACCAAAAGCTGAGACATCCAGCTGCATGGTCCTATTTGCTTGTCACTATGACAAACCTGAGCTTGAACATCATGTTTCATGTATACCATAAAAATTGTAGCGGAAGCTTTGCCAGAAGAATGTTTAAAATCTTTAGAGTTTTTTTACAAAAAGCATCCCCAGTCCCCAAAAGGGAGACTTGGCAAAAATGCCAAGACTATTCCCTAGAATGTATTTACATTGGTAATAAATACTAGACAAGAGCATTGGAGTATGCTTCCAGAGTTAATGCAAATTGCAGCTCGGTGAACACAGCTGTCAAGTGGGAGGGGAATGTTTTTTTCCATAGTTCATGTCTCCTCAGAACAATTATCACATAACCAGTAGAAAAAAAATGACAATGACCAGGGCATTCTGATGATTTTTCTGTTCCTATACACCACCCCAAAAATGAAATAATCAGAACTTTTTAGTATTTTCCATTAAACCACTGATACACTCCTATACTAAAATGTTATATTATTTGTGCTGACTAAAAAAAGTAGTCAAACTATTTTGTGCCAGATCAAGTGTGATTAATGTTAATCTCTGTACTTGATTGTAGAGTCATTTCTGGTGGGAATTTTATGTGAATTCCTACTCAAATGGGATAGATTTTATCTAAAATTTTCATTATAACTGTATATAGTCATTACTTTTCCATTATTAATAATAATATTACTGTTTCTATTATTACATTGTAATAAAAGAATAGGTAACCTATCTTTCTGTGTTAGTTACATGGTAGAAATAAAATTTAGCCACTTTTTCATAAGTGCAAGAACTGAAGTAATTCATTTTTACTGCTTTTGCCATAAGTAACAGTTAAAAGGCTCTTTGAGTTAATAAGGCTGGATTCTACTGCTGTTTCAAGTGTGGCCTCAGGCAAATCATTTCACCTCTCCAAGCCTTTCAATTTCCACACAGAAAGAGGGGCTGTTAATACTTATCTACCTCAGAGGTGATATTAGGCTTAATTCCTTACTGTTTATAAAAGAGCTGATACACATCTAGTTTCCCAGATACACTCTCCATTATCACTAATGGATTAGATCCCATTAGAGACACTATATGGGTTCAAGTTCTTTATGACATTCTCATTTAACTGGAGCTAAACAACTGTGACTCTCAACTGCAAAATGTCAGCTAAGACTTACCCTTTTATTTTTAGCCTGCAAAAAAATTACAAGCATTGAATGGATATCTCTCAAGAAAATGTTGTTCCTAACAAATAATTGATTATTTTTTTTCTACATGCTGATCCTTACAAACAAATAGCTCTTACATCTTCACTTTTATGAAGTTTAGCATTATTCATACTATGAACCATGTCAGAGTAAATGAAATACATATTGATGTGTCTACAATACAGGCTGGCACCTTGACAAGAAGAGATAATGGTACAAAAAATTTATTGAGGCAAAACTGTAGCACAAAAATTAATCTCCTGTTTCCCCAAAACACACAAATATAACACCTGTGCTTAGTAATTCTTGAATACAATGCCCTGCATCCATTAATTTCTTGTTGCCATGTGATATCATGACACCAAAATGAAGGAGCGGGATTCAACCACCCCATAAAGAACTAGAGAGATGTGACTTATCCACATGCACAAGGCTCAAAATGAAAAGGAAATGCATGGGGATGGTTTCAATCACAGTAGGAAAGAGCATAGTGATGGAGTTAGAAGCTAGCAGTAGTATCAGATTTCTTTTAAAGGAGAGAAATTACGCTTGACAGACTGAATTCAAGGGAATTCAAGCCTTTGAGAATCCTTGATGACAGCAAGGAGCCCATAGTCACAGGAAATGGAGAATTTAACAGAGGATGCTGAGGTCTAATCAACTCACAAACTTGTAGACAACTGGTCTGTGTTCTGTGCCCTCTGAATATGGCTCCTGGCAAATGGGTCCTTCAGTACCAGTGCCACAGCAGCTCTAGGGAGGCTCTGAGTTCAGCCACAGGTCAGCAGAGCTGCAAGATCAGTAAGATTCATCTTTCTTCTTTGAGGAGCAAACATTCTGGTCTTTGCTAAGATCAGAGTTTTGTAGGATCTATGATCCAATAACCCCTGTCAGTATGGATAAAATCTTTTTGCCCAAGAAACAGACAATAAGACAAAAGTTTCCATCTCACTACAAGTGGATACAATAGTTTGGGAGTCACTTCTCTTCGCTGTGTTTGCAGATCCTCAGTGGGCACAGTGGCTGATAGTGAGTTCCTACAAACATTGCAAGTGGAAATACCTATCTCAGACTTTAAATATAAATATTTAACCATTGGCTTTAGACAGAAGTCCTCTTCCCTCTTTGCAAAGAAGATATCTGTGGAGTCAAGACATAGAGTGAATAGTTTTTTGTTGATATAAGAATTCACTGCGGATAAGTATTAGTCTGAATAATACTTAGATCATGAGAGAAAGGAGGCAAATATATTTTAAAGGCTATTGTGGGGCACTTCCATATGGGCATTTACTAAAAAATGTGCACTTACTAAAATTGCAACAACTGTGAACACTCATACAGCCCTGTCTAAACCTATTTAAACATCACCAACCACACAGCAAAGGCTTTTAAATGTCTAGATAAAGTTACAGATATTTACCAAGGGTGGACCCAGGCTTTCCTCAAGAGCATTCCAAATAATTTTCTACTGTATGAGCCTACAAGAATGTACTGAGCTATGGGCAGAACACATTAGCATCACTGTGCCCACTGTATTGGTTAAATGACAGACACATTTATGCAAATTGCCTCCAGATATACAACAAGAGAATGATGGGGTTAGATCTAGACATACTCTGCATGAGGTCGCTGCTAGAGGGACTGTTTCACTGGAGTATAATTACATACTTAATATGGATTGTTCAGTTCATTCTTGTTTAAAGTCCTCAAGTTTTTTAAACTGAACAAACTCCATTCTTTTCTACTTTTCCTTCCTTCATTGTCAGAGAATATGTCTGTCTTCCTCTTCTTGTTCTACTACCAGAAATCATGGCAGGACTATATACACTTGACTAATTCAATCTGGGACCTCACTGTAGTCTGGGTAGCAAGGGTTAATTGGACTGTGGTTTCCAGCTGACTGAAACACCATCTGGTCTCTAATCCAGTCCTGGACCTGTCAGGTACATTTGGATCACCATGACCTCTTGTAAGCAGGACAGCAGGAAGGAGTAATTGCTAAAGAATAATGCAGTTTAACTCAGAAATAAAGGCCTACTCGTAAGACAGCTTTAGTGAATTTAATTTTAATTTTTTTTTTTTTTGTACATGGTTCACTGAGACTAATCTGCCTACTATGAAGAATGTGTTTCTCAGATAAGGAAAGAAGTCAGTCAAAATCCATTGTTTCTTTTTTTTTTTTCCTAAAATCATCTATACTCAAATTCTCATGAGAAAAAAGGAACATCTAGTAGATACAAAGTCAAATAGAAAATCTGTGGCCTTACACTAGGAACTGCAAAATTACCATCATCATTAGAAAGTGGTGTCTCAGAAATGTATATAGTGGAACTCCTTTTTCCAGACTTCTGATTATAAAATTCAGTATTGCATTATGTGTTCATACCAAAGAGGAATAAGTTAATGTTAGCTTAACCCTAGAAAGAAGTTGTAAAGGAGAAACTGATTTCTTGCTCTCCTCTTTATCCCCAACAAGGCTGATATCAATATGCTGTGTCATCTGAACTTGTGAGTGTAAATTGAAGAAAAAAGTCCATATATAAGAAAATCCTCCACTCTGCATTTATTATTATTAATTACTTGTATCCTGTTCAGGGAATGTTGTCAGATTATTCAGTAATGCAATAAGGAAGATTAAGATCCACTTGGAATTGAATGTGGTGAGGGATATCTAGGACAGCAAGAAGAGCTACTTCAAGTACAGCAATAGCAAAAGGAAAACTAGGGAAAAGGCAGGCCTGCTGCTGAGTGAGGGAGCTATGTTTCATGACTGAGGAAGAAGTTCATTCTATGGTATGGAATAAGGAATTATTGTTTGAACTGGATTATGTCAGCACAGAAGATGTGTGTTTCCTTTTAAATCCCGTCTGGTTTTAATGTTTTCCAAGGTGGACACAATCTGAGTTGTAAGAAATATTAATTTGCGAGTTCAAAGTAATCTCATGGAGAAAGGAGGTGCAATGCAAGTTCAGACAAAGACCCCTGACCAAGTCTGGCACAAAGACAGTCCTTCAAACCCTGGACTCCAGAGATTGTTTGGGATTATTTCTCATCCACACATCATGTAGGTACATACAATACCTGCAGCAGCTAGTTCCTGCTCTGAGATTTAATTTTCCTCATTAAGTAGTCTAACTTGCACAATCACACCAGGTACTAGAGTACTGCAACTCAGACAAGTACCACTAAGTTGCTTTTAAGCTATTCTGTGCTCTTTTATTATGTTTGGTTTTGCTCTACTGCACCTGCTCTCAGAGTCAAGCACAATGATGGGCATTGAATCTAGTCTGGTTTATTTATATCTAAAAAGATGCAGGTAGCTTCAGAAAAATGTAAGTTTAAAATTTTCAGCAAGGGAGACCATCAAAGCACTCAGTTTGAATCCATCAAAGCACTCAGTTTCCTATCTGCTAACTGGATCCTTGTGAAGATAGCAAAAAACATCCCCATTGTATACCTCTTTTAAAGAATGCATTTCCTATTACAAAGAAGCAAAGTTTTTGCACTGACTTAGCAGTCTTTTTTTTTTCCCTAAAGCAAGGACTCTGATTTCCATTCCAATCATATTTTCCATTTAATGAAAAATATTTTCACAATGTTCCAACTAATAACTGACTAAACTAGCATCAGAAAAATAATTTTTTGTTCATTAGTTTCTTTCCTGACATCCAATGACTATGAAGACATAAGATACTCTACCTTCTTTTGAAATGTCATTATTCATGAGTATGCACTTCTACTTCTAATTTAAATACCCAAGACTCCTAATATATATTTTTTTCAAATGGCTTCTGTATTACAGATTGTTTTGGGGGCATTTTTCATATCAATAGAGTTAGATTAGCATTTACATTTGTCATGAACTACTGAAGAGGGAGCAGGAATGCAGTGTTGAAAGTAGTTTTTGATTTCTGTCATACCAGCCTCAGAGCTCCTGCTGACATTATAACACTAACTCAAATATTAACATAAAATATAAAAAACACTGTATGGATGCTAGTTGTGAATACTTGTGGAGAATGCTGAAGAGATGTTTTGCTCACAATAAATATTTAGAGCATTGCATGAAATGTCATGATCATTAACTGTAGAAACGAGCTTTCAACAGACCATTGAAGTTATGGAAAAAGCCCTCCACTTAGAGAAAACAGGTTAAAAGGCAGCAATAGTTTTCACTTAAGTGGCCTGATTCTTCACTGCAGTGAACTTTGTACAGTAATTCACACCTTTCCAGTAAAGCTGGCACATTACAATGGGAAGATTCTCAAAGACATAAACCATCACATGACACAGGGTGAAGGTGAACCAAACAGAAAGACTTTGCAAGGATGGTTTTGTGATAAAGATGTTAGAACAAGACTTGCACTAAATACCACTTTGTTTCTGAACATGGACAAGTCTCTTAGGCTTAAATCCTGGTCTCATTGAAGTCTAAAGGAGAACAACCTTTTCTATCTGATGGAGAAAAAAGATCTTTAAAGCACATCTTTTACAAATGTTGACTATATATGGATCAATAAAAAGGTTAAAAGATGCATATTTTTTAACTTAATCTATAAAAGAGGCAGTTTGATGAGGATTTATTCTTGCTTCAGTGTTGTCATCTGTTTTAATTTACAGATCTCCATTTCAAAATGAGAAAAACCAAAGAAACTTCCAAAAATTACTTCCTCACAAAATTCTTGTAAGCATAAAATTCAAGGTTATCATGGCCCTGGGGCACTATCCATGTGGTAGAAACCCCAGCTGTACCTATGACAGCTGACTCTTTACAACACAGATGTGCACAGATTTGTGAGTATGATGTAAACCTGCACTGCAAAGGTTACAGGTTACCTCAGCCATGCTTCAAAACTTCGTTGATGCCTATCATAGATGGAAAGCTGATGCCAACTTGACCTTTACTTCTGGAAAATTGAGGTAAAGTAAAATACAAAAGGTCTGGCTGATGTAATGGGTCCAGAATAGAAACACTCCTGAATTATGGAAATGCCTGGTCTACTATGCCAGCCATCTTTTATAAACTTGAAACCCAGCTCCTGAACTAAGGTGTTTATCAATTTATAAATCTCTTTTAAAAAAACACTCTGCAGTTCAGAAGTAAAAGTTAGGCTGCAACCCTACTCTTCTTTCCATTCTGATAATGTTATTGCCCTGTAATTGTGCTGGTTTTGACTTTTCTTCACAAGTGTTAGCATGGGTTATGTTTTAGATTTGTGCTGGAAACAGTGTTGATAACACAGAGATGCTTCTGTTATTGCTGAACAGTGTTTACACAGAGTCCAGCATTTTCTGCTCCACACCCACTAGTGAGGAGGCTGGGGGTGCACAAGGATTGGGAGGGGGCACAGCTGGACACCTGACCCCAAATGATCCAAGACCACATGGCAGCATATAAAGCTCAGCAGTGTTACAGGCAGAATGGGAGCTTCAGACAAACTTCACAAGAGAGGGTAAAGCGCCTCCAATTACCAAAAAACCTAAATTGTCAGGAAAAACAAGACTCCCTAACATAGTCTTCCCAATGTTAGCAAGTAAGTAATTACTGTAGTCTTGGCCAAGAGGTGTCTGTGTGGCTGAAAAAGCCCCAGCCGCCACACAGACACTGATGCAAAACTTTTTCACTCATTTATAAACTTTAGCAAACAAAGAAATTAATGTTCAGGTTACATAATCCTAAATTACATAATCCTCTTCATTAACTAGTATTCTATTCTCTATTGGTTATTGATCTTTCACTCTTGATGCTAATTTGATCCAGATTCTTTAGTCCTTTTGTTACCTTTTTATCAGATGTTGGTCTCCAGCTTTTCAGGCCTTAATTTCCTCTGTATCTTCTGGTTACTCCAACAGCCTTGAAGAGTCATAAATTTAAGATCCCAGATTTGCAATCTTCAAATGCCTTTGGCTTTGTTTATTGAAGCTTGTCAGAGTTAGTTTTAACAAACTTAAGTTTTTGATCATTAATTGATCAAAGTAACAAAAAGAGTCCATGAAGAAACTTAATAAAGTGCTGGCTTAAAGTGGGCACTGCTTACATTTAATTAAAGAAACTAATTAAAAATAATTAGGAAAGTTATATAATTTTCAACATTCCCATTAAATCACAACATATGGAAAAGATCCACTTGTTTTCTAAATTCCTTCTCAGAGACTTTGTCAACTGTTTATTTCTAAAGGATTGTACAGATATAATGTGTAATTGAACCTGTACATAACTTTGTCCTGCAGGATTAAGAATGGCAAATCAGATATATTTATATAAATATGTTTGATTTATTACGATAATGTTAAACAAAAATATTTCAATCAGAAGTATTTACTACACAGTATAAGAGCTGTAACAACTATTATAATATAGTACACTATTTTGAAACAGTATCAAAGTAATTATATTAAAGCAATTGTCTTAAAGCTTGTGAAACAATTATTGACTAGAAATTGATGCTACTCATCCATGACAATGTCCATGGGCAAATCATTCTCTCAGCTTCAAGGTGTATGAGGAGTTGTCATGCAGGATGACCCCACTCAAGGGAGGAATCTCCATACCAACTTTGGATAAGTTATCAGTAGTAAAGACCCTGCCTTTAAAATTTGGGACTAGGGTTTTAAAGTTCAGTGTAAAGTGACTGACTGTCAGTCATATGTCCCCAGGCCAGCTGTGTCAGCTCAGCAACTTTGGATAAGTTATCAGTAGTATCACTTGTTTGTTCCTTCATGCAGATATGGTACTAATGCCAGGATGTTTATCTTTGGGACTGATGAGTCTAACTGGTTTCAGCATTATTCAGCACAAAAAGAAGCATGATGACCCCCTTCTTTCATTTAATTTAATGTTGATAGCTTTACCTATTAACTGTCTTTATCTCAACTCACAACTTTTCCATTTTTACTGCTCTGATCCTCTACCCCATCCCACTGAGGGAGAGTGAGCAGTTTTGTGGGGCTAATTCCCAGGTGGGGTTAAATCATGATTGTTCAGGCTGGCATTTCATCCAGAGAGATTTGGGAGTATTCTAACATTTCACACATTCATATACATATATATGTTTAATATATACTTTCAAACTCTTCAAAGCATATATACCACTTTGAATCCTTTTATATAAATAAATATGTATATCAACCATAGTTGACTTATAGATAAAAATTTGCCTTCATCAGTACAGCTTGCTGAGCCCCACACTGGTGTCAGCCAAGGATACATTTCTTCTGCATGAGCCTGGGTACATTGATCAGTCTCACAAGGACTCACACCTGAGGCACTGGTGTCTTTGGACACCTGTTAGCCAGAGGTTGCTCTAGAGAACAGCTTCTGCAGAAATTTATGTTTCTAGTAGAGCAGGGTTCAGATATTTGTGAACAGTAACTTCTCGAAGAAGGTGAAGAAAGCACCCACAAACAGACATGTGCCATGTGGGAATGCAGGGCAATCACAAGAAAACACAAGTGCATCCCCTTCACCATAACAATTTTCCAACAGCCATCTTCCAAGCAGAAGGAGATTATCATTGCCTTAGCAGAGATTTTGGCAGAACAAACCTATTTATCTAATTTAAATAGAGCATATTTTTTTTATTATTATTCAAGCCTCAGCTTATTATAGAAGCATGAAATACCTCAAAAGCATTTTGTAATTTATGTTTAAGCTAAGAGAGGTCTCTTGCCCATTAGCAAAGAAATTGAGATCTATCACATGAGAAATAGACATAACACCCATTAATAATAACATGAGTTCAGTGCATAAAAGCACAGAACAAAACACTTCTGCCCACCTTTGGCAGTAATTTTTTCTGTATTAAGTGCAAAGCCTCTAAAGCAATTGGCATACCTCAGACCAGCTCTCACAATACAAAATAGTTGTATCAATATAAACATAATTTTATTTTTAAAAGTGCATCTAAGCTGACAAACAGTGAGCTGTGGCTCAGTGATAAACCCCAGGAAATGGGGTTTATAATGGAAACACTGACAGATTTCCTGCCCTTACAGCACTATCGTTATCTATTGCATTGCACATTAAGTGCACATATCACCTGATAAATACATAGCATGTTAAATCTGATAAAACTTTTACTGAATCAAATAGACAAGGAGTTGAACATGATAAACAAGCTCCTGTATCTGATCCATCAGTTTCAGAAATAGATAAGTAAACAACTGAACATGATACAGTACATCACTGTCAGGTGATTAAGGTCACCCATTGGGAATTGCCAGTCTCTGACTAAAAAGTAACTGTTGAAAAATCTGTCCAGAAGGCTTTATTTCTCTATTTTTAATTGGGCCCACAAGCCTTAAAGTAAAATTTGTGAACTTATTAATGCAACGACACTCCTACACAATAGTACTCAAAAGAGTGTGCAGTTACCTGCTTTAATCTCTTTGTCACTGTGGACAAAGTGGACACCTTTCCCTTATGCAGAAAGGTGTGCTCATTTTAGAACATAAGTATATGCTAAGTATTTTTTCAAGAATAACTCAGTGAAATCTTATAAGATCAGGAACATATTTGGCCAAGAGAAAAACAGTAAAAATTATTTGAATGAATTTTTGACAGTAGGAACGACAAGAAGACTTTTCCTGCTGGAAAATTTTAGCAGGTCAGTTTTGCAAAACTGTGAAAAGCTGCAGTGAGGAAGAACACAACTAACAGCAGGCTACAGAAGAAGATGTGTTGTCAAGCATGATCCAGAAAGGTGAGTAGATTAGCTTCTGCAAGAGAGAACAGTGTGCTGATTACGTGTCATGTGAGACTGCAGGAGTTAATATTTTATGGGAACCTTCTAAATCTGTTCAGAATGTAACTGGCTTCATGTATTCCTCTGCTCTCAATTTTTTTGAAATGTATTTCTCAAGTGCACTTGAATGAGCCATTGCCTTTAGCTGGTAGCAGGATCAAATTAGAATGCTCTATCTAGCTGTGCATATCATTTCTGCACATTGGCTTGAACTTTAAATACCTATAGACTAGCCATACTTTTTTCTACCCATCACAATCATGATTTTTTCCTGTTCTTCAGTATTCAGAGCCAGTAAATTGTCATTTTGGAGCATGTCAGTCAGATATTAGGACATCAAGGATCTCGCCTTTGACTCTGGTCAGCCACTGGTCCCAGTGCAAGGTGCAAAAGCTCCCAGCATCAACCATGGTGAAGTGGATGCCAACTAATACCCTAAGAGATATACTTTCATAATTCTATTTTGATCATTATCTAATCTAATAACAGTCTTATTGGGTCTCACTAAACTATCAATTGTCTTGGCAAAGTGAGAAAAAATAAGAAAAAAACCCCATTTTTAATCAATTTTTTTTCTGTATGTATGTATATGCTTTTAAACTTTGATGAGAGTCCTCAGGAAAAAAAAAGTTGCCTGATTTTTACGCATTATTATCTCCCATTTACACTTATCTGATTTTGTTTTCTTCATAAATTTTCAAATTCAAGATCAATCTGTTACCTTTAATGCCTAATGCATTTTTCTATGCTGTTTCATGATAACAAAAAATTAAAAAGAAAGATGCTTTTTATATACACATTATGATGATTCCTTTTATAAAAGGGGAAGGGAGAGGAGGGGAGGGGATAGGAAGGGAGGGGAACTGGGAACATTTTTAAAAAGTAAATGGATGTAAAGAGTATAGGAGGAAGAATAATCATTGCATAGTCAGGAAATAGGTTTATTGCCGCCGCCCGCTTTGCGCTGGTGCAGCGACAAGCTGGGGGCTCCCCTGGGCTCTGGCGCTTCAGACAGTCACCTGTGGCCAATGTCAGAAAAAGGAACGAGACGGGTTCTTGTCCAGAAGATCCGAGAGTCCGTTTATTAACAAGAACAAAAATTATACACTGAAGCCCAGCAGAAACACAAAGCAGCCCTCGGATACAACGCAGGAACAAGAACAGTAACAAGACTGAGATGGCAGGTTTTATAGGGTACATCCAGGGCGGAGTTTAGGGTCAGGGTCCAATTACAAGAGGCGTAGGGACTGCACCCCACATCACCGCCTCTTGGGGTGGAGGCAGTCTGCCACAGTTTGTTGTGAATTTTCTGGTTTTCAAACCTCAGTTAAAACAGAAAAATCACAAAATAGTAAAAGCTATAAAAAATGGAAAAGAAATTTCATCCTTAATGTACTTACACATAGATTTTTACATTCTACCAAAAAGACAAATTCTCAGTACAAATGGAGGGCAGCACACACGTTATACTTTAGCACATGAAAATCTGTCCTGATTTCTTCCACAGGGAGCCTATTTTAAAATGTTCAATGCCTGGCTAATGCTGTGCATACACAGATCTTTGATGCATGAGCATGCCTTTTTGCTCATGTATTATTTGTACGTGTATAGATAAATAAAAAGGTATGCATATTTGGACACACACACACACACACACACACACACACACATATATGTACATGGCACCATATTGCATGCTAGAAATCATTGTGTGTTGGAAGACTGAAGCTATTCCTTTGATTGCCAAAGTTCTTCATGCCTATCTCTGCCAGCCATCTGTCACTTACAGTGGTCTACTTTATGCCAGACAAAGTTACCTGGCTGGCCACTAGAAAGGACCCTCAGGGACTGGGGCTCCTGGAGCTGGCAGTGCTTGGCAACTTTGTCTTAGCTCGTGCAATCAGACAATGCCCCAGCCAACTCTCCCTGTGTGCTTCAGTAGCTCGAGCGGTGCTCCCTCTCTTTTGGGATTTTTGGCATGGCCAGGCCACATCTCTGCAGGTGCAGCTGCATTTACACTTCAGTCAGGCTTACTCCATTTATGCTGCCTGACAAATGAACATTATCCTTCATTTGGAAAGAAGACCGGACAGAAAAAAAGATTCTTTTCTGAGATGTCAAATTGCAGTGTTATGGGACATACCAACACGTACAGCTGAGCAGAAACGTAGGCAGGATGAGCCCCATCAGCTCTAAATACATATGTAGAAATAGCCCCTCACATCTGAGAGTGAAATAGGTCAATGGCCATAATTTTTTATGAAACATTTTCAAAATTTTCCATGTCTGCTGTGACTTTCATATTTTTTTGTCTCAACCTCCATAAGTAGCTGAAGTCAATCTAGCTGGTCTCATTGGAATCACAATATGGTGCTAAACAGAGATAAACAAGCCTGTTTCTCAAAATACTAATTTTTCTTATTAGCAAGGAAAACATTTTTAAATAGTATTTGAGAAGCAAAGTCAATAATAAAGCAGATGTTTGGTAATACAAAGGTAAAGCACCCCAAAATTTAGACCCAGTCAAACATCTGTCTTTACCACTGGTCTCAAATGTGAAAGCAGGAGCACGCACAATAGTTACATTCTTGTGCATGAAATGCAACACCTAGTGCTTTAAGACTGCTATCTATTAGAAAGAAAAATATGAAAGCAAATATTAGGCTAGATTTCTTGGTGAATTTTTGTAATTAAAATTACATTACATTACACTGCATGAGAACAGTATACATTACATGAGAACAGTATAACTAGATTAATGTCATTTTAATGAAGGCTTCTTGTGTTATTTTACTGTGAAATAATTCTGGGCTTCCCTGTCTTTGAGTGCTGAACTCAAAAGAAGAAAAAATACTGTTGATGGAACTGAGAGATGAGATAATTTTAAATATTTCGTGAACTGAGACAGGCACATTGTTTTTAAAATTTAGATTTAATCTGTATTATTTACCACAGAACCATTACAGTCTATCATGTAATTGTGCTGCCATATAGACACACTAAATCCAAACACTACAATCCTTGTGACCTTTTTTAGATGATTGTTTATGTATAATAGCTGCTTTTCAGACAAAAAAGTAACTCATATTTTATTTTTCCTTATGTTTAGAGAACATTACTGAGTCTGAATTACAGTCATCTGAAAATAGAAAGATAATGCTAAGATAGTATTAGGAGCAATGAGATATCAAAGTAACTGAATTAGTTATACAGATTCTTCACTGTATACCACACCAAAATCACGTTGATCCATTTAATCTCTATGTTCTTTTTCTTTGTTTTTCTTATTGTTTATGGTGCAGCAAGTCCAAACGGTGATCTAAGGCTGAATGTGCAGTGTAGAAAATTTTGTCAGGGCTAGAAGTCCATAGTCCATCTGCCATTAGCCCTTGGACAGCTTTACACTTGCCCTTACCTGCCCACAGATGTTTCCAGGAGAAGCAGCTGTGTTCTGGTTACAGAAACCATTTGCGCTTTCACTGCCACTAATGAGAAAACAAAATTATGGCACCTGCATGTGCATCTAATAATGATGTCAAAATGCATGATGGAGATGAGGGGAGAAAAAGGCAAATTTTTACATGAGAAGTATTTAAGAATGCAGATGAAAAGAATACAAAAGCCCCAGTGGCCAGAAATGTCTGTGCATCACTCAGATAAGCATTGCAATGCAGACTCTTTACACAACCTGATGTTCAGGGGGATTTTTCCATCGTATTTTCATCTTTCTCTACGCAGACAGTAAAGGAAAACTTTCATTAGCTTACAGGGGATCTGAGTGGGAATTTGCTAAAATTGTCCAGAAATTTGACTGTGTGAGGAAAAGGACAACTTAGATTGGAGAGACTTGTCTTTCAGTTCAAAATCATCAGCTAAAAATTCCTCTGGTGCTATGTCCTTAGGCTGAGTCAGTCACCCATATCAGTCATCTGAATTCCCAAGCTGGCTCCCCTGTTTGCCCTTCGTTTCCCAAACCAGTGTCTGCAGCAATTCCTGCTGCTGGCAGCAGCCCTGCTGCTGCAGGGTCTAGCAATTACTGTTACACGTGTTTTCAGCTCATCTCTGAAACAAACCTCTCTAATGAGAAATCTGGACTGTGATAGCAAAAAATACAAGCTACTGTTTAGGGTGTTTTTAAACAAGCAAGTAAAAAAAAATAACACCAAAACATACAAACAAAAATGCAAACCCAACTCTGCATAGCTCAAGGAGACTTTAACTTTTATTGCCTGCTTTCCAGACAATCACCAAATTGCTGTTATGGAAGCAGCATCCTTTGAGAATACAGTAGGGGACAAAAGAGTTGTCGCTGGTTTTAGGCAGACCTAGAGCTTAGGTAGTATCCAAAATCACACATCCAGTATAGACATTTTTTTGTTAGATCTGTTTGGTAGATGTGTACCACCTGCATGGTGATTTTGAATGTCATAGTGGCACTTGGGAACTCTGTGTGGCACAGCTTTGACAAGCCAAGGGGGAGTTTTGAAGGCATACAAATCCTTTTGACCTTTTAACAGAGCTGGAATTTGACTCACAGAGAACTTCAATGCAACAACACTAAACGATTTTTGTTTTATTTATTTGAGTGTTTGACAATCTATTTTTAGTTTCATTTCCCTCTATTTAATATTTAGTGATGCTTGAGCATTGCTATTCTTCCAAATTGGCAGAAAATCCATATCTTTGACATGGCTGGATAATCTTTTCTCTTGCTTCGCCCTCATATACTCTTGTTCGCTTTTTTCCGCAAGTACAATCCTGCAGTGCTCACAGAATATTATCATAATAGTGAAATAATTAAGAAAGTAAATCTATCTTATTCAAAAGGATATTTTCAGTTAGTACAAAAGTATCTCAAACCATTAAAAATATTTCTCTTCCTTTTCTACAAACTAATAAATGGCGCCTGGCAGTGTTGGTCAACTATGTCTTTTTCCAGTGCTCTTTTAAATTGTACTCAATTTAAATAGCAAGGTGAGAAAAAAAAATCCTCTTGTAACTGAAAATATGCTGAAAATATACTGGAAAGACATAATACAGCAAGGGTTACTCTATATGAATTATGAATTCCTAGTGCTTGAGAATTGATAGCTTTCCCTTTTGTTGGAGCAACCAGCCTGACGGAGCTTGAGCTGTGCAGCAGCACCCCAAGGAACCAGTGAGTGATAGCAGAGGGAGACTTCCTGCTGCAAGGTGCCAAGGCTTCCAGCTGGCAGTCCAATCTGCTGCTTAGGAAGGCTACCTCCTGTCCAGGAACCCCGATCTGGGGCTTGGGAGGGGGGCGCTTGTCCTGTCCTGCCCACAAATTGATGTGCCCCGATTTAGAGGGATCTCACCAGAACTTCATGAAGACCTACAAAGAGACAGGTAATTCACTTGATCAATAATAAACCCATGCACTAGGACATGCTAGGGTCTGACCAAAAGCTGCTTAGGAGCAAAGAACCTGGCAGTCCTGGTAGAGAATAGGTCCAAGAGGAATGAGCAGGGCACCCTTGGAGCAATTCCTGGTCTGCATTTCACATGGACATGGTTGTTCTCTGCTCAACACTGGAGAGACACATGGAGATGTGCTCAGCACTGGAAAGACATGTTTTTAGTCCTGGGCTTTCCATGGAACAAAGGCAGTATGGATATACTGCTTCAGCAAAGAGCAATGAAAGCTATAAAGGGGTTGGAGCATCTGGCATGCAAGGAGAGGTTGACTGTAGAGCTGGGACTGTTTGGCCTGAAAAAGGAAAGCATAGGAAGAATCTTATCAATATGAGATCCTGATAGGGGGAATAAGGAAGACAGATCCAAACTTCTATCAGTATCAATCTGTGAAAAGACATGGGGCAACAGGCATAAACTGAAATACAGAAAATCTCACTTAGACATCATAAGACAAAATTCTTTATGGTGTATCTGAGCACCCAATATGGGAATAGTTGTTCAGAGTTGTTGTGCAACTTTGATCCTGAGAGATACTCAATACCCAGATGGGCACAATCCCCAGTATGTGGTCAAGAGGACTGCCTTGAGCAAAGGGGCTGGACTAACCTCAATGCTTCTGTGACTCTACAATTCTTTTTCAATAAATTTGCTTTTATGAGTTTACCTGGTATGACATTTTGTGGAGTTCATTATTCTATTGAATCATTAGCATTTTACAATATTTGAGCTAAATTACAGTAAAGGTATTTCAGTTATAACCTCATAGTGAAATGTGCAGTATGAAATGTTGCCACAGTGACAGCCTCTTTTGAATATCTGCAAAAGGCAGCTTTTATTGATGATCACAGGCATGCCTTAGACTTCACTGCACCTAGCAGATATGATATGCAATAAAATGTTATTAACTGACAAAGTCTCACAGAGAAAAAGGTCTTTTAGAGTAAATTTTCCCAAGGCTAATGACTATCTGTTACAAAGCAGAGCAACACAGACTCCCCAGGCAGGTGCAAAAGAGAGATCCTTTATTGCAAAAACCAGGCCTTTTTAAGCCATTATCACTTACATTCCATTTAAGCACAATAAATGTAATTCAATCAACCACCATAAACCACAATGTGAACATGTAATGGTTATATAACTTGTTTTTCTACCTCTAATTCAGCTGAGTCACTCTCCCATAGTCCTTTTCTATTTAACCTAAGTAGCAGGCCTGAGCCATGATTTAACAAGGGTAACAACCTTTATTTTGTAAGGTTTTACCTATTCACAACAACTAGCTTTATCTGAAAAATGTAAAACAGAATGTATTTGACATTCTTACATTTGGTTGCTGACTGAAAACTGAAATTTCCAATGTTATTTGATTAAGTAGCATCAGCCCTGAAAGATCAGATTCTAGGTGCTAGATGTTAGGTTGCTCATCCACGTAAGGAAACATGTTGGGTAGTTCAGGTATTATTTGTATACCATTTAAAAATCCTTTGGACACTTCAGGCCTGACCCCAAAGGGGACTGGAGATGACATCTTCTTCTGTTAACCATCACAATACAATGAATGCAGAAAAGAGTTAAAAATAATTTTAAAGGCAAAAGAAGAGAAGAAGGGAAGGCACTTTGCTAATTTTTACATGATTCAACTTGTTCCCAACATGGATAAATTACAGCTATTAGCATGTAATTCATTTAATGGAATAGCAGCAAAAATTCAGTTCCAGTATAATCTGTTAGTCAGCAAATAGTTAATCAGCATGTCTTTCTTTCTTCACATCATTTGGGTACTGGGTTTTACCCTTTTTTTCAGCTAATTTGTGCTTAATTTCATGTGATGTATTTGACATTCAGGCATTAAAAAAAAATCCCAAGGACTTTATAATTTTGTCATTTTTTCCCAGAAGAGGATTCCTTCCATTCCACTTTAGTCAGCCTTGAAAGTTGTCTGCCCAGTCTGTTCTCAGAAACTTCCAGTAATGATAATTCCACAGCCTCTCTAGATGGTCCTTTTCTGTGATTTATGGTTGAAAATCTTTTCCTAATACATAATCTAAATTTCCTTTGCTCTAATTTAAGACCATTACTTCTTGTTCTATCCAAGGTTGACACAGAGAACAGATTATTCCTTTCCTCTTTGTTACCACGTTCTGCATATCAAAGTGTGCTATTTCATATCCCTTACAGTCATTTTTTTTCTTCAAATCCTATCTTTTCTTCAGAGGTCGTGTTTTCAAGAACACTGCTCATTCTTCTTGTTCTTTTCTGCAATTTCTCTTATAAGCACCATTTTATAGTACTACAGTGTTAAGATGATAAATTTTAAAAGTTGAAATCCTTTCAGTTTGGAAACCTGACATTGTGTGAATGCCTAGTTTCACATTATTCTAATTTTGTAGGAAAATTTCAGGGGCATAGTGTATCATAAATTTCAAATTTGCTTTAAACGTTATGAAGTCAAGTCATTTCTGGTTTTAGCTGCAATGGTTCAAGATATTGCTTGTCCCAGTTGTCAATACCTCAGCCACTCAAGTTGTCAATCCATACCTGAGCTGTAAAGTTAGCCCTCACCAACCAGCCTGTGAACAGAACTGTTGAAATATGACTGTAGATTCTCTCCTGTCAGTTTTTTCAATGCTGCCTGTAACCTTCAGCAAGGGGCAGGATGAGCAGCTAGAGGCTGCAATGCCTTACATACCCAGCTTTGCTTCAGAATAAGCCTCAGAGCCCCTTAAGAAAATGTTTCTTGAAGTATTTAAAGTGCCTACCTTTGCCAGGGATAGGTGTCTGTCACCTCCCTGAGGCCTGGTCACTTCAGAGGACAGTTGTGGCTACCAGCTATGGTTATCTGTCAAATGCTGGCCCAGAAAATTCATTACACAGCAGTTACAATTAGTAATGGAAATACGGCTGCCCAGACCATGTTTCAGCAGCCTCCTTCTGTAACAACAGACCATGAACTTGTGGTGCAGCCATCATGAAGATCTGGGCTACAGACACATCAGGGGACCCTTACTCCAAAGCAAGGAGAACACCTCCCATTCCCACTCAAAGGGAAATAAATTTGTAAGAATAGAGGGAGGGAAATGTCTGTTTGATGCATGGGACTAGTAGGGACAAGACATGAAAAAAAGATTTTTAACAAAATGCTCACTGACATTAGTTAAAACTTTTTGTTGTTGTTGTTATCACTACACAAACAGTTTTATGAAAAGGGTCAGGCCTCAAAGAAAAGCAAAGTCTTTCCATCCATCACCTCAATTTTCCCTGTTCTCCTCTAATCACCTTGTACTCAGATGCTTTCTGTGTAGCAAGTAACTGAGGTCAATAGATAGTTGGATATATATATATATATCCTTCACATTCTTTTTTAGAATTTTTTTTTCATTTTTGCCCTTATTTCACATAAAAGATTTTATGCCCCATAAAAGACCTTGAGCTCACAGCTGAAGACACTTTTCCTTAGGCGTATCCAAGTGTATTGGATAGCTAAGTTCCCAATTTATTAAAAAGGGATATGATCAATAAAGTCTTCTTGTAGAGTGAATTCACATGAATCCTCAGCCAATTAATTTGCAGTCTTTACTAATTATTTCTTTTCTAGGAGTGCAATGATTCTTGATGCTTCCTGTTTGACAAAGGAATTGTGAATTTAGTATATGAATAAACCTTTTTGATTTTTGCCTTCATGTAGAACAAGTATATTATTTTTATTCTTTTTGCTGCATCCTAAACTCACTGATCTCCATTTCCACTCATTTCTAACTACTTTATAATATCTCATAAGCAGGGTAGAACAACTCTTATGTCTTATTCATGTACAGTTTTCAGTAGTCTATATGCATACGTTTTCTTAGGGTTTTCTCGTGGACATTAATTTGCATGTCTTTCAGCTTATTTATTTTGGACTTTTTCTAGCTTATGCCTGTTATTTTAAGAGGAAATCAGGACATGGGTCCAGATGCCTTATTCTGAACTTAACCTGCTATTTAATTTGATACAGCCCATTAACATGGGGAAACACTGAGCCATGTGATTGCTTAGTTAAATTTGCTTTCCCTAAACCAAGAATTTACAGAAGTAAGTTGCTCAGCCTTTACCTCAGCTTTGTTTAAAATACAGTATTTCCCTTTCATGAAAGCAAATTAAACATTTTCCTTTTACTATTATTGTTTAGTAGTGTATCAGAGTAATATTTATCTACATGAATACTGAAATTTCCATTTTCTTTTTTTGCCTATCCAGTTCTCCTCCATGTTGAATTAATGTATTTTTATATGAAGAACTCTTTATTGTACTGCATTTCATTACTTTCAGCCTAGATCATAGATTGCACTTAGTCTTATCTTCCAAAGAGTTTGCAACAATGATCTGATTGAATCATCTCTGAGGTGGATTTAAGAAGTCAATTCAATTACTAAAAAGGAAATTTTAAAATTACATTGTTCAAAACACCATGTGGATAAATGCACAAGGGTCTTATTCTTAGAGCTGTCTCTTGATCATTACTCAGACAAACTTCCTTTGACACAAAGACTTATTTTCTGTCTTCAAGCAAAAGAACTGTTATTCCAGCATGATAGTATCTCTTGAAATTATTTCATCAAATATTGCTAGAAAGAATTGAGAGGTACCACTATGAAGAAGATCAGTGATCTTCAAGACGTTATTATTAAATCTTGTTTTCTCTTCATCAGCAGTATTAAAACTCTAGCTCTTTCAAGGGGGTATATATATATATTTATACATATAATAAAAAGGCATATGTAAATCTATGTTGGTCCTTTTGCTACAGTATCTACTTACTGAATGAAATCTACATATAAATACCTGACAGAGAGGGGAAAGATGGAGATGAAAGTAAACTTTTTTGAGTCACAACCAGTGAAAGGAGCAGCAGCAACGAGCACAAGCTGAAATTTGTAAAACTAAACATAATGAAAACGCATTTTCTGTGAGAGTGGTCAAACACTGGAATAGGCAGCCCAAGGAGTCTACAGAGCTGACAGCTTTGGAGATATTCAGTACCCAACTGAACACAGTCCTGGGCAATATGCTCCTGGTGATTCTGGTCTGTATAGGATGGTGGGATTAGATGATCTCTTGATGTGCCTTCCAACCTCAGCCATTCTTTGATTTGGAGAGTCTATGAATACACAACACTCAGGCATGTAATTAATTTTTAACACTAAATTATGGGACTTGAGTGAAATGCAGCATAACCCATAGACAGGATTTCTTTCAGGGATTTATTCTTCTTTTATACTCAGTGATCACTTCTACAATCCTCAAAATATGTCGGTCAGAGAAGAACTATGTAAGGTTCTACAATTCCTTCCCTCCCACACTTTTTAATAATTAACATGTATTTGTAGACATCTGGACACAGATCTTTCATGTCCCCTTAATGTTGTTTTTTAGTAGAGAGGTACTATGGTTTTTGTGTTTGGTTCACTCTGAGCATTCAGTTCCCTGGTTTGCTACTTGATTTGCAAATACTGAATTTTAATAGTGACCACTACATCTGTGGACAAGTAGCAACAGTTCTCAGTGTCAGATTCTGCTCTTTGAGGACTGGTGAGGACATGTGGTGTTTCAAGCATTGCATGAGTAAACTGATGCCAAATCCCTGAAATAGAACAGGAAGTAAAACGAAATTGGCAACAAAAGTCAAATATTATTTCTGTTTACACAGTTTCAGGTACAAATTAAAACAAACAACAAATTTAAGAAAGCAATCTGTTAACAAAAAAAGCATTTAAAATAATTACAGTAAAATATGTCATTATATCGATTCACCAGTATACACCATTGGCATTAAGTTGCTATGAGACCAGTGTAAATCATTATGATCATGAATTTATGAACGTTTAAAACAACTGATACATGTGGTACATGATTTTAAAGTTGATAAAGTTAATTTTTGTTGTGGTGTGTTTTATGTTCAGAATGGTTTGTTCCCCTTTCTCCCCTCCCTACAGCACTGTTTGATAATCCCCATTGTCAATCTTCCCTGACCCTACCCCATAGTCCAGAGGTTTCCATGTTAATTTCCCATAGACCTCCTACTCCCTTTGTCAATCCCCTGAAATCCTATCCTCTTTCTCTACAAAAGTAAGAGTTCCTCAATAGATGATTGGTTTGCAAACTTTGTACCCTCCCCTGTAACTCCCTCATTGGTTACTGTGATGTCTGTCATTTTACCTGTACCTCCCCTGTTTCCTTCCCATTGGCCAGAGATTTCTCCCCTCCTCTGAGCCCTCCCCTGTCTAAAAGTTCATGTACACCCCTGTTTAGGGTATTTGGATGCTGTTCCCCCTGGAGAATAAACCTCCTTTGGACTTAACACTCTGAGGACCCTCTCCTCATTCTTTGCCTCCACTCCCTGCACCTCTGCCTCCCGTGCAGGAGCTTTAGCTCCGAGCCGCTCCCCGGATCGTGCTGCTTCTGGTGAGTGCCCCCAGCCTGACATGGTACCTGTGGAGGGCTGAGCCAGGATTTCAAAAGAGTACAGCATCAAATTTTGTGATTGCTATCTCTTCAACTTATTTGTCATACGTTGAATGGACAAATACTCTGGAAGACATGGATTTTTTTTTTTCCCCTTCTCAGTGCTCTTTCATCTCTCACAAAAATGCTTTCTAGTTCATCCAAAGTAGTACTATACTCAGACAGAAGATAGCACATTTTTCTACTGATCCTGCTCATAGGCAGTCCTAAGCTTGACTGTTGTTCATTAACATTACTGGGCGTCTGATGCTATCACACACACTACAAACAAAAAATGAACCTTTTAAGTCATTAAACTTGTATCATCCACTTGGGAACTATTTCTTCTATTATTGAAACTATGTGAAATAACAGTTCTTTCTTGTTGTCTAAAACTGATTCGAAAATTACGAAAATCAAACAAAATCTTCTGAGATTGCGTAACTGCATTCTAAAATGTCTCTACAGAACAGATATATTCTCAACAAACTCCACTTTTCAGAGAGTTTGTAAGCCATTATATATTTTAGACCAAAATATTCCAAGTGAAGACTGAAGAATGCAGTTTTTCTGAAGATAATGTACAAGTTCTTCCATCAGGAAAGCCAATGGGGATTTGTTTTAGAGATAATATAACAGGGATGAAGAAAAACTTCAAATGTCTCTGTTTTTGTTCCATGATCACTCAACTTTAAATAAATGAAGTAGTCATAAATCTAGCTGTCTGATAGCTCTCCTAAACAAAGAAACCTGTTTCTTATCTGAACATCTAAATTTCACATCAGTTTACAAAACTTGAAGACTGCCTATTTACAGTGTCTCTGATGCTAATGAAGTAAGAGACAAAAAATGTCTGTTGCAAGTGAGCTAAGGGATACATATTGGTTGATATAAAAGTGACTTTGGGACTTTTGTCATCATACCATATGTATAAAAATTCATTCCCTTTATTCTGCATCTTTCATGCCATAGCTTCATTCTGCTGAAGATGTTCTCTGTGAGTCTGTGGCTCTACTTACCTTTTCTTTTCCACAGCCTTTTTTTTTTTTTTAAGATTTGACCTGAGCACAAGAACTCTCAGGACATAGAAACCTGTTAAACCAGTGGGAAACATTATTTCCAAATTTGAAGAATCTTTCAAATTTGAAAAGGTTGTAACTAATATCTAGTTTCTCCTAAATCCCAGAGCAGAACCTACTTCTACACCATCAGGATATGAAGCTAAACCCTGAATAATGATGCCTATCTGAAATGGAATTCTCTTTTTTTTCTGACTACATTCTAGATGTGATCATGTCTCTACGTGAGTAAAAGCAAAACAATCTCCATTACAAAACTGAAACCCTTTAAATGAAGTGTCTATTAAAGGTGTCTGAAATTACATACCTTATTTTAAGAACTTGATATGACAGTTAAGTGCATTGTCCTATGCATTTCCAGGCAGAATTGTAATTTATTTTCTCTGACAAAGAAAAAGGAGTAAAGGAAAGAAGAGTAAATAAAAAACAGTATTACAGCTATATTGATTAGTTAAAGTACACACATTATAATTAAGGTGTGGATTTCAATTACAAGACGGAAAACCAAAAATCTTTTGGTCTTTCAACATACCGTTGCATTAAATAACAGAATAACATTGTAGCAAAGAAAACTGGAAATTAAAAAAATTGCTTAAACTCTCAGCTGCCCCCTCACAATCACTGTCTTGTACTACATATGTTTTTGTGGGGCCCTTTTCTTTTGGAGGAATTACATGCTTGTTTTTATCTAATTTAACTTGCTCTCTTTAACATAAATCCTTGACAGAAATTCCATACCCTGGGGAATTAAATTTTGGAACACGTTCTTAAATGTCTCATGAGTATGTTGCCTCTAAACAGAATTAATTTTTTACCCATGCCATTGTCAATATTGCACAAAAAAATCTCTCTGTCTAAAATGGGAGCTATTTAACCCTTACATATTTACTTTCTCTGTCAATACATTGTATGTGTACACAAATGCTGAATAAAAGGGGTTTTTCGCAAAATATAGTAGAAGGCTGCCCCAAAAGACAACCTGCCACTATTTGCATTTAGCTGAGCACACTGCCATAGTGAAAATTTGATTTCAAAATCAAGTCAAAATATTTTTATTTTATTATTTATTTAACATAACATATCTGGTCCAGAATTACTTGTTATTGCTCTGGTTATACTGTTGTGATAAAAAAACAGATTATTTACATGAGTGAACAACAGTGTTCATAGACATGTTTGCAGGGTCTAGCCCTATTTATTCCTGTAGTAAAGTTTTCCCAGCATATTACACTTAACATTTAAAAATTTATTTTCTGTTCTCCGCAGTTTTTCTCTAAATATCCCCTTTTAGAGGGTTTATCTATATTAACTCTTTAATAAATTCATATTATGGATCGGTGTAATGCACAGTCATAACTCTTTAAGGATCCTTATGATGAATATACCAAACATGTGCTTGTTGGTGACTCCAGGTGTGGCTCTAGAAAGATTAAAATTTATTTTGTTGACTGATTAATTTTTATAAGATGTTAGTTTCAATTGTCCCATTGAATATTAAACAAAAGTAAAAAAACCCACTTCATATATTGTCAAAAAAAATCCAAAGATGATAACATAAAGATATTAACTTTACTATAATTCTATTTGAGGGCTGCAAGAGAAGAAATAGTCTGTAATTTTGTCATCTTGTGTAAGTTTTCAGTATTGGAATGTCGGAAGATGCTTTTCAACAAATTCCCAATGGTTGGTAGGAAGATTTTATAAAATCAAATGATGTTGGATAAGGCTATATATCTCAGTTTAAATAAGGAGATACATAATTTAAAAGTACTTAGTAAAAGTAATAATAAAATTAGTTTAGATGTGAAAATAAGAAATAGGGAGAATCAAGGAAACACAAGTCAAAATACTGCTGTATACCACTGAATAACTGCTGCATTCCACTGTTCAACCATGTACCACTTAACAATGAGCTCTCAGTGGAGTTCATTTCACCTGACTATGTGTGACTAAAATTTGGCAAGTGGGTTAAACTGGTCATGTAGACTTCCTGCATAATCAAGAGAAAGAGAAATGTGGCTTCCCACCTGTGCTAGATGTATGTTTTAAGACCAGTAATCTCTTAGAGGTTCCTATCCCTCCTAACAGAAGAAACTTAACCCACTAATGTAAATGAAGGACTAAATTTTACCTGCTTAATATCAGTAGAGGTAATACAGATGATTTTGCCCCAGCTGTAGATGTGCTGTAATATTCAGTCAGAAATATGACAGTTCAGATAAAGTCTTTCTATTTCCTAATGCTTTGCTTTCAATCACTTATAGCACAAGCTCTTGACATTTTTTTTGTTTTATTCATTTATTTATTTAGTCCTCAGCCTAATCTATATAAATAGTAGTTCTTTCATGTCTAATGAATTTTATTATTTATACAGAACAAGTAGCTGTAGTATTTATAGAAACTTCAATTTTAACTAATAATCATTATTTTAATTAGTCTTCAGAAGATTCACCCCAAATTCCCTTACTGAGCATCGAAATGGGGCCTACAGTTAAGTGTGTTCTTATGTGAAATTAGAAGAAGCACTAAGATTGTTAAGATCAGACTCTGTATTAATGGTAGAAGTGCTCCTCTTCTCCACTGCACTTACCACTTGGCAGAGAAGTTTTGGAGAGGTGAAATGAATGAGAATTGCAGGGTTGTTTTTTTTTTATTTCAGTGAGGGCAGGGGTGGTTGGGCAGGGTGAGGCAAATTTAGTATCAATTAATACCCAAACCTGGCATATAATTAAGGTTAGAACAAGTTAGAGAATTGTTTTTCTGGGGAGTGAGAGGGTAGGACAAAACTGGCTGCAATAACCTCGTGCTATTTTTAAACACAGAGAAATGCAGAAAATTATATAGATTGAGATTAATTTTTTACAAACAGAAAATTTTCTAATCTTACAGTTGTGCAGAAGAGATTTAGTTCTCACATCATGAAATTAAAGCATCTGCTAAGAAAAAATTAAAAGACATTTATTATTGCATAAAATGATAGGCAACTGTAATGGTAGAAAAATCAATAATGTCGTGCAATTTATGTATAAATAGTACTCTTTATATTTAATGACTAATCATTAAACAAGAAATTTAAAATAAGACTAATATAATTGCTCTAGTAAAACATGATTTATAAGTAGGAAAGGCTGCACAAACAACTACTTTAGCTAAATAGCTTTCTCACATTGCAAAATATTCTTTTTCTGGAGAGGTGACTTATAGTAAAATCCTGAGTGGAATGCACTGTTTTCAGATTCTGGTTTGCTTTGCTTACATCCCTTGATTTTGGCTGTGCATTTAAAGTCAGTCTTAGAGTAAACCTTATGTTGAAAAAGAATAACAAAACAGTACCCAGCAGTTTAGAAACAGCAATTCCATCTATATGAAGAGTATGATGAAAGGTAGATGTCAGGGTAAAACCTACTGTGATTTAATCTAATGGCTATTTTCTTCTCTTTCCACAACAAAGTAATGGGTTTACGTCTGTGAAAAATTTTACCACTGCAGATACTAATTCCAATAGAAAGTGCACTCACACCTCTGAAAGCAGAACTTAATGCCAACACTGAAGTGGAAATACTTGTGGAAATTATTTAGAAATTACTGCAGATCATAGCAGTATAAAACTCTAGTCCCAATGTTTAAATAATACTTTTTGGTAATTTCTTTCATCTTTAGTTCAAGTTCAGAAGAATATAAGAGAAAGCAAGCACAAAGAGTTACTTGAATTTGTGCTGAAATCATGTTGACTATCTACAGCCACAGAAACCTTCCTCTGCAAAGGTTAACAGGTGGAATTTAATGGGGGACACTGGATAGGAAGTGCAGACTAGAAGGTGGGAAGGATCTGTTCAATTTTATCTTGACACACACACACACAGTCATACCCAGAAATTTTTATGGAGATTGCAGTCATTGACAGTGGTAGCATAGTTTTATTTCAAATACTACATTATATGTGTTAGAAAAATACAATTTTGTTATTTTAATTTCAGGGTAAAAAGAGCAGGTAATATATGCACATAACTCAACTATATTTGCCTCCAGAAAATACTACTAGTCTTTCAGAAATTCGTTCTGCATAAATGATACAGCAATTTTTATTCTAAAAATGCCTTGCATTTGGCTATCTGCATTTTAATTAACGGTTTCAAACCACAAAAAACTAAAATCCATTGCTAAATGTTCACAGTAAGTGCTTTGCGTGGCAGTAGGCATCTAATACATTGTTTATTCTGATTTCTCTTCAATTCAACCAGTGTCAGAATAACAAGAGAAAATACAAACATTGTATTAAGAGCTATATAAATAGAGGAAAAATTTAATCTCTGAATTATTCTTGTACACTTATACAGCTTTAAGTATTCACTGATTGCTTTGAAGCTTTTTTAATGCAACTAAGTTCAGACTTTCATCCAGAGATGAGAGAAGAAATAAAAACTATAAAATAAATATAAATATAGATAATTTTCAATAGCTACCAGGGAAAAACTATTTACCAAAAATTTACTGCTGATTTGAAAAACAAAAAAAATTGAATGCTATTTCCTGCATATGTAAAATCCATGAGGTATTTGGAAAATGGATTTTATAACAATAGTTGAGATTACACTCTGAAGCCATACACTAATCAGAAAAAAACTCTTGCATATTTACCCCTTTTTCATAGCAAAACATAAGAATATAATACTGAATTTTTGGAAATGTAAATTATAGTAATTTTTTTCTAGTATCTTTATATCTTTAGCATTTGAAAGGAGACAAGCTCCCTAGAAATGCCATGGATAAGGCATATGAAAAAAACATTGTGACTGCTGAGAGAAATACCTCCACACTTTATGTAGAGGGATGGAAGAGCAAGGAACTCTGAAACTGCTCTGCCAGTAGGCAGAGACAGGCTCTGTGTCTGTCAGTGGTGCTCAGAGACAGGAACAGAGGCCATGGGCACAACCTGAAACACAGGAAGCTCCATCTGAGAGCTGCAACTGGCCCAGGTTTTCCAGGGAGGCTGAGAGCTCTCTGTCCTTGGAGATATTCAGAGGTCAGGACTCCCTGCCAGCCTCAGCCATTCAGGGTTTCTCTGAATCTGTGGTTCTGCAGGTGCTGTCTCCTGACACAAGTGACAGTGTCCTGAAATTGTTCTCTGCATTTGAATGGGTGTCTCCAATACTGGAAGACGGCAATTGTTCACAAAGACAAGACTGTACAAAGCCAAATAACTGGTCTTAATTTTACAAACCTAAAAATAAAACAGAAAATGGGATAAAAACCTACAGGTTAACTTGAGAGTGTAGAAGGGTTTTGCATGAAAAATTATTGCACCTCTTAATCTGTCTGAAAGTTTGGAAGATCTGAGAAAAGCAGAATTTGGTTGTAGAGGTTTCTGTGTTTTTAAGATGGAGAGAGAAGATATAATGCATCATTATGTATTCTTTTCCCCAACAACACATTTAGAGACAATCTAGAGAATTTATTTAAATTTGGAACCTGATGCAACTCCAAATGAAGTTTTACCCATCTACAAAACATAAAGATCAGACCCTTCTATGTAAAGGAAGTTTCTGGTGTAAGTTGTATTTTTCCACCACAGGACACATTCTGGTAATAAATAATGATAATATTCTGATAATAGGAATGAAGCATTGTGCAATTTCAGCTATTGACTCCTACAGTACAAGCTTAAGGGGTAAAGTTGGGAAATGGATAATAGACAAAAATCCCACTAAATTCTTGACTGCTTCTGTCCTGAAGCAGCATATTTTCATTTTCCAAATAATTTCTCTCTTTAAGAAACTATTGTTTAAAAATATAAAAAACCAACCAAACAAAACCACAAAAAACCCAACCAAAAAAAACCCCAAAAAATCCCCCGTAACTTCTATGATGGACGTGGAAAGAAAGAATCCCAGATATTGAAAGACTCAAAAAAGGGAAAGGTAAAGAGTACTTAGAAATCTATTTCTATATTTCACAGATTTTTATCTTTTTATCTTTTCTTTTCCTCTAAATCTCTAAAATATCCTCTAAATCTGTAAAATATTCCATAACTACAGAGAGAAAAAAAAAAATAAACAACAAACAAAAAATTGTGAGTTTTATTTAGTGGCAGATATTGAATGTGATAAAGATGTGAACAATAAAACCTTGCAGCTGGTTATATAGCTTTAGTAAAAGTAGAAATATCAGAGCTAATGGGAAACTATTTGATTGTCTCAGTTTATCAATTGCCTCTGCATAAAATTTGTTACATTTTTATGAGTTTAAATTGTCATGCAAAACTACTTAGGATTTAAACAAATTTTCTGAGAGCTTAAAATACAGTGCCTTGAAGACTTCTGTTTTCTATAATTTCTCTAACTGCTCTTGTTC
Source organism: Alaudala cheleensis (assembly GCA_013398995.1). Classification (NCBI taxonomy): domain Eukaryota; kingdom Metazoa; phylum Chordata; class Aves; order Passeriformes; family Alaudidae; genus Alaudala; species Alaudala cheleensis. The sequence goes on from VWYE01029457.1 coordinate 278,832, forward strand.
CAAGAAAGAGAGAAAGAGAGAGAGAGAGAGAGGAAGAGAGAGAGAAAAAGAGAGAGAAAGAAAGAAAGATTGATTTTCCTATAGCTTTTAGCTGTTGGAGCAACCTTTAATACTTCTTTGAAAATGTTATTTTGATAGATATGATTTGCTTTGCTTGAATCAATTGCCCTAGATTTATTACATATGGGTGTCTCTGCTGATATTAAGCTCAGTTTATTACAGATAATCTTATTCATGTCTTCACTAAGATGGAATAGAGTACCTGTGGATTATCCTGACCTTCACATAATATATCCAACCATTTTCATGATTTGTACCCATGTAACAAGGAGAAGACTGTGTTTCTTATCTTAACATAAAGGTGGATAATTGGTGAAGTAAATAACTTGCAAAATCCAAGTCCCTCCTTTGGGCTCTCCAAAAGTGGCTACACTGCTAGAATTTACATTGTCAGAAAAAAATACTCTATATTGCTGTGATTCATCTCCATTAATTTTTTGTGAAACACAGTTTGTGCCATCAATGAACTCACCATCCATATTTGTGGAGATATTAATATGAAAGGTTGCACCCACCTCCTCTTCTTAATTATATAAAATGAAGTTTTCTCCATTTATCTTATGTGTTTACCACAATCAGAGCTTAGAAATAATGGAAAATACATATTATTTTGAAAAATAAGTTTACTAATTTATTATAATTTTCACCACCTCAATTTATGCATCTTTTATCCTATCTTTAATATGAAAAGCAGAATAATATTTTTATTTTCTGTTTTGTTATTACTGGTTGTGCATTGTACATTGATGCATACCACAAACCTAGGACCAAAAGCTGTGTTCCTAGATAGTCAGTAAATTTATAGTCTGACTTCTGGAAATTTTAATAACAAAACAGTATACCAAAGTCTAATAAGTAGAAGTTGAATATTTTATTCAAATATCCTGAGAGGAGCCCCTTGAGAAGTTCCTTTCCTGTGTTTTCAACCTTTCCTTTCAAATTTTTGGTTAGCAGTTTAACTTATATTTAAAATTCAGAATGTAATTAAAATCTAATAACCCAAGTGTTTATATATTTTCATTGAGGTAATACCACTGATTTTTCTGAATCTTCAGCATCTGTGTAATCCAAATGTCTCATAGGACAACCAGTGACTTAAATCAGATCATGCAATTAAAATAAAGAGTACTGGACCAGTTTAGTTCATTTTCCAGAACAAAACTTAACAATTTGCATGTGTACAAATAATCTATAAGATAATTATGAGCTAAACAGATTGAATTTTGTTTTCCATTGCTTATTATTTATGGTATATAGGGGTTTGAAGTTGCCTGAAAAAATAATCATAAATATTTGTTTTGAATAAGACTCTAGACTTGATGTAACTGCACATTCTATGTATTTGAGACAGGAAGAAAAATATCTTTTGTGGCCTGGGGAGGGGAATAAGAAAATCATTCTTGTGTGCTCTTGTTCCTACAGAAAGTAATTTGAAGAATTCTCACTCTGTGAGTTAATCAACAGTCACCAGAACAGACTTTTACAAACAGAGAAACTTTCCTCTTCTTCAGAGATAATAATCAGGATCCTTTACTTGGGGTCCCAAGGTTTTAGGCTAACAGATTTAGTCTACTTGGGTAAAATATGGCATTTAGTTGCATGTAGTATTGTGGCTCCTGCCACACTCCA